>OZ018328.1:100983381-101490881 GCA_963969495.1 Ceratothoa steindachneri
CAGCCAAGGAGCTTAACTTCATCTTTACCCAGAACTGATTCCTGAGTCAGCCCACTAATAACATCACTTCTCTGTGACTTTGCTCCATTTATTACCACCCTCTGCTTCCTATCCCTTAACCAGGAAATTCTACAGATTAATAATTCCATTTTTTTTTTTAATGGTCAATCTATTCTACAGGCATATCTAAATAGTCTGTTGCTATTTATTTAGTATGCAAAGCACTAGTTTTTTAGTTATTAACACTTAAAAATAGTATTTTCTAATATATAAAGCTATTATTTGCCTTCTGCTAAATTATGTCATAAGCCTTGGGGGGGAAAATAGTTTGGTAATTCTTAAGATTAGTGGCATACAATTTTGTTAGCAATTTTTGCTACAGTTTTGCTATTTTCTTCGCATTTTGCAGCTTGTCTACTGGCCAATTAGCAATGTGAATCAATTTACATCCAATGTTTAGGTACATTTGCGACATATGCTTCTTTTTAGTGATTTGATTAGTAATTTTTTGTTTATGTTCCTGTTATTTTTAATATTTCTTTTGTTTTGTTTGTTTCTATTATTTGTTTGAATATTTTTTTATTAGTTTTTTGTTTTATTTTTAGTTAAAAGAAAAACCTTTCAGTAAAGATATGTTTTAATACACATTTTCGAATGAATTTAAAAATGTTTTTCTTATGCATACTTTTCAGATCTGAAACTCAATTTCCCCGGAAATGCATACTGTTTCCATAATCAACTGAAGGTTCATAATAGGAAAAGTATGTATTTCCAGCAAAAATGAGTTTCAGATCCGAAAATTGAGCCACCTCATGCCATTATACCATATGAACTGAAAACATGAACATCCACGAATTGTCCCAAATATATGAAAGTATAACAAAGAATGCTATTGGTTAATCGCCAAAAGACGCATGCGCAGATCGCCTGCAGATATAACAAAGCTGCTATTCGCTAACTAGTCAGGCCAAAACTCAGATATAACAAAGCCTGCTATTCGCTAACTAGTCAGGTCAAAACTTGAAGGGAATAGGGCAAATGGCTCAGAAAGATTAAAATTTTGACAAGAAAAATATATTTTCGAAAAGCGAATAACTACGTTATTATTAAGTTCCGGAAATTAAAAATGACATCAATGAGCATCATTTTAAGAATTAAAAACATTTGTCTTTGAATATTAAAAAAATCATAATTGTGTTAAAAGAATCTTATCTAAACTATATATTTACTTACATTAGGCCGGTGGATAAAGTTTTGCTGCAGTGAGCAAGAAAGTGACCTCCTTCTATTTTGTGGATAATTGATATATTTCTTCCTTAAAACAAGTTATTTTATTTGGAGACTGAGATGGACTCAGTTAAACCTGTCTCACTCATGCATTTCACGATTCTTTTCCAATTCTTTGCCTTTTTTCACACCAACACAGTTATTTTTATTATGGAAACCATGTGTCAAGGTTGTTATTTCAACATTCATGATTTAACCCTTTTGTGTGAGATGTTAAATTAATTTATTGACTTCCTTTTGAACATAATCATATAGAAAGAAGTGGTATATCTAACATGCAGGAGTGAAGATACGATTAATGAACAATTGAATATTATCAGGGCCAGAGACCTTGTTAACATTTTACTCAATTACAAGTCTTTTAATGGTTTCCCTGTCTATATTAATAGTACTCAACACTTCTTTCTCTGACCCTGCAGTATCATATATTAAACTGTTTAGGTTCTCTTATGTAAATACTGAAGTAAAATGGTCATTAAGTACCTCAATTATTTCCTCATCAGTTTCTCGCACAACCCCTTTATATTTAATGGGTCCTATTTTATCTTTGTTAGATTTTTTTTTTATTTGGTTCTTTGTTGCTATTTTGAGCTAATTTAATTTCTGATGCTCTTTTGTTTGCTTTTCTTCTTAATCCTATTTAGCTCATTCCTAGTCAATCTAAAGGGATAAATTTTCAATAGCCAAATGGCACAAGACATCCATTCTTGGAAAGACACCTGACACAACACCTTTCACTCAATCTTTTGTACCTCTGATGTAATTCACATGAACCCTCTTTCTTCAAACCATTCACTCCCACAAGTGTAACCATAACTACATCTCTATATTGAAAATGACATTGTCTTAGTTTGAAAAGCATAACTTAGACAGCGACAACTATAGACTATAGATTGTCTATGCTGTATTATATCTGTATAACCACTTTATGTTAGAAGAGAATTTTGCTCCATCTTTTGGGTCAAATGAATATAATTGTGACTCCTGTGTTCAATTTAGAGTCACTTAACCCACTCAAAATGTTCTTCATCAATACCTAATATATATTAGAGATGCAGTGAATATCATTTTAGCCAAATACCAAATACAAATATTCGGCTGCATACTATTCGGTAATGGCCAAATATTTGGTTGAATACTTACATTTACTGGTACTGTACCTTATTTAAAAAGCTTTATATTTTTTTAACTAACCTATATATTTTATTTTATCCTTTCAGAAATTCTCACCTAGCAATTAATCTAATTATAATTTATAATCCTCTTAAATTCATTTTAGACTTAATTTTGTGCAATGTCTCAAAGTCGCAGTATCGTATGGAAATATTTCAAACATTGTGAAAATGATCCAACATGCTGTTTGTGTAATTTATGCAATGTCAAGGTTTCAAGAGGGGGAATGACTTCAAAAACTCAAGACAACTACAGCAATTTTAAACCACCTGAAAAACAAACGCACTGAAGAATACCATATGAATCAATCAAAGAAATCTACAGCAGTAAAAAGAGCTGCATCACCCAGCAATGTTGCTCCAACTGAGTCTTCTAAAGTTTCTAAACAACAAATAACATTATTTGATACTATAGAGAGAAAGAAAATATGGGACCTAAATGAGCATAGAGCTGTTGAACTTCACAAATTAATTGGAGAGATGATTGCTGTAGACATACAGCCATTTTCATTTGTTGAAAATGAGGGTTTCAAAGGTCTTATGAAAAAAACTTGCCCAAATTATAGTATTCCAAGCAGGAGATATTTTTCTGATACGATATTCCCAAATATATATTAACACTTATGTATGAAAGTTAAAGCTGAGTTATCAGCAGCAAATTTTAGTTCTTTAACAACATATTTGGACTGCCACTACAGCCAACACTCCATTCATAAGTTTAATAGCACAGTGGTTGTCTAAAAACTTTGAATGTCAAAGGGCAGTCTTAAGGGTTAAACATTTTCCAGGAACACATTCTGGCTTAAACATTAGTGAACAATTGGTTAGCAGTCTTGAAGGTTTCAACATTCCTCTCAATAAAATCCATATAGTTGTGAGAGACAATGCTTCTAATAGTGTTATCTTCTTTATCTTGTTTTATCCACACATTACAACTTGTCATTTCTGATGCAATATTATCTCAGAGGTCTGTGCAAGAGATTTTGACTGTATGCCGAAACATGGCTACACATCTCAATCATTCACCATCAGCAATGACCAAATTTGAATTACTACAAACACAGTTGGGAATAATAGGGCATAAGCTCAAACAAGATGTCAAGACCAGATGGAATAGTACATAATATATGTTGGAAAGGATGTTAGAACAAAAGAAGGTTATTGCTGCTTACAGTGCAGACCACAGTGTCACTGATATAAGTCCCTATCAATCGGCCATTATTGAGAAGATAGTAATTATACTTAAGCCATTCGAAGAGCTAACAGTGGAACACAGTTCAAGAAAAGCAACAGCTTCATTGATCATACCTTCAATTTTAGCATTGCAACTATTTTTGCAAAAGATTGTTAGCATAGACTAAAGTGAGTTAAATAGCTTTAGTGGCATTTTAACAATGATGGATGAATTACTTAAATCCTCAAAGAAAAGATTTGAAAGCTATCTTACTAACAAGATGTTGTGCATAACTACATTTTTAGATCCAAGATTTAAAATATAATTTCAGAAGAGCAACATTAAAGAAATGAAAGAGTGGCATTGAAAGTGCAGAGGAACAATCGATGGGAAACTCTAGTCCTGAGTCTCTCCCTTTTCTGACAATGATTCACCTTCAAAGACAAGCAAGGCATTTCCTGGGTTTTCCAAATATTTCAGTTTAAATGATTGTTTCTTAGAATTAAAAAAATCTAGCCAATCTAGTGAATTGATAGGTGAAGACAGTCAAGACACAAGACCCTCAACATCAAAAATTATGAGTCCTAACACAATTTCCAAAAGAAAGGCTATTTGCCAAAAAAGTTGAAATCTATGTGTCTTTACCTCTTTTGGAAAGATCTAAAGATCCTTTAGGATGGATGGTGGAGAGAATAAAACGGGTTTTAAGAATTTGCAGAAGCTTTCTCTCAAATATCTTTCAGCTCTCTCTTCATCAGTGGAAAGTGAGAGACTTTTTAGTTCTGGTGGAAATATGTATGAAGTTAAGCGAAACAGATTGGCTTCCAGAAAATGGGGAAAGGCTTATGTTTCTGCCTACAACCTTCCTATCTATCAATATAAGTACAGTACCGAGTCTACTAAGTATTAAGTAGTAACTTAATAAGCACTACATTAACACATGTCTGTTCATATTCTTGTTTGTATTGTCTTATATCTTGTTTGAATCGTCTTCTTCATATTCTTTATTCGTATTCTTGTATTTCATTAATAATTTTTTTTTTAAATGGCGATAAAGGCATAGCTATAGCCATTAAAGTAGCCTGATGAGTAGTCTTTATGATAAAACCATATTCGGCACCAAATACTCCACAAAAAAGCCAAATCTGTATTGAGAAAATGGCCGAATACCGAATATTGAGAAAATGGCTGAATACCGAATATTTGGTGCACCCCTAATATATATATATATATATTATTATTATTATTATTATTACTGAATTCAGAAGAGTTCTTAATGCTTGAGTACTATACTGCTGACTGAAAATGACAGGATGCTGGGGCATTAGTTTATAGGTAATATACATAGATGGTTTATCTTGGTTTGCTTTTGAGAGAGTAGGTATTTATGTGAAAATATTTTATTTTTTCCATAATGAAATATTATCTTTTCAAGAATTTTTTAATTTCTACTTAATGACTCCCTCCACAGTTATGCTTCCTACCCCATCCACGGTTCATTGATCCTCTTCTCTTTAGAGGTTATTTTTTCATTCCTCTAATTTATTTTTAGTATTTTAAGTTTATTTCATTTATTGCCACTCTTTAGCTTTGCTGCTAATGTTTTTTCCACATTGAATTATTCCTTCTCTGCTCTTACCCCAGGTGTATGACCAGCCTGATGTGTATGAAACAGGTGATTTGCCTGAGAGTGAGCAAGATGAGCGAGCTGATGCAGGAGTTGATGGGTTTGGAGAGACCAGTCCTGCTTTTGAAGTCCTTCATATCTCCGCATCAGAGGCACGGGATCATTTCAAGGGAGAGAGTCTCCAAGCTGGAGATGTGGACTTCTCAGATCGTATCTCACGTTGGCATCGAACAGGCTACCCAACCAAGTAAGCAATGCCTTTTATCTACCTATTAATAATATAATGGAGTGAAACCTGATATTAGTATTATATTAAAATATGCAACTCTTACTATTACTAATAATTTAAAGAAATTGGTACAGGGTTTTACCCTTGATCTCTACAAATTTCAGATACTTTTATTTCTTAGTGGGGAAAATTGTGTTCAAGGCATACACCCACCTTGAACACAATTTTCCATAATTACGTATAGTATGTATGCCATATGGGTCATAACTTCATCATGTGCTTTGGCTATCTTTGGGTTTCCCACCAGATCTTGGTCACTAATTGTTGACAGCAAAATAAGAAGTCTTTCCTTCCAGTACTTGATAGATCATATATAAATTTCATGTCTCAATGAATCAGTATTGCCTAGTTAGAGGATTGTCTTATTGTAGCAATTTTTTTGATATGTTTCATTCAATATACAAGGGGCAGTCAATAAGTTTTGCGAATCGGTAGGGCAAAACAGAGGAAGGGAAATGGCTGTTTGTGGGGGTGTTAGGACAAATCAGGACCTGCAGCTGCATGATCCTACCACGTCTATTTAAGAAGCAGTAGCTGATCGCAGATCATCAGTCACAAATTTTTCAACAATGGAGAAGGTTGAGCACCACGCAGTGATCAAATTTTTGACCAAGTAAGGCAAGAATGCAAAAGAGATCCATGAACGCATGGTTGCAGTTTACACCGACACAGCCCCTTCCTATGCAAACCTTGCTCGCTGGCATAGAGAGTTCCGCCATGGTCAGTGAGTCCCTTGAAGATGACCCCCATCAGACGTGACCAACGAGGACAATGTGGCCCATGTGGAGAGGATGATCCTCGAAAATCAACGGGTGAAAGTCGAAGAAATCGAGCGAGAACTTGGAATATCACATGGAAGTGTTATGAACATCATCCACGACAATTTGGCCATGACCAAGGTCTCTGCCCATTGGGTCCCTAGAAACCTCACGCCCCATGATCGACTTGAACATCGTCAAAGTTCGGAGGAGCTGCTGCTCCTGTACAACCAAGACCCGGCGGGATTCGAGTCACGCATAGTGACAGGTGATGAAACGTGGGTCCATCACTGGGATCCCGAGACCAAGCTCGAAAGCATGGCCTGGAAACACAAGGGCTCTCCAGCCCCCATCAAGTTCCGGACTCAACCTTTTAGCGGGGAAGATCATGGCCACCATCTTCTGGGATTCTGAGGGAGTGTTGATGGTGGACTATGCGCCTCGTGGAAGGACCATCACAGGCCAATATTACGCTGAGGAACTGGCTGGGTTGAAGAAGTGCATCCGTCAGAAGCGGCGCGGCAAGTTGTCCTGCTCCTCCACGACAATGCCCCTGTCCACAAGGCCAGAGTTGCACAAGCTGCCCTGCGCGAGTGCGGGTCGAGGAGCTCAACCATCTCCCCTACAGTCCAGATCTGGCCCCTAGCGACTACTTTTTATTCCACCAGCCCCAAGGCTACACTGCGTGGATGCCAGTTTGGGGGCGATGAAGATGTCCAGCTCGCCATCCAGGAGTGGATTGAACAGCAGTCGGGAGATTTCTGGTTGTCGGGAATTCGAAGCCTCAGGGACAAGTGGCGGAAGTGCATTGAAGTCGAGGGTAGTTATATGGAAAAATAATAAAACACTTTTCCTCATATCTCGTTTTCTTATATCCGAATTGCAAAACTTATTGACTGCCCCTCGTACAAGTTCTTGTAGTTCTTAGCTGAATGTTTTAGCTCTCTCAAAAACTATTATGGCAGCTCTCTCTCACTCTCAAACATTGATAGATGCAATGTTGATTTGCATTGCTTAATTTTAAGTAAATAATAATTGCCTCCCATAAATTCTGCCCTTTTATGTACCTCTCAAAATTTTTAATTAATACTAAACTTTGTCCTCACAAATGGAACCCTCCTTTGTTGCAGAATGGGATGAAGTTCAAGTGTGTTCTTGATTTTCTTCTTATTTTTAAGAAAACTAGTGATAACTGTTCAGTGAATCTTCTTCCATGTATTAGTAGGCCAATTGAGTGGAGTATCACGCCTGGTGGAAGTAGTGATGAGACTGTTGTTGAGAGGTACCAGCGACTCCAGTGTGAAATCACTCAATTGCAGAAGGATGTTCAAGAGTTGAAGGTGAGTAAAAAGGTGTTGAAAGTAATAAGCAGTAATCAAAAGTGGACTAGGATTGTTGTTTTTTTTGCTTAAATAAAACTAGCAAGAATCTATAAGGTTTTGCATGGATTGTAAACAGTTCAGCAAAAAACCTTTAAATATTTTAAAAATCAGTGAGAAATGGGACTTCTTTATTTCAAGGCTAGTTTGTGAAAACTGGGTTCCCATCCCCTGAGCACTAATGAAAAAAACAAACAAAAAAAGTGGCATTATAGAAATACAGGGTGCCCCCCCCCAAAAAAAAAACAGGCCCCAACTTTTGATAGGCCTCATTTCTTAATTTTCTGCAAGGATTGAATGAAACTTTGGTGATAACTAGTTTATTGTGTTTAAAAACATATCAAAACATGAGTCTTAGGACTTTTCTTCTTTATTCTAGAGCATGTGTTCAAGATGACCTCCATTTAGCTCTGTACATTTATTGAGGCACAGCACAAAGTTGTCCATGACATCCTTACAAACCGACTGACTACTGGCTCTGATCTCCTCCCTGATGGCTTCCTTGAGTTCCGTGATGGTCCTGGGTCTCCCTGCATACACTCTCTCTAAGTTAGCCCCAGAGAAAGAAATCTGGGGGGCTAAGGTCTGGACTGTGAGGTGCACCCAGTCAAAATCAGTCTTGAGACTGATCACACAGCGAGCAAAGTTCTTTTTCAGCCAATCTCGGACAGGTTTGAGGTGTGAGAGCTTGCTCCATCTTGCTCGAACCAGAACTTTCCCATAAGCGACGGGAACAGTGTCTGCAGCTCCCTCTTGGAGGTTTTGAAGACCTCAACATACCGCTCCTTGGTGACTAACTCGCAACAGATTCCTTGAAGAAGAATGGTCCGATTATACCTCTGGCTGAGATTGCAGTCCATACCATGCACTTAGGGGAGTATAGAGGCTTGGTGGCTACCTCATTTTGTCTGGAGGTCCCCCAGAAGACATTTTTCTTTTAGTTTACCTTTCCTTCAAGATGGAAGTGAGCTTCATCTGAGGTCCAGAGGAGGTTAATGAAAGTTCGGGTTTCCTGAATCTTCTCCAGTATCTTGACTGCCATAGCCTTTCTCTGCTCCTTGTCTGAGGCTTTAAGGGTCTGCTTCGTCTGTATTCTGTATGGGTAGGCCTTTACATCCATTACTAGCACTCTCCTGCAAGTCTCACAGGATATCCCGAGGGACTGACTTTGCTTGCGTACAGAGCATTTTGGACTCTGCTGAACTGACTCTCTCACGCTCTCGACCAGCTCAGCTGTACGCTTCCTGGGGCCTCCTGAATGGCTTGAACGGTTGTCACTGGCTGCATTGTGGTTCTCCACTGTCCCATAGTTCTTGAAGTGGTCCAGCCAGTCTTAAATTCTGCTCTTGAAGTGGTCTTTTTCACATTCAAACTGATGCACAAAAGTGTCCTGTACTTTCTTGAATGAGCCTGTCTTTTAGTAATGTTTGACGCAGTATATTCTTTGTTGGAGCTTCCATTGAAATCTAGTTGTGTTCACAGGCATTGCTTCTGTCATGTCCTGCAAAGTAAGGGTGATTAGTGAATGAATGAAGGATATATCACAAAAAGTGTATGCAGGCCCGTTTTGGGGGGTCACCCTGTATATGTACAGCATGGAAAGCCGCCATTAGGTAAATAAGGCCGACACATGCAAGCATGTATGGAGCCTTCAAAAATGATGATCATGAGTCAGGCCAAAAGTTTTTGAATACCTGGAATTTTTCTTATTTGGGGGATATGTCTATGAATATGTTGGTATAACTTTGCATGCAAGTATCCAATACATCTGGAAAGCCAAATGAAAGTACAAGCTTATAAATTTGGGGAAAAATGTAAAATGGCAATGATATTGAAATGTATGAAATGCTGGTATCAGTATACAGTATGTTAGTCAAAATATCTTCATATAACATCATATTTGTTGATTATTATGATATTCCATGTTGAGGGATCTGATAATGATATAATAATAGTGAAAACACATAACCATACCTTTTAAGAATAAAAGTCTGATACACTGCACAAGGAGGGTCTCAGCTGTTGACAAATCACATTCTGGTATTGCAGAAGTGGTGTAGAGAATCTGAGAATGTGTGAACATCCAAGACTGACCTCATTCTGGATGGCCAGGCTCAGTACGCAATGTGACAACAGGTCTGCATCACATGAGCCTTTGGTATCATAAGAAAACTTGGTCTAGCTGCAACATGAATGGACAGAGGGTGACCAGGTTAATTCATCCATCAGAACAGTCCCTCGCAGACTGCTTGTGTAACACCTGAAGTCATGTGAAGCCCACCATAAGCTGCTGATTAACCTTGATCAGAAGCAATGTCAACTTGCCTGGGTACGTGCTACTACAACTGGACAATACATCAGTGGGGACATGTGTTATAGCCCAACAAGTCTACGTTCCAGTTGTTCCTGACCCCAGGCAATGTTAGAGTGCAGGAGGCCGGAAGAGCAGTGGAATCAAGATTGCATAATGTCAACAGTAAAGGATGGCGGCCTCTCTGTAATGGTATTTGACTGTATGTCAAGTTCAAGGGTTGGTCGTTTCACTGTTCATGATGGCACCATAAATTTATAGAAGTACCAAGCTCTCCTGAGAGATTACATGTTGTCCTCAGCCCGAAACATGTCCAGAATGTGATTTTCCAGGAGGATAATGCCCCATGCCACAGTCACTAGTCTCCATCCACCATACAGTGGTTCCGGGACAACAATATCACCGTTATAGACTGGCTACCTCAGTCTCTGGATGTGAATACACTGGAAAACTTCTGACAGGACCTGAGAAAGATACTGTAAAACATTGTCACCCAGCCTCTGAAGACAGTCTTCACTGAGGAGTGTGCAGCATCACCTTCCTCAGGTATCGCATCCTTGTGGAGCGCATTCTTCAAAGAATAAATGCTCTCATTACAGCCAAGTGACTTTAAGAAACAATTCTGAGATTCCTGAATCAGTTTAGTGTTCCTGTAATTTTCACAGAGCTTCATCTGCTAATCTCTTATATGTTACTGATGTTACATGTTTAGATGATTTTTTAAAATTTTTGTTGATTATTTGGGGCATATATAACAATTCTATTTATTCTTTATTTCACTAGATTCATATTGATATGCAAATAAAACTTGGCAACCCTGCATTTATCTAATTTCCAAGGTGTCTGAAAACTTTTGGTCATGGTTGTTTATAAATCTAGAATCAAAATTATGTATGGGTTTAATTGGTCATATGAACCAAAATATCAGAAGATATACATTTATCGAGATGAGGGAGAATTTTCTGTATCAGAAATGCATTCAACCATTTGTTTGGCTTGTGTTGTATATCTGAGGCATTGATGTCATTTATGTTGATGTTCCTCAGGCTGTCTGGCTGAGCAGCCCCAAGACCCTGAGGAATATAGCCTGTACCAGTTTTCCCACTAAGACCTCATGGAGTGTATGTATATTGGGTGTGGTTGTTGTTTAGGGTAGTCTTCCATAGTATTTTTAATTGTGCGGAATAGTGTTGCCTTCTGGACATGCATCTGTTATGGTCATATCCAACCATTTCTGGTTGCTCAGAAGGGCTGGGTGATCTCCACACTACAGCCTCATCTAATGTCTTCATTGTTCTTAAAGTAATGTTTCAATGAGCAATTAATCTCACTAATGTAGAATTTTGGGGCAATTATTGCACAGAATGGTTTATTTATTTCTCCGATAAGGAAGACTTGGTTTTACAGAAAATAGCTTCATTTTCTGATAGAAATTGGTTGAGGTCCTTCACTTCTCATTTCTTTCCAAGGGAACTGTGCCACATGGCCCCGTTGGGAGTGAAGTATCTGCTGTAGCACTCTCCTCAAGTGTAGATGAGCTTCGAGCAACATTGCAAGGGCTAGCACTCGAAGAAACTCTGGGAAAAGAGGTTTTTTCATCTTTATCTCAACCGGATGCTGTCCTCCACAAGTAAGTAACCCCAATGCATTGGACCATATGGCTGGTAGAAGAGTTGAAATTTATGACACTATTCTTACATTCTTCCCTTCTTCCCTATTATTGGTGTTGTCTTGGAATCATTCTCCATGATGGCATTACCTCTGCCCTATGGACATGCGTCTAAGCCAGCCACCTTGAAGAATTCCATTGCTCAAACACTCTCCTCCCACTACCTCAACAGCTGAATCAATACTCTTGATACACCAAACAACAAGCCTGGAAACAGTACCTTCAAACAACCACAAAACAAACAGCTTACAACACTTCTAAAAAATAGGAAAAATACACGCATTCAACCACCTCACAGACATGAAACTCTCTAGCAAAATCCCTAGCCCAACCAAACAATGCAACTTGGTCATGAAATACTACAAAATCAGCCTACTACCCACCACCCAAAACAATAGGAAATCATTAAAAAAAGCCTACACAAATTACACGCCCACATCCCAAACCTTCATTTACCCCCAAGATTCTGCACCAATGATTAAATCATTCAAAAGCTAAAGTCTTTTTCATCCTACAGCCATATCTGCACTCACAGACATCTTCAACCAGACATAACATCATATTCCGGCCCCCCTCCATCTGGAAACGTGTATACATCGTCTCCACCCCCTCTTAGTAACATTGTCGCCTCCCAACCTGTCTTCTGATGGAACATTATTATATCCCTTGTGTGGGCTCATAGGTCCAATAGTGAGGTAGTGATTGCGTGAGGTTAAGGAAATCAAGCTGTTTAGTCTCATTTCTGTCTAGATTACATCAGATGCATTTGTGTGTTGAACCAACACCCCTACACTCTTCCTCACGTATGATTGTGACAGGCGCCCTGAGTCTGTGTACGCCGGTTAGTATTGCTACCAAGCGTGCGCGAATCGCGGAAGGTGGACGCGATCCACCACAGCGGTCTCCTTCTGGCGACCTCTGTCTTCCGCACGTCCTGTATTGAAATCCTGCTTGTCGAATGGGCAGAGGCCACATGATCTGAGTCATGGACAGTGCACTATCCGCTTGTACATGCAAAGCTCAGCGTCTCCATCAGTTGCAAACGATTCTCGTTGCATCCGCGGCCGATCTCAACGGTTCCTATGCCGCCGAGAGATGCCAGGCATGCCCTAAGCCCTTGGGATTTAGGGCTAGGAAACTACTTCGAGAGCTCGGTGTAGTTCTCAGACCAGTAGCACCTCTAGTTCTGCCCAGGATGCCCTCCTGATAGGTACCTCTTTTGACCGTCTCCATTCCAGTTCTTTCAAAGCGTTAGGAGTATTGCCTTCGGCATTTTTGGAGCACACTTCGTGTCACGGTGTACCCGTGCCAATATGTACACGAATGGCTCCAAGTCTCGGGAGGTGGTGTGCTTTCATGCCTTACTTCCTGTGTTTGAAGTCAGCGGGGCTTCTACCAGGCGTGGCGTCTGTCTTTAGGACCGAACTGGTTGAAATTCACCGCTCGGTACGAGAGAGAGCGCGTCGTGCTCGGTTCGGAGACCGAATTGTGATCTTGGGGCATTGGAATTTCCACACTCCCTGGTTCGCGGTATCCATAACGCCACGGTTGCCGCGAGCCTGGTGGATTTCTAGATTCTTCTACTGCGTTCCTGCATATCTGGGAATTGCGGGGAATGAGGAGGCCAAAGACTCAGCGAGGACTGGGCGATCAGACCAACGTTTGGCTCTTCCCCACACCGACTACTTGGCAGGAATCAGTAAGCCTTCCGGGCTGCTTGGCAAAGAAAAGGGGAGACTGCCGAGGGGAACTTGAAGTTGCGTGCCATTGCGCCGCGACTGTTGCCATGGTCGCTTTCTGTCGTCTTTGGATTAGACACACTCGCGAGACGCACCGCCTTATTTTGAAGATTGCGTTGTCCCCCAGACTGTTCTTTCCGTGTGTCCCAGTCTGTGGGTACCTCTCACGGGACCGGGGGGAGCGGGATCGCTACCACTTGTCCTTTGTACTCGGGGCAGGTTCGTGCTCTTTCTATTGTGAGATAAGAGTTTCGGATGAGACATGGTTCTATATTGTACTTAACTTTTTATGTGTTTAGTGTATATTCGTGCCCCGGTGGGAGCGAGCCTCCCTCTCACCTGATCATGCATTTGTTTTTTTTAGTATTGGTTGTTGGTGGTGGTTTTTATTTATTTGTAGACTAAAATTTATTAAAGAATAATTCATAATTTCGGCGACCATGTCCGCGCAGGCAGTCGCCAGATGAAACCCACAATAAGAAAATATCATTCTTTTCCTTTTAGTCCCCCGGCTCTCTCTCCTCGTTCTTCCTGCCTTTTCCTTCTCGCCCTCTTCTTCCTTCCCTCCTTTTCCTTCTCGCTCTATTTGTTCTTCCCTCCTTTTCCTTCTCGCTCTATTTGTTCTTCCCTCTTTTTCCTTCTCGCTCTATTTGTTCTTCCCTCCTTTTCCTTCTCGCTCTATTCGTTCTTCCCTCCTTTGCCTTCTCGTTTACCTGTTCCGGTACCGTGATGGGCGGGGTCGCTACCGCCTGTCCTTTGTACTCGGGACGAGTGCGTGCATATTGACTGGTGGACTTGTTGACTTTTGGGGGGGAGGCCGGCCTTCTCCCTTTCATTTAACCAGGTTTAGTTGTTGTTTTTGTTATTGTTTTGTTATTGTTATTGCTTCCTTGTTGTTTTCTGTTCAAATTTTTTAAAGTAGCACAGAACTAGGCTGTTTGTTTGTGACTTATGCCTAAGTGGGCAGTCGCCAGATAGCCCCTTAAAAAAAAATAATTTCCTTCTCGTTTTATTCGTTCTTTCCTCCTTTTCCTTCCCGTTTTATTCGTTCTTTCCTCCTTTTCCTTCTCGTTCTATTCGTTCTACCCTCCTTTTCATTCTCGTCTTATTCGTTCTACCCTCCTTTTCCTTCTCCCTCTATTCGTCCTTACCTACTTTTCCTTCTCGCCCTCTTCGTTCTTCCCTCATTTCCTTCCCTATTCGTTCTTCTCTACTTTTTACTTACTAAAACTTGAACATAGCTCGTCCTTATCTCATTTTTTATTCTCGCGGTCTCGTGTTTACGTGGCTCACCGCGAACCGAGACACTCTTCCTAGTCTCGGCTCTCCCAACGAGTCGGGTAGGCCATTCGGTTGCAGAAATCACACGACGAAGGCCAGTATTGACCCTCCTGTCTCTTACAGAAAGCTGTTGACCTTGCTGGAAGGCTTCAAGAAAACCGGTCTGGTCACCCAGAAGGATTCGTTGCAGTCCTCCAAGGACAAAGGTGCGGCCCCCGAAGGCATCGTCTACGAGCTTTATTATGCTCCTGAACACGCTAAGCTCCAGCAAATGGCGCGGACATCGCAGCTGGAAAAGAGACTGGATCAGCTCGAAACCCTGGTCGGAAGCAGCTCGGACAAGCTGGTAAGACCGCAAGGAGCAAGGGAACGGGGGCCCTTATGTCGGGCACAAGGACATTTACAAATGAATTAGTCCCCAAAACACTGACGACGTGTCTCTCCTCTTCGAGCAGTCTGTTCTCTCGACATGGACGAACCACCGCAGCCTATTGGCGGCCACGCAGGTGCTGAGCGCCCGCTTGTCCCTTCTGGAACCCAACCACCTAGACCATGTGGAAGGACGCCTCCATGCGGTTCATACCCGCATGAACGCCCTTGCCGAACGGCGATCAACCACTGAGGACGCCCACAAGCAAAGCAAGGTAAGGGAAGCTTGTTCACGGTTTCTGGCTTTGGATCTCATTCTGGCTCTACCCCCTCGAATTAGCGGAGTCTTTACTTAATGGGTAGAATCGCATGTAAATAACTCCTGCCACATCAAGGATATTTTATCATCGTCAACCACTCTTCTCACAAAGGATGGTTCGTTGGTACACATTAACACTGCCCAATAAGGCACAAAGCATCTCACATTTGTATACCCCTCAAATTGGGTCTGCTTATCGATGGGGTGCAATAGCATCTCGTCTGGTCAGAATTCATCGCCAAACGGACACTAAAAAAGAGGTCGGTCCCAGGATCTCCCATGAAGCCTCGTGGGAGATTCCACACTCGAACCTAATATTAAGATCGCCTCTGAGACCAATTACACCTCCCACCTGAAGAGCGGTGCACGCTCTCTGCCCCATTGTCTCCGGGAGTCTTAGACTAATTTGAGACTACCCAGACCTTAATTCTTCTTCTAGACTTCTTTTTACCCCTTCATTGGGAGGCGGGTGACAGTGAGTTGGGATTTTTTATGGTGTGGGTTTCACCACCGAGCTGCACCTTTCCTCTTGGTTCCTATGACCACACAAGGGGGTGCCCCGTGTGCACTTATACCCATGGTACCTGGAGAAGCTGCACATCCTCCCGACCCCAGGGCCCCAGCAGTCTCAAACTAGATAGTTCTATTTTATCTTTTTTTTCCTTACTCTCTTTACAAATCCCCGTCTCACTTATTTTCCTGGCCAGTGGCCAATTTAGCAGGCTAGTCATCGACCAGCTTTCGCCCATTCATCCCTGCTCAGAGTCAGAGCCGGGAGAGGGGTTGTTGGTATCGCCACTCCTTGGCTCTGTAGGGGAGTTAACATGCCTGCCGACTTGAGGTGTAGCATGGGCAAGGCAGCTGCAGCTGACATCTGCATGATTGGATGTCTTTTAACCCCTACAGCCTCAGTTTGCCCTGGCGGCCCGCAGGAGGCTTTGTGGCCGTCTTCTACACATTTCCATCTTCCCTTTCTTTTCGGATCTCTTCCTCACAAACTTCACCCTCATTGGTACTTCAATTTTAATTCAAAGGGGGAAGAATTCCGATCCGGTGCGCTGGTTTTTAAATGCTTGTTTTTTCACCCCTTCTACTTCCCTGCTCTTTTCTTTATTATTTTATGTTCCAATTCCCCTCCCCCCCCCGGTCCGGGAATGTTTGGCCATAGGGCACTAACGCAGGTGCCAAGCCAATCCAACTGGCACCCTATGTAACGCCTCCCGGGGCTGGCCTTCGCCACCTAGGCGTGAGTACCGCGACATCTGCCCAAGTAGGCAGTCGCCAGATGTGCTCCTAAAATTATTAAAAAAATAATAATAATAATGGCGTTTGCAACACTCAGATATAAAATCCCTAATTTTGACGGCGAAGAGCCCTCCTTCCCACCCATCTCTTTTGCGGGTGGCTTTTCCTTCACTATCTGCACCCCCGCAACTAAATTCCGGAAGAAAGAAAGGAATTTAAGAGTGAAGAGATTTGCAGTTTGTTTTCTTGGCGATTGCCTTGCTCTTTGTAACGCAGGGCTCCCTCCCTTGGGGAGGCGCCGGTTTGAAGTGGGGTTTAAAGTGATTAATTGCAACCGTGTCTCTCCTCTTTCCCATTCTGCTAAATGTCATTAGGGTTAACGCATAAGGACTTAAAACGCCTCACAATATGGTAGTTGCAACCACTCTTTAACGCCATCTACATATGAGAACTCGTAAGATATGGACCTGTCCTTTTCTCTTTGTGTGAGGTTGACGTCCGCCTCATCTGCGCTGAAAAGTGGCAACGAAATGTAATGGGGTGCAAAAGGTGTTTTCCATGAATTTAGTGGACATTCGCAGCCCAACGCTGTAGGCGAAATCAGCCGGAGACTCCTCCGCCCCAAATCTTTTTTTCATGAGTTTAAGATGCACAGAAGGACCAGGAAAGGTGCTGCCACATAGAGGGTGACAGTACGACCTTGAAATGCAGTGAGAACAAGTTAGCAGACAGTTTGTATAGTAGTTACCAGTGATATATGAGGAAGGCTTCTCAGATGCAGGCTTGTGTTCTCTGCTCTTGAATGAAGTAGAATAACACTGACTTGACAGGTCTGGACTGGTCTCTTGTGCTTCCCGACGCACCGGTTTTATTCTTACTCAAATTGGGGAAACTGGTATGTCCTCTATTTGGAGAAGAATCTCTTTCTCAAACAAGTTCACTTTGGGTAGAAAGAGGAAGGAGATTTAAGCGTTCATATCTGCCGAGGCTCGGAGAAAGGTTCGTTTATCCCTCACTTCACATGGGCAAGCGTAAGATCTGCCGGGAGTTGTTCGCGCGGGAAGCACGTCGTGGGTTCACGGAAAGCCGCTGACTGGACTTTACCTATAGATGCGGGGATCCCTTCAAGGACCTGTTTGCGCCCAACGAGTTGCGCGGATACCGCCCCCAGTCCGAACGATATCCCTATGTCATGGTTCCCCGTAAGGGGCGCGGCGATTTGCCATCCTGGCCGCCGTGCTGATGGGACTCAGCACCCCGTCCGGCCCCAGCTTAGCCTCTCTTCCTTCCTTCAAAACACTTGTTTCCTCTCTTTTCATACAACCTCTCCCACAACTTTCTCTGGTCAGCCTCTAATTTCACAGGGTAGATGCTGACCTTCTTCTCGGCCAACCGCCCTGGATCGGGGCTGAGGGGGGAGGGGACAATGTTCCCTAACCCCTGAGCTCCGGTCTGGGGTGGTTGGTTTTTAACAACCTGTTTCATCCCCACCCATACCTTCCTCACATCCCTTTTCCTCTCGTCTTCAAAATCTATCTTTTTTACGCCGTGTCTAAGGTGGAGCCGCCATGCCGATGGACTGCCAGGCCACCAGGCGGGAGGGGTGGTCCCAAATGGCGGCGCCTAGCTCTGCAGGACCTTTAAGCACCTCTTGCAGTGCGGGCAACTGCAAGAGGTGATGAGCTATTGCGTCCCGTGTAAAAAAGAGGGTCACCATGCCCAATGATGAAGTTAAAAAAAAACCCGACCCTCACCTTCCCTGAAACAGCGACGGGGCCACCCTCGGGCAGCTCCAGCAAAAAAATGGAGGTCCCCTCCCCCGTGTGCTTGCGCAGGGGACCCTCCATATTTCTTTAACCGGAGAGGAGGCTTACTCCTCTCCTTCGCCTACGGGTGCAGGGGACTCCCCCTCACCCCCTTCTCTGGAGGTGCTTTCGGGCATCTCCCTTTTTCCAGCGGCAGTCCCCTCTTTTCTTTCCAAGGGGACTGCCAAGAAAGCCAGCAGGCAGCCCTTAGCCAGCCACTCTCCATCAAAGCGGCTCGGTAGGGCAAACCCCCTTAGGGTGGAGAGGGAAGCCAGGCCCTTTCGGTCGCTTCCCTCAAAAGACCTGCTGGCAAGAATATTAAACCTTGCCGGGGTCAAGGCCTGTGCCTCCCCACAAAAGACTCATGACGCTGCCAAGGGGACCTGCGATGTCCTGGGAGGGGATGGCCAACTGGAGGCCCCTCCTGTGATAGACATGGTCCTTGAGGAAAACCAGCCTCAGACGGTAGGGCCTTCCATGGGGGGGGAATCCGGGCTCGGCGCCAAGCACCGAACCCGAATCCGCCCCTATGCAAGGTCCTCCTCAAACGGCTGGGGATTCTAAGGCAGTACAAGGAGGGTAAGGATCTCCGGATGATGCCCCTGCGACCACCAGGACCTTCTCCATTTCGGAGAAGGACCTGGCTGAAGCCGGTACATCTGGCCTAGGGGCTTCTACCGGCGGGGTGAGAAGCGGGTTCATTCCCCGCCCTCCTCTCCAAAAAAGAAAAAGACCAAGACCAAATAGACAAAGAAGATTCGGGGCTCCTCCACATCCGTGGGGGCTGCGGCGACGGATGAGTCTACTGCCACTCTGGCAAGCGACCAAGCCAAGATCGGCACATCCGGTTTCTCTGCCCCTCCCCGGTTGCGGAGCCCCTGACTAAGACCAAAAGTGCACAGGGCGGAGCCTCGATGACATCGGGGGCCCTCATTCAGAGGTTACCTGGCGTTTTCGAGCCCGCTGGCTTCAAACGCTTCCTCGTTATTCGCTCCACTGATGGCACCATGTTGTCCCAGGGCAACATGATCCATCAGAGGAGAGGATTAGCTAGTGCAATTGGTAGAGAGCCGAAGGTGACCCGTTTCTCGGACGGGAGCCATCTGGCGAATGCGGCGAATCCCGCCGAGGCACCCCGGTGAGTGTGACGCCGCACTCTACCATGAACTTTGTGAAAGGAGTAGTTTATGCGAGGGAACTCGTTGACTACTCCATTGAGGACATCACCCTAGAGCTGGCCGACCATGGGGCGGTCAAGGTCGAACGTGTGATGAGAAAACAGGGAGGGGCCTCGAGACCCACCCCTACACTCTTCGTCACGTTCGACTGTGACAAGCTCCCTGAGTCGGTGCGTGCCGGATAGTACCGCTACCGCGTGAAGGCATTCGTGCCACTGCCGCGGCGGTGCTATTACGGTCACCGCTTCGGCCATACGAATCGCTCATGTAGACGTGCAAAGTCGGGGTCACCCGAAGTCTGTGTAAATTGCTCCAAGGTCGCACACGATAAGTCCAAATCGTGTGTGGCCAAGTGTGTCAATTGCGGAGAGCCGCACCCTGCTTCTTCGAAGCAATGTGGTGCATATCTCCTTGAGAAAGAAATCCTGGTCGTTCAGGCCCAGGATCGACTCTCATTCCGCGAGGCTAAGGACTTGGTCCTGGCGCGCCTGGCTCTGCCTGGGACGTCATATGCCTCAATAGTAAGAAAGGCACCCTCTGCTCCTGGCCCATCCAGTCCAACGAGCACGGTTGTTTCCATGCCCATTCGGAGCCCTTCTGCGGGCTCTACCCAACCCGGGCGCTTCCCTGGTAAAGCTGGTGGCAAAAAGGGTTCATACCCAGCCCCGGCTAAAACCAGGGCTGCCCCCTCTTTCCCCAGCATAACCGTTTCCCGTAAGGCGAAACGGCCACGCGCCTCCACCGAGTCGTTAGACTCACAGGAGGCAACACCCCTGAAGATGGTCTCTAGGCCATCTTCCGGGGTTCCTAAAGCTGTTCCCCGAAAGGAGGATAGCAACAAAGGAGCTTCGGCTCCTTCGCACACGCCCCGAGGTGGAGCGAGTGGCTCGGAGACGGTGGTTCCTCGAAAAGAGGGCCCCCCGCCTCCGAAGCCGCAACGCCCGCCTAATGTTTCAAGGTGGAGGGAGGAAAAGACTCGCATGGCGAGCCCAACCTCCCCCAATAAGTCCTCGATGTCGACAGCGCCTTCAGCGCTTTTTCCGGCCAACAGCGCCCGGGCTTCTGCCCCCGGGAAGCGTACGGCCATTCCCGTGAGGGTCTTCAGTTCGAGGATGGCCCCCGCGTCTCCTCCGAGCTAGGCCTAGAGGGCATATTCCTTCAATGGAATTGCCGTGGACTCCGGGCTAACTGGGAGGAGCTGCGGAGGCTCGTCTCGTCCCGTTCCCCGTTAGCTATCTTTTGGCAGGAGACCATGCTAGGCGCGTGCCCCCTGCCCGCCCTCCCGGGGTATAAGGGTCTTGCTACCCCACCACCGCGGGATGGCCGGGCTGGGGGATGCGCGGTTTACACCCGGCATGATGTCTCCGTTCTTCCTTTCTCTTTATATACCTCCTTTCAGGCAGTGGCTGTGCAGCTGCACCTGGATAGGAGGTATACTCTGATTTCTGCGTCCATTCCACCGTCAGCTGACTTCGACGCGGGGGACTTCCGCCGCGTCGTGGCACGGTTGCCGAGGCCCTATCTCTTGCTTGGAGATCTGAACGGCAGGCATCCTCTCCGGGGAGATTACTCCATAAATCCCAGGGGACAAGTCCTTGTCGATCTAATCGAAGAGCTTGAGATGGGTGTCCTAAACGTGGATGAGTTTACGCATCACTGTCCGAGAACCGCTCCATTTTCTTGCCTTGATCTATCTTTGTGCTCTTCGGATGCATAGCCTGATTTTGATTGGGGGGTGGTCGATGACCTCCATGGTAGTGATCACTTTCCCATTCAAATATCATTTTCAGGGCAACTGCCGCCTGAGAGCCCACCTCGGTGGTGCTTGGCGCGGGCGCGGTGTCCTGCATTTCAGGAAATGACTGAATTCTCTATCTCAGTCGAGGAGTTTAGGTCGGTAAATGATACCGTTGAGTTCTTCTCCGGCAACCTCATCGCCGTGGGCCTGACTACTATTCCTAGGACGTCTGGCCGTTTTGCACGCCGACCACTCCCATGGTGGTCGGCCGAGTGTGAGACGGCCCTCAAACAGAAGCGTTATGCCTACATGCGCTATAAGCGCCGCTCGAACGATTTCACTGTCGCTGAATTTCGTCGGGCTAGGGCTAGGTTCTGGTATATTTCGAAGCACGCCCGCCGCTCTTCTTGGCGGGCATACGTGTCTTCACTTAACGGGAAGACCCCTTTAGCTGAGGTGTGGAAGCGAGTCAAAAGGATTCGGGGCAAGTTCTCGCAGGACCCCCCTCCCGTTCTCCAGGAGAATGGGACCGCAATCTCGGACCCCGCGTCCGTGGCGGAATCCTTAGCGACCGCTTTTTCCGCATTCTCTAGCCGGGATGCTGCTCCGCCAGCATTCAATGCACGTCGTGATGTCGCGGAAGGCCGCCGGCTGGACTTTACCTCCAGAGGCGGAGAACCCTTCAACGACAAGTTTACTGTGAGTGAGTTGCGTTCCGCTCTCGCTTCGTGCGCGGACACTGCCCATGGTCCGGACGATGTCCCATACGCCATGCTTCGACACCTAGGTGAGCGAGGCATGGCATTTCTGTTAGATTTGTTCAACAGGATCTGGGTGGAGGGTCTTCTCCCAGACTCCTGGCGAATCGCTACTGTGCTCGCCTTTCGCAAACCGGGGAGAGATCACTCTACTCCGACCGGTTTCCGCCCAATCTCTCTAACCTCTTGCGTGTGCAAGTTGATGGAGAAATTGGTAAATGTTCGATTAGCCTTTTTCCTGGACAGCGGAGGCCATCTGTCTTCCGCACAGTGCGGCTTCCGCAAGTTCCACTCCACGTCGGATGCTCTGCTCCGACTGGAAAATGCCGTCTGCGAGGCTTTCCTTCGTAGACAGCACTACGCCACGTTCTTTTTCGATCTGGAGAAGGCCTATGATACCGCATGGCGATACGGTATCATGGAAACTCTCCACACGATGGGGGTGAGGGGACGCCTTCCAATGTTTATATCTGAATTTTTGCGAGATCGTCGATTCCGCGTACGGGTGGGGGGAGCCCTCTCCGGCCCAAAGGAGCAGGAAGAGGGTGTCCCGCAGGGAAGTGTCCTCAGTGTCACACTCTTTGCCCTGAGCATCAACGGCATCACCTCGGTGCTGCCGGAAGATGTTCTCGCTACACTCTACGTGGACGACCTTTCGATCTCTTTTGGCGCGGCCCAGATGCCAACTGTGGAGCGTCTACTCCAACAGGCATTGAACTGCGTCTCTCGCTATGCCGAAGCGCACAGGTTTCGGTTTTCTTTGGCCAAGACTAAGGTGGTGCACTTCTGCCGCCATCCACGGCTTCACCCCGATCCAGATTTGTTTCTTAATGGGGTGCGCCTGGATGTGGTGGGATCGCACCGTTTCCTTGGTCTTGTATTCGACCGACGCCTCACCTGGGAGGCTCATATTCGCAGCCTTAGGGTCTCCTGTACCCGCGCCATGGACATTCTCCGTTCCGTGACGTTCAGCGCTGATAGGGCTACTGCCCTACTTTTTTATCGATCCCTTGTTTGTTCGAAGCTCGACTACGGATGCGAGTTTTATGCATCCGCAGCCGAGCGTTTATAGCGGAAGGGGGATTCGATCCACCACACTGGCCTTCGCCTTGCGACCGATGCCTTCCGCACTTTTCCCTATTGAGAGCCAGTTTGTTGATGCTGGGGAGATGCCACTCGCTCTGCGCCGCGTGCAGTGCATCACCCGCCTGTACGCGCGAGCCCGGCGCCTCCCTCAGTCGCCAACAGCTCTCACTGCTTCCGCAGATGATCTCGATGGTGCCTATGCCGCCGAGAGGCGCCAGTCATACCCTAAACCCTTTGGGTTTACGGTCAGGAAACTCCTTCGAGAGGTAGATATAGCTCTCGGGCCGGTGGCGCCCCTGGTTCTGCCCAGGACGCGACCGTGGACGGTACCACATTTGGCTATTTGTCGCCACGCCTCTGCTCCCAAAGCTTGTACGGCGCCGGGAGTATTGCGTTCGACCTTTTTGGAGCACACATCGTGTCACGCTGGAACCGTGCCAGTGTATACGGATGGCTCCAAGTCCCAAGAGGGGGTCGGCTTCCACGCCGTATCCCCTCTGTTTGAAGTCAGTGCGGCTCTACCAGGCGCTGCGTCTGTCTTCACGGCCGAGCTGGTGGCAATACACCACTCGGTACGGGAGATTACGCGACGTGCCCGGTTCGGAGACCGGATTGTGATCTATAGCGACTCACAAAGCGCCCTGAGTGCTCTCGGGGCATTGGAATCTCCGCATTCCCTGGTTCGCGATATCCGTGACGCCACGGTTTTGGCGAGCCGGGCAGATGTCGAGATTATCTTCTGCTGGGTTCCTGGACATGTAGGAATTGCGGGAAATGAGGGCGCCAAAGAAGATTGGAGAAGGTCGAAGGGAACTTAGAGCTGCGTGCCATTGCGCCGCGACTGTTCCCATGGACCTATCCCCCAATGCCGCGACGGCTGCAGGTCGCTTTCTGTCGTTTCCGAATCGGACACACTCGTGTGACGCATCGCTATTTGATGGAGCGCCAAAAAAAAAATGATGGAGCGCTCGCCTGCGCATATTCTTGTCGAATGTCCCAGTCTGGGTGATCTTCGCCCACGTTACCTGTCCCGCTACCGGGATGGGCGGGGTCGCTACCGTCTGCCCTTTGTACTCGGGATGAGTGCGTGCACCTTGACTGGTGGATTTGTTGACTTTTGGGGGGAGGCCGGCCTTCTCCCTTTCATTTAACTAAGTTTAATTGTTGTTTTTGTTATTGTTTTGTTATTGTTATTTCTTTTTATTGTTGTTTCCTGTTCAATTTTTTTAAAGTAGCCTAGAACTAGGCTGTTTGTTTACGGTGACTTATGCCTAAGTCGGCAGTCGCCAGATAGCCCCTTAAAAAAAAAAAAAACCTATGTCATGGTTCGACACAAAGGTGAGCGAAGCATAGCCTTTCTGTTGGATTTGTTAAACAGGATCTGGACTGAGGATATCCACCCAACCTTTGTCGAATGACTACTGCGCTCGCTTTTCACAAACCGAACAGAAATCACGATGAGGGTCAGATTTCGCCCAATTTCTCGAATATACTCTCTGTGAAAGTTGGAGAAATTGGTAAGTGTTAGATTAGCATATTTCGTGAACAGCCTGTGCAAGATGTTTTCTGCGGAGTGCGGCTTCCATAAGTAAGCATTCCACGTCTGATACTCAGGTCTAGCTGGAAAATGCTATCTGCAAGGCTTCGTAGGCATCAGTGGAGAAAGACTGATGCCGCAAGGCTATATGGTATCATGGAGACCCTCCGTACTATTGGGGCACGGGGAAACACCCAAACTTCATAAGTTTCTTTGAGATTCAGCCTCCTCTTGCCCAATAAGACAAGAGGACGTCCAGCAGGGCTGTGTCCTCAATGACACTCTTTCCTTTGAGCGTCACATCGGTGCAGCCGGAACTTGTTCTTGCTACGCTCTACGTAGACGAACCTTTCGATCTCTTTTGGTGCATCCTAGATTCCAATTCTGGAGCGTCGATTCCAACAAGTATTGAACCGCATATCTCGCTACACCGAAGCGCCCGAGTTGTAGTTTTCCTTGGCCAAGAGAAACGTAGTGTACTTCTGTCGCTATCTACGGCTCCACCCAGACCCGGACTTGTTCCTAAACGAGGCTCGTCTGGAAGTGGTATAATCGCACAGTTTCCTTGGTCTTATTTTCGATCGACTCCTCACTTGGGAGGCCCATATTCGTAGCCTTAGGATTTCCTATATCTCCCCAATGGGCAAACTTCGTTCCATGACATTTAGCACTTAGGGTGATGAATGGGCTACCGCCTTTTTTTCTTTGGTTCGAAGATCGACGGATGCGAGTTTTATGCATCCACATCCAAGCGTGAATTGCAGAAGGTGGACGCGATCCACCACACTGATCTGCGGTTGGCAACCGGTACTTTTTCCACCTTTCCTATTAAGAGCTTGCTCGTCTATGCGGGAAAGATTCCACTTGATCTGCGCCGTACACAACGCATTACGCGCTTGTACGTGCGGGCCCGGCATCTACCTCAGTCGCTAAAGGCTCCCGTTGTTTCCGCGGCCGATCTTGACGTTGTCTATCCCCCACACTCACTAAATGGAATCAATTGAGCCCTTCGGGATGCCTGGCCAAGAAGATCGGAGACTACCGACCGGAACCTAAAGATGCCTGCTGCCACTGTTGCCTTGGTCCTAGCTCCCAATGTTCCGATGGCTGCAGGTCTTCTTCGGTCTCCGGATCGGACACATTCGCGGGACGCACTGCCATTTGCTGGAGCGCTTCCCTTTACCTCACGATGACTGCGTTGTCTCCCAGACTGTATGGCACATTTTTGTTGACCCTCCAAGTTTGTGGGATCTTTGCTTACGTTACCTGTCCCGGAACCGTGATGAGCAGGGGCGCTGCCACTAGTCCCTTGTCCTCAGGACCTGTAAATTGACTGACTTTATAGAGGAGGCTGGCTTCCCTCGCAAGGTGTTTTCTTTTAAAATGTTATATAAGACTTGAAGCTTTATAGCTTCATTTGGAAATGAGTTCTTGCATATCATGCACATGGGTTGCTTTTGAACATACAGGTTTTCTACCAAGCCATAAGCCAAATAAATACTTTCCAATATCCTGTTTACACTTCTTTTTGGCTGATATAATTTTTGATGAATGGTTCTGAAAAATATAATAAACACAAATATCTTTCCTCCTAAAAATATCCCAACACTGAGAAGGAATTAAGGAAATCTATTATATCAATATTAAAAACATTAAATTAAGCAACAACTACTTGCTGCAGCTATAGTTCAATTACTACCAATAGAATTGCCAAATTTCAAAAAGCTTCATGGCCAGTGAGTCATAGGAGACACCACCTGTAACCAATAAATAATTGTGGAGGGGCTGCTGACTTCCGAAGTAATATGTTGACATTGCGCCAGCTTAGCTATATTTTTGTCATTGAAGGTACTTTATCACCATCAAGAGTAGTGATATTTATCCATATTCTAAAATTGAGATTTCTAAGATATAGTGAGGTAGGTAAAAGATGGGAAAAAAGAATATATCAAGCCCTCGTTAGATGATTTTTCCGACATGCTAACTGGCATTTCAATGCTAATTTGGATTGGGGTGAATATTTTGCAGTCGATGAAACTCTGACTTATCGCCTCCGTGCGTTTATCAATTTGACTCCAGTGTGTGTCTGTCTAGTTTCATTTATTTGATAGGCCACATGATTATTAATTAATACTCTTTCCTTTTCAACTCAGGTGTCTGACCTCTACGAGGTGTCCCGCAAGTGCGAAGTACTGTGCGCGTCTCTGCCCGAACTGGTGGACCGACTGGCGAGTGTTGAAGAGCTCCATCACGAAGGTGAGTGTTTATCTCCTTCCCACACAAATCCACACCTCCTTCCTCTTTTCTCACCATTGTATCTATTTCTGTCCACCAACCTGTTTCCTTCTGTTTCTTTTATCCTCAGCTAGCGAAATAGTAGAGGGGATGTTTGTACAAATGTATTTGTTCTGACCTCATTGGGGTCACGTCAGAGCGAAGTAATTTTGCTTTTCATCACCAATCACCTAAGAAGAGAGGTTTCTTGCTGTGAAGGTCCCACATCACCATTTTCCCTGATTATTGTGGGGAGATTGCACTATTAGTTCATGCGCCATACCTACAATACTCATTTTGGTCCCCGGTTGATAGAATTGTTAATGGGTGTGTGTTTAGTATGTTAAATTTAGCCACACGGCTCATTTAAGGTTCATGTATCATTTGTTCAGGTTGTAAAGGGATGGGGAACAGCTTGGAAATGAAGCGTGACAAATATTGGGAAATTTTCTGTTTCTTCTCCGAACATCCATAGAAGCAGGGGTCACTCATGCTTGTACTTTGAGTGTTAGGTTACTTAGGGCTTCCCGCAGAAACCTATTAGCATTGAAGAATTACGCTATAACATACTTTGTATTTGTCCTAATGACAACAATCATTGTACTCACCTCTCTGTATTATTTATTCCCTATCATCACTGAACAAATTTTCACCTTTCTTGGATTACAAGATTTCATTCTCAAAGCCAAGTTCTTGGTCCGTTCCTCTTTTGTATCTACATTTCCCTGCAGGGGGGTCCCCTGTGTTGCCTGTTACATTTGGAGCTGCACTTCCTCCCTGTCTTAGTGCAAATTAGGGAAGCTCTGTCACTGGATTGACTTAAACTTGATGATGGGGCCTTAGAAAGTTGTTGGTGCACATTATACACCCCCCGGGCGCTCCTCTGGTAGAGCTGGCGGCACAATTGATTCTCACCCAGCCTCGGCTATAACCAGGGCTCCCCCAGCATGATCATTTCACGTAAGGCGAAACGGCCGCACGCTTCCACAGAGTCTTTAGTCTCACAGGAGGAAACACCCGAGAAAGTGGTCGCGAGGCACTCTTCTGGGGTTCGTAAAGATGCCTCCCGAAATGAGGCACAGCGCCAAAAGAGCTTCGGCTCCTATGCCGCCAACCAAGGCTGGACTGGGTGGTTCGGAGACCGTGAATCCTCCAAAAGAGGGACCCCGCCCGCCAAAGATTTTGAGGCGGAGAGGAAATAAATCTCATAGCAAGCTCAACCTCCCCCGTTAAGTCCTCGAAGGCGTCAGCCTCTTTTTCGGCCAACAGCGCCCGAAGGTCTGCTTCCGAGAAACGTATTGCTATGGTATTGATCTCCATTGTATTAATTATTCTCCCTTTCAAATATCATTTTCTTGACGCTGCCACCAGAGTGTCCCCCAATGGTGCTTGGTGTAGGCGCGTTGGTCCTCATTTCAGGAAATGACTGATGTCTGTCCCAGTCGATGGATGAGGCGGTTAGCTTTTTCCAGCTGCCGTGCTGACGGGACTCAGAGCCCCGTCCGGCCCCGGCTTAGCCTCTTCTCCTTTCTGATACCCTGCTTCCTCACTTTCCATACAACCTCTCCTTCAACTTTCTCTGGTCGGCCTCTAATTTCATAGGGTAGACGCCGACCAGCTTCCTCTCACCCATAAATCCCGGATTGAGGTGAGGGAGAGAGGACAGCGACCCCTCACCCCTGAACTCCGGTTTGGGGTGGTGGGCTTTTAACAACCTGCTTCACCCTCGCCTTCCTCGCATATCCTTTCTCTCTCCTTTCACAATCTATCAATTTTACACCCAGCTTAAGGTGGAGCCACCATGCCAAAGGGCTGCCTGTCCACAGGGCGCGAAGTGTAGTCCTAAATGGCGCCAGTCGCTTTTGCCGGCCCCATGTTCACCTCTCGCAGAGCGGGCCACTGCGTGGAGAGATTAGGATTTGCGTCCCGTAAAAATAACAGGGTCACCCCATGCCGCCTTTAGGAAGCTCCACGGAAAAAAAATGGAGGTCCGCCCCCACCCCTGTGCTTTCTCAGGGGACCCTCCAAAATCTCTTATACCGGAAAGGAGGCTTACTCCTCTCCTAAGCCTACGGGTCTAGGGGACTCCCTCTTTTTCTTTCACATGGGAATACCAAGAAAGCACGCAGGTAGCTCAATGTTGAATGCTCCTGCTGGGAGCGGCTCGATAGGACCCACCCTCTTAAGGGGGTAAGGGATGGCAGGGCCCATCAGCCCGTGCCCCTTAACGTCCTGCACTCGCATTAAGCCTCTACAAGAGGCTAGTGTACCTGCCCCCCCCCCCCTCCCCTGATGGAGGCCGGTTCGCCGGCCCAAGACGAGACGACTTAAGGTACCTCGGCTAGGATCCGTGATGTCTTGGGGTGGATGGCCACATTGAGGCGCCCCTTAAGATGGACATGGTCCCTGAGTTGACCCAGCCCCAGAGGGTAGGATCTTGTATGGGGTCGACCATGGGCTTGGTGCCAAGCACTGAACCCGATTCCGCCCCTGTGCAAGCTCCTCTTCAGACGTCTCAGCTCCCCGAGACCTAACAAGGAGAGGAGGGAGCTCGTTCCCCGACTGGTGTACCCGTGACAGCAGGGACGTTCTCCATCTCGGAGAAGGATCTTGCTGAGGCCGGCCCATCCGGCGGATGAGCGAAGCGGGTGCATTCCCCACCCTCCTCTCTTAAAAAATAAACGAGCAAGAAAAAGACTAAGGGCTCCTCTCCCTCCCTGGAGACGGACGGGTCCCTGCCGTTTCGGCAAGCGACCAAACGGAGATCGGCAGGTCCGGCCCCGGTTCTTCCCCTGGCGGGGGATCCCTGACAAAGTGGAAGTGCGCAGAGCGGACCCTCGATTACGTCGGGGCCCCTCATTCAGAGGTTACCTGACGTTTTCGAGCTCGCTGGCTTCAAACGCTTCCTCGTTATTTGCTCCACTGATGGCAGCATGTTGGCCAAGGGCAACATGATCCACCGACTAGTTAAACTTACAGGAGGCAACACCACTGAAGTTGGTCGTGAGGCCATCTTCCGGGGTTTCTAAATCTGCCTCCCGAAAGGAGGACAGCACTAAAAGAATTTTGGCTCCTGCGCCCACACCGAGTGCTAGGCTGGGTGACTCGAAGGCCGTGAATCCTCTAAAGGAGGCACCCCCGCCTCCCTAAGGTTTCGAGGCAGAGGAAGGAAAAGACTCGCATGGCGAGCCCAGCCTCCCCCGATAAGTCCTCGAAGGTGACAGCGCTCAGAGTTCTGCCTCCGGTAAGCGTACGGTCATTCCTGTGAGGGTCTTCTCTTCTAAGAGGACCCCCGCATCTCCTCCCAGCTAGGCCTGGATGGCATATTCCTTCAATGGAATTGCCGCGGACTCCGGGCCAACTGGGAGGAGCTGCGGATGCTCGTATCCTCACGTTTTCCCTTAGCTATCTTTTTGTATGAGACCATGCTGGGCGCGTGCCCCTGCTGACCCTCCCGGGGTATAAGGGTTTTGGGACCCCACCACCACGGGATGGGAGCCGGGCGAGAGGATGCGCGATTTACACCCGGCATGATGTCTCCGTTCTTCTCTTCGCTTTAGATACCTCCTCTCAGGCAGTAGCTGTGCAGATGCACCTGGATAGGAGGTATACTGTTATTTCCGCGTACATTCCACCGTCAGCCCACTTCGACGCGGGGGCCTTCTGCTGCGTTGTGGCGCTGTTACCGAGGCCCTTTCTCTTGCTCGGGGACTTGAACGGGAGACTACTCGATCAATCCCAGTGGCAGGTCCTTTCCGACCTGATCGACAAGCTAGAGATAGGTGTCCTAAATGTGGATGAGTTTACTCATCACTGCCCCAGAACCGCTTCATTTTCATGTATCGATCTATCTTTGTGCTCTCCGGATGCACAGCCTGATTTTGGGTGGGAGGTAGTTGATGACCTCCATAGTATTGATCACTTTCTCATTTAATTTCATTTTCTGGGCCGATGTAGAGAGCCCGCCCCGGTAGTGTTGGTGAGGGCGCGGTGGTCCGCATTTCAGGAAATGTCTGATTCCTCTATTTCAGTCGAGGAGCTTAGGTCTGTAGATGATGCCGTTGAATTTTTCTCCGGCAACCTCATTGTCGTGAGCCTAACTAATATTCGTATAACTTCTGGTTGTTTTGCACGCCGACCGCTTCCGTGGTGGTCAGCCCAGGTGAGGCGGCCCTCAAACAGAAGTGTTATGCTTACATGCGCTCTAAGCGTCGCCCGATTTCACTGTCGGTGAATTTCGTCGATCTAGGGCTAGGTTCCGGTATATTTCGAAGCAAGCCCGCCGCTCTTCCTGGCGGGCATACGTGTCTTCACTTAACGGGAAGACCTCTCTAGCAGAGGTGTGGAAGCGAGTGGAAAGGATTCGAGACAAGTTCTCGCATGACCCTCCCTCACGTTCTCCAGGAGAATGGGACTGCAATCTCGGTCCCCGCGTTGGTGGCGGAATTCATCGCGACCGCATTCTCTAGCCGGGATGCTACTCCGCCAGCATTCAAAGCGCGTCGTGATGTCGCGGAAGGACGCCGACTGGACTTTACCTACCTCGAGAGGCGGAGAACCCTTCAACGACAGGTTTACAATGAGCGAGTTGCGCTCCGCTCTTGCTTCGTGAGCGCACACCACCCCCTAGTCCGGACGATGCCACATATGCCATGCTTCGACACCTAAGCAAGCGATGGTTGTCTTTATGTTACATTTGTTCAATAGGATCGCGAAAGAGGGTATCCTTCCAGATTCATAGCGAATGGCTATTGTGCTCGCTTTTCACAAACCGGGGAGAGATCACTCTACCCAAACACACAATCCTCCTGCGTGCGTAAGTTATGGAGAAATTGGTAATTCTGCACAGTGCGGCTTACGCAGTTCCACTCCACTGGAAAATGCAGTCTGCGAGGCCTTCCTTCGTAGACAGCACTACGCCACGGTGTTTTTCGATCTGGAGAAGGCCTATGATACCGCATGGAGATTCTCCACACGATGGGGACGAGGGGACGCCTCCCACTCTTTATATCTGAATTTTTGCGAGATCATCAATTCCACGTACGAGGGGGGGGAGCCCTCTCCAGCCGAATGGAGCAGGAAGAGGGTGTCCCGCAGGGAAGTGTCTTTCAATGGCGCACTCTTTGTCCTGAGTATTAACGGTATTACCTCGGTGCTACCGGATGATGTTTTCGCTACACTCTATGTGGGCGACCTTTCGATCTCTTTTGGCTCGGCCCAGATGCCAACTCAGGAGCGTCGACTCCCAACAGGCATTGCGTCTCTCGCTATGCCGAAGCGCACAGGCTTCGGTTTTCCTTGACCATGACTAAGGTGGTGCACTTCTGCCGTCATCCACGGCTCCACCATGAGCCAGACTTGTTTCTAAATGGGGTTCGCCTGTAAGTGGTGGACTCTCACCGTTTCCTTGGTCTTGTACTTGACCGATGCCTAACCTGGGAGGCTCATATTCGCTGCTTTAGGGTTTCTTGTACCCGCGCCATGGATATTCTTCGTTCCGTGACCTTCATTATTTAGGGGTGCTGTTTGGGCTATTGCCTTACTTTTTTATCGATCCTTAGATAGTTTGAAGCCTGACTACATATGCGAGTTTTATGCATCCGCAGACGAGATGGTTTCCTCCTCCTCCTCCTTCTTCTTCTTTCTGCCTTTATCTGTTTGTTACTTTTTGCATTTTTTGATGGGTTTTTTCTATGTTTTTTTTGTGAATTTTTAAGTAGCCTAATACTATGCTGAAATTTTACCCGCGGTGACTTACCCTTGTAGTTGCATTTGCTATAATGGGCTCTGTAACAAAAAAAAATCCTTAAAACACTAGACCCTTGTACTTTGAGTGTTATGACCAATGAAATATTCGATTCATCCTTGTCATGGACGAACCAGGGGGTCTCTACCAGCCCTATAGGAGCGGATAAGGGTGGCTTGTTAATTTTAGATTCAAAATTTCCTTCCTATGTGTACTGATAACAATAATGAGCACTTATTAAACACTTCGTCACTTCACACATTAATTGAGAATTTCGTCTTTCCTCCCACAGCGACCCAGTTCGGGAAGTCGCTGAAGCAGCTGGGTGCCGCTCAGACGCAGCTGAGCTCGACGCTGGAGACGAACGCGACACTCCTGGCCGCCGTTCAGGACAAGTTCGCGCAAAACTTTACGACGATTCAGGCCAATGTGGACGCTCTTGACCGTCGCATCCTGGCCCTCTCAGGAACCAAGGCTAAATAGGCAGCTTTCGCTCTGCAGTCCCTCTGTTTTTTGGCTTGAGGTGTAGCCAGTTTGAAAAAACATCCACACACCAAACGGGGGCATTTCTTTAGTTTATTTTTTTTATGCCTCCCTTAATCGCCTATTTAATATAGCCTCATATTCATCCGCTATTTTCGAAGTCACGACTCGATTAGTTTAGGCAGATTAGAACTTTTGTCAGTGTTTTGTTTCCATGGCAACTAGGGTTCATGGTTGAAAGTGGGGGATAGTGGGTGTCTGGATATTGAGCAAGCAATGATTCTGTTGTCTTGGAAACGATCGATGATGTGTGCTACATATCGATTCAAGTTGTCACCTTTCCTACCAAAAGAATGGGTAATGTGGGGTTTTCTACACATTCTAACTATTTCTCAATCCCTCAGGGAGATCTTAATCCATTTTTGGCTTCAGAGCCTGATGTCCCAGAGCTGGTCATTAGCCTTAAGGCACCCGTAATTAGTAGGTTATCGAACCTAATTCAAGCTTATTAAATCTATATATGCTTCTCTGTGTTATTCTCTATTTATACTCATAATTAAACCCCTCGATGCTACCCCTGCTTCTAACAATTCACTCTTGGGAAAAAATGTAATGAATGTTTCTTTAAAAATCTTACACACCTTAAGGTGTCACATCAATCAGGTGCTTGCTAAGGTGGGAATGTTTTCAGCCGGGGAGGGTTTTGGCACCATTTATTAATTAGGATGCCTTTGGGTGCCCGCTTATAAGTCTCAAGTCTACACAGGGGATTGTGGGGTGGGAGGCTTCTGTAGCTACCATTAAACCTTTCATCCCATCGATGGGAGTGATCTAATCGATTAATAACGCCATTCCTTCTTATCTAGCTCGTGTCACAAAGCGTCACTCCTATCTCCCATATTTGGGCTTTCTATTCTAAAGTAACATTCAAAATAAAGTCATTCGAAAGCTCTTCTTTCTTTACAATTGGTGTTGTACCGTCATTTGACTCCTCTAATGAAGATGAGCTTGTACACGGAGCGTGAGATATTTTGAGATAGCTTCAGAGAGCCTTACATGACCCAAACTACTTTCATTTTAAAACATGGCAACTTCTAATCTGAGAGAGGAAATGAAAAGGCACGCCGTCCTCTCGCCTTAATCGCCAACCAAGGCAATTCGGAGATTGTCACCTTTTTTAATGTTGCCACATCATTCGTGTTCAATGTCAGAAAATATCTACTCGCTTCTGGGCTGGTTGTGTCATCCGTAGCCGAATTTTTTTTTTTTTTTTTAGTAATCGCCACAGGACCCCAAGTGGCCCTTAAAGTACTGCAGTTGGACCCTTTCCTTCCATACAGCCCACGTGACCCAGGATTGGATGGTCGAGAATTTTCACCATTGCCTTCCAAACTCCACATTCAAACTCACTGGACTACATCTGGGTCTTCATTAACTAACCAACCTTCCCGCAACTCTGAAGCGAAAACCAACGAGGGCAGCTCCGTAAGAAAGTTTCTAAGGAAAAATCACTAACGAAAATTGTGAAGATACAGCACAGAAAGAAAGATATAAAGGCACAGAACCAAAATATTTGTGATCAGGGGAATCATAATCGGCAAAATATTTGTGAAAATGAAACCGTTACCAATTGGCCGATTAGATACGGCGTTGGTCCGTTAACGTCGCGGTACCGGGTCCGAACCCGGCGAGAGCAGACACAAACGTCAGCGCACGTAGAGATCTGGCTAACATTTGGGTGGACGCGCTGTGCTCAACCCTGTACTGGGGTGGGTAGATCTTACACTTCTCATCACACAATTGCAACACTGCTTTCTTTCCTCTCCCGTTTTTTCAGCAAAACACATAAACAGACACTATTCCAAGGAATCCTGCCGATGGGTATCTATATCCACATACCTCTGACCTGGGACGACGATGGTTCCACCTGAACGCTGTTTGGTGCCAAAAACATAATACTCCCTGGCGCCTCTCCCCAAAGAGGACCCGCTCTTGGTGCCCTCGTGCTCACCATCGAGTCATACTGACCTTTATGCTTTTCATTATCTGGTCAGGATCTGTCTAGATAAAGGCAGGTTGGCGAACCACCAATATTACTACTACGTTGGTGATTAGAAGCTGGTCAAGTTGTAAAAATATTGTACAGAGTGTAAGGTACAGAGCAAAGGAGACGAGCAGGCGACTTACAACCCCCAAAGTCGTCCATGAATAAGCAAGCGTCCAACCCAACCTGCTCAGCCCACTTGGTTTCTCTTGGATCCAGAATAGGAGGGGGCCCAAATTTAAGTCAGGCTTAACCTGCGGGTGAAACCCGCCTTTAAGGTTCCACAGAGCCTGTTGACATCCCTAATATATGTAGGGATGGACTGGATCGTGATACGGACACCCGGTTTAAAAGACAGTTTGCAACCTGACATCCGATTAATTTTATAGGTTGGATGCGATTGAGTGGATATTTATATAATAATCAACAATTTGATTAAAAATTTCATTATGAGGAGGGAGAATATTTCCATCATTTGCATATATACAGATTACATTTTAATAATCCGTCATCATATGGGGCCATATTCCCACATTTCATCGCGTGTTTAGCATGCATAGGCGACATACCTGTTGCATTCTTTGGAAACACCTCTCCCTAAAAGGAAACATCTTTCCATAAAGGGAGAAATTGTCTAAGAAAGGTTATATATACCTTCCCAATGAGTAGTTGCCACGTTTTGATGTAAACAGGCTTTTTGCTAAAGTTCCTGACGATGAAGCTCTTAATATCATTGTTCACAACTTCTCTCTCTAATATTACATTGCCTTTACTGTGTAACAAAATTGTAGAGTTGGTTCGTTTGGGAATTACATGGTGTTTAAAGCCAAAGATTGTTTTTATAGACCAATATGGCCTGAGTATGGGTAATCTCCGTTCCCTGATCCTGCGTAATCTTTTCATGGAAAACTTAGAGAAATGCTACCACCCGCTCCTATTTTATCCTATCCCATAACATGGTTCCGCTATGTTGATTATATGTGCCACTTGGCTATCTATATATGATATAACATTTGCTTTTTTTTACGATTAAACATTCCCAACTATTAATATTAAGTTGAAGGGGAACTAAATAACTTATCTAAAGTAAACGAAGCATATTATTTTGTTAGCCCTAAATAACCAACTCGAATGCCTATATATATTTTTATTGCATGTGATCCTGGTTTCCTGCAGAATAAAAGTTAGACAATCAACCGAACATTTATTGAACTGCAGTATCTCATGGTTCATAGAATAATGTCATTATAGAGCCAGAACTAACTTTTATTCGCCATCTAATTCTAAGAATAACTTGATAATTGTATTTTCTTCCCATATTCTCACTCAATTTTTAAAAGCTACCCGAGGCCAATAACAATGTTTCCTTTCAGTACGAAAATACCATATAAGTAATCTGTCTAAAAAAGAATAACTGATAAAGAAAACGGCGTCTATTAAAAGTTGCGATAGAATATACATTTAACAAAGCAGTAAATTCTCTAAGATAGTGAAGCAACACAAATGCTATGTATGTATACCGGGGCAGCTTATATTCTAGCTTGTTTTTACATCTTTAATGAATACCATGCAATTAATTTTGAATATGCTAAAATAATTTAGAATCCTAACAATTATATCCAGAGGCGCCTAATTGAATTTCCTTCGGTACCAGTCACCTGATTAAATTCTAGCTTGTAAATTTGTATTTTTAGCCTGCAGATGACTGATATCCTTTGAAACCTGATCTAATAAATGGATCCCACTTACTGTGGAATTCTTTCATAGATTCATGTGTATAGATATCTAGATGAGGCTACTACTACTTAGCCAAGTAGAAACACCGCTTCTGATTTTAGCGAATTTGACCCACATCAGATGTGTGTGGTCCCTGGGTGGGGTTTCGATTCGGGTCGACTTCCTGCCAACCGCCATACACTAGATATGTGATTTTGAATCCGTGTTAATCAGTAGGTCCACATTCCCAGACGCCGGAGCGTATCCTTTCTTCTTTTTTTGCTTGTTTCTTGAAGTGTCTAAGGTAGAGCCACCATGCTGATGGGCTCCCAGGTCGCTAGACGGGAGGAGAGGCCTCAAATGGCGGCACCCAGTTCTGCTAACCCCGTGTTCACCCCTCGCAGAGCGTGCTACTCCGTGAGGGTGATTGATGAGCGTTTGCGCCCCGTGCTACAAAAAGGGTCACCATGCCTAATGATGAATTCAAAATAATAATACTCCCTCTCGACCATCGTTGGAGCTACCCGAGTAAATGGAGCTCCTCCCCCATCCCTCCGGAGCTTTCACAGGGTACTCTCCAACCTCTTTGACCGGAGAGTAGGTTTACTCCTCCCCCTCATCCTCTTGGCGATTCACCTTTTCCAGCGGCAGTCCCCATTTGCTTTTCAAGGGGACTGCCAAAAAAGCAAGCAAGCGGCCCATAATTGAACGCTCCCTGATAGGGCCAACCCCCTTCGGGAGGCGACGGATGACAGGGCCTGTGCCTTCCAAAGTCCTGCTAACGCACATAGCGAGCTTACAGGGGGTCACAGTACGTGTTCCCCTCTCTTTCTCGAATAAGACAAAAGATACATCGAAGGTAACCTGTGATGTCTTAGAGTGGGAGGGAGGGCACATGGAGGCTTCCCGTGAGTTGAACATGTTTCCTGAGGTGACCCCACCCCAGACGGTAAGATCTTCCATGGGGTCGAACCCGTGTTCGGTGCCAAGCACAGAACTCTGTGTCCGCCCCTATGCAAGCTGCTCCTCAGACGGCTCAGGAGGGATCTCCAGCCCCCGGCATGGGGCCCATGTGACAGCCAAGACCTCCATTTCAGAGAAGGATATTGTTGAGGCCAGTCCATCTGGCCTAGGGGATCCTACCTGCGGACGGGAGAAGCAGGTTCATTTCCTGACAACGAAAACCCACCACATATCCCACTTTCTGCCGTAACCACATCAGACAAATCACTTCCAACCTTTTCCTCTCTCAGAGAATCGAATCTGTTAGTTAACCTAACAGGTTTCATGTCCCTCCTACTCACAAACCTAACCTGTCCTAACCTATTCATTCTATCCATATTTATCCACCATTCATCTTCACTTACATCAGTCACTTTTTCTTTCCAGTCCCTAGTCTAGGCCTATCTTCCACCCTCCTAGTCCTAGCAACATTCTTCATGCGTACACCGCATCCCTTCTCACGTCATGCACCAACTCACTTAAGATCTTCCATTCATCATGCAACTGACTCACCTCATATACCAAAGCCACATTTGCACGAGTCACACTACACAAGGGGCATTCAGGTACATTTGCTCTTCTTTTAAGAGCACAAAAATCACAAACTACATACACACTACTTACATCCAAGCATGGCTGGATGAACCTTTTTCAAAGGAAGGGGGGAAGCAACGGGCCCAGCCTGGTCAGCGCGCCCCGTCATAACCGAGCATATTTGAATAACAGAGCTACACAGGAAATTGATGTAACAACAATAGTCAAATTTTAGCAGTTTAATCCAGCATAGATTCACAGTGCAAAACAAACACGAACATGAAAACGTATTCAGAGTCAAGAATTATATTTGAAAGAAAGAAACTCACTGAATTATGAATATAATAGATAGACACAACAGTATTATCGCTCCTATATGAGTATATGTAATACAATTTGTTTTCAATATGATACCCATGTTAAATGCAAGTATTTAAAAATTTCTTCCCTCAAAATTTAATCCTACAATCATTTACAGTAATGAATTATTGACACACTAAGGAAATATCAACCTGATCAATCAAGTCTTTGACGATATGCAAGAGTATCCTGTGGTTCAAGTGCCCTTGTGTCAGTCTGTTTCTTAAGTAGATGATGGAAATGAATCCATTAAACCACATTGAAAGAGAAAACGGAATAATTTTTCCTTGCAGTAATATTTTTATTACCTTTTTCGAAAAATCCGTGCAGGAAAGCGATTCGAACCAGGCACACTGAGGCAGCGAGCACCGCTTTGATCACAGTTAAAAGTATGCCGTTAGTACACTACGCTACGCAGAGAACCCAAAAAATTCTCTGAATAGAATAGCTTTTAAGGAACACTTTCGCCAGCTCGAACGGAGACTATGAAAGTAATAGAAAATGAATTTGGAATTCAAAGAATAAATGAGGAATAGGTAAACGCGTGGCCGATATACAAATGTATTTATCTCTCAAAGTAGCACGAGAGAATGATGGAAATGAATCCATTAAACCACATTGAAAGAGAAAACGGAATAATTTTTCCTTGCAGTAATAGGATTTTTCTAAAAAGGTAATCAAAATATTACTGCAAGGAAAAATTATTCCGTTTTCTCTTTCAATGTGGTTTAATGGATTTATATATATATATATATATATATATATATATATATATATATATATATATATATATATATATATATTTCAAGAAGGGTTGGTAACCATGACTTAATTCAAGATCGGTACACCCGGTCTCCCAAGCGTCTTAAAATTAACATGAGGTTCATTCGTTGTCCTCGCATTGGTGAATCAGGTCTCTAATATTTGAATTGTAATTGTTTAGCTAAAAATTTCACAAAAGAATCCCGATTTAATGCGTGATTCTTTTCTCATTTACATACCCTTCCAACTCCGTTATAATCTATTTAACAATTACTACTTACAAATTACTTATAATACAATCTATTTAACCAATTTAATGGCAATCAACCAATTACTATCTATCAATTATCGATTAGCCAATTGCTATTTAATATCTATTTATCATACTATAATCTATTTCCGCATTTAACGATTTCTTAACTCTTTGTTTTTAATACGTCTTCCTCAACGACGCCCAGATTAGGCCTAACGAAGTTCGTCTGCAAAAATTTAGATTTCGCGTTATCATTTAACTTCATTCCCTTGAATAACGAAATAATAGGTTTTAATGTTTATTGTGATCAGAGTTATCTAGAATATTGACGCAATATTCATCTTAAAACCCTATAAATGGTGCCCAAAACAGTTTAATTATCTCCCATCAATTTATTCATTCGTAAAATTAATTTCACCGTCATGTGTGTTATATTTTCGGAGGTCGCATGCCGCCTCACTCAGTTCAATTTTTTTCTTGCGAGGACTTTCATTTTTCACGAGTGACTTTTCAACACGTGCTCGTTTTCTATCCTTAGTGATCTTAACATCCTTAGGTGATCCCTTAGCAATTTCGTAAAATTACTTATAATATACAGTAATAAAGACCAAGTGTGACCAGATTTCAATATTTTTTTCTCAAATTTTTACGTTCAAGCGCGTGAATTGAATTTGTGCATACACACACTTTTATTTTTCTATAAATGGATTATAACGAAGCCCCAAGGTACGTCCCAACTTCGGGCACAGTAACAACCACGCAAGCATCCTCCCCATCAACAAGAACGACGTATTCATCCACCTTCGCTCCCCACGCAATCTTTCTTCCTCATTCGCCTAGCACTCAACGCCCTTTCCCCACTCCCTCTCCGATTCAGCTTCCGCCATTCCACCCAAAAAATCCCATCAGCTGGTGGAAAATGGTGGAGCTCATCCTCCTGCACCAGGCAGTTCCGGAGGAACATAAAACAATCGTCGTAGACCAGAAATTACCTCTAACTATATTTTCCACTTTTAAAACTATTCTGCTTGATAGGGTAATTTCTGGTTTGGGGAAAGGTTCAAGAGGGTGTTCATGGAGGAATTTGGGAGGTTACAAATTGAGGACCTGCAGATCCTTCTCGATACGCAGGAGATGGGGAACAGGCGCCCCACGCATTTTCTAGACCATCTCAAGGCCCTCGCACATGCCAAGGGAGCACAGCTCGACCAACTCGAGCCATTCATAACTGAGATATTCATGCGTGAGATGCCTGATCAAATTAAGCCCCTTATATTAATGTCCTCCCCAACGAACGTGGAGAAGATTGCAGAGGCGGCGGACGCCTTGTATAAAAAAGCAGTCGTCAGCTGGGGAAATGCGAATACCAGGTCGTTTAACGATGAAAATAAGGGAAGTAGCACATCATACAACTCTAATGTCAAACACCACTCACATGTATCCATTCCCAGGTTAGGTCACCGGCCGGAGCTCCTCACAACCGGCTGGGACTCCCTCAGGATAAATCCTCCCAGGCTTCGGGTCTTTTATCCGTTCTGGAGATAATTGAAATGGATATTCGTGCCCTAAAGGTGTGAACGGGTCTTCACCGAGAGCAACATTGTGAGCAGGACGGAGGCGTCAGACGTCGCCCCTCCTCCCGAAAAAGTCAAAACCAACGAGGGAACTCCACCATAAAAAGTGAGGCACAGCAGTTTAATTTAAAACCTAGGCCTAATTCCCCCTATCACTGATAACTCTCAGTGTAGCTGCCAGTACCCCTCTGATTATGGCAGCAACGCTATCCGCTGTGTTCAGCCTTGCAATTTAACGGGCATCATCTCATGCCCACAACTTTAACCCTCATTCTGGTCGTGCTGCTCATACTGCTATATTTCAAATTTCAGGCTTTTGCTGGTACCACCTCAAATTTGGTGCAAGAGCAGGAAAATGCTCAAAGCCATGCTCGTACCATCAAAATCCTCAATCTCAACCTCCCCTTACTACACCACCTTCAAACCTACAAAATTCTACGGGTTATCTTATCCAACTTTCACTTTCAGCCCAAGGAACTTTAAACTGAATTCGCAAGTGATACGTGGGTCTGTCACCTCTGCAACCTCATCCCTTCATCAGGTCGATTCTCCATTTAGTAGTAATGACTGACTCTCCAGTTTCTTCTTCCTTGTTGACACTGGCGCTCAATGCAGTGTCATTCCGGCCTCTTCAGTCGAGAAAGCTTGCACTTCTTCTGATCTTGTCCTCAAAGCTGCCAATTCATCGGACATAAGGATTTATTGGAGGCGCATCCTAGAGCACGCTCTCTCTCTCTCTCTTTCTCTCTCTCTCTCCATATCTCTCTCTCTCTCTCTCTCTCTCTCTCTCTCTCTCTCTCTCTTCTCTCTCTCTCTCTCTCTCTCTCTCTCTCTCTCTCTCTCTCTCTCTCTCTCTCTCTCTCTCTCTCTCTCTCTCTCTCTCGGGTTACGTCGTGTTTTCTCATGGACATTCATCATTGCCGACGTCAACATTCCAATTTCTGCGCACGACATTCTCGTTGATTCTCGTCCACGCAAGCTTATCTACAGAACCACGACAATAACAGTTGCTGGTTTCTTCTTTCCTTCCACCAGCTCTCTCCTCTTTATTCGTCTCCTTGCAACTGTTCCCCACTTCCAGCAACTTTTGCGGGAGTTCCCAAGCCTCTGTCTGTCTCCTTCTAAGGACAGACCTATTAAGCACAATGTGGTGCACAGAATAGAGACGACAGGAGGACCCGTTTTCTCACGTCCCCGTCGACTAGCCCCGGATAGACTTGCCCGAATGAAGCAGGAATTTAAATACATGATAGAGGCCGGGATCGCTTCCCCATCCACCTCTCCACGGGCTTCACCGCTTCATGTAGTGCCTAAGTCTATTCCAGGGAAATTCAGAGCTGTAGGTCACTACAGGCGACTCAATGCCTGTACAGTTGCGGATAGGTGTCCCCTGCCTTTCTTATCGGATTTTAACTCGCTCTCTTCGGGTGTTCCATTTTTTTCTCGGCTCGATTTGGTTCACGCTTTCAACCAAATCCCGATTCACCCTGATGATATCCCTAAGAGAGCTATCACCACTCCATTCGGTTCCTTCGTCATGAACCGAATGCCTTACGGACTTTGTAACAGTGGCTAGACCTTCCAACCTTCATGGATCAGGTTCTGAGAAGTCTTCCCTTCGTATTTTGTTATATAGATGACCTCCTGATAGCATCTTCGTCTTTAGAGGAGCATTTTTCCCACCTTCGACAGATAATTGGACGTTTAGATGAGTATAGTATCGTAGTCAATACTTCTAAGTGTATCTTTGGTGTCACGCAGCTCTCTTTTTGGGGACACAACATTTCCCCTGAGGGAATTCGTCCTCTGGAGGACAAAGTTTAAGTTATCCGGGCTTTTTCCTGACCTTCTTCGCTAGAGCAACTTCATAGATTCTGTGGGATGGTAAACTTTGACTACAGGTTCATTTCCAACATCTCCCACATTATGCAACCTCTCTACGAATTGCTTCCCAAGTTCAAGAAGAACCTTCCTCTTTCCTGGTCCCCGAAGCTTGCGAGGCTTTCTCTCGCACCAAAGAGGCTATGGTTTCCGCTGTCGCCCTGATCCATCCTTGCTCAGGAGCTTCCGTAAGCGTTGCTTCGGACGCGTGCTACTCATGTCGGTGCGACACTACAGCAGAAGGCTGGTGACTCTTGGCAACCTCTCGCCTTCTTCCCTAAGGCTCTTCTTCCTTCCCAACAGAGGTAGAATACGTTTTCCCGCGAATTACTGAGCATATACCTCGCCCTCCGTCACTTCCAACAATACCTGGAAGGGCGTGAATTCACTGTCTTTATCGACCACAAGCCATTGGTTGATGCGTTCGCCTCTAGTAGCACCTCATCTGTGCACTCTGCAGTTGATACTCGTCACCTTGACTTCATCCTGCAGATGACAAACGATATTCGCTTCTTCCTGGTTCTTCAAACGTCGTACCAGATGCGCTCTCTCGCATTTAATTGATTTCGGGCACGCAACTCTCCCAAACTGCGCCCATCGATCACGCGACAATAGCTCTTGTCCAGGAACAAGATGAAGACACGCAAACACTGCGTCACCCTTCTCAGCTTGTTGTTCGCGAAATCGACTTGCCGGACAGTTCCTCCAAGCGTATCCTGGTTGACTTTTCATTGCCTGACTGTCCTCGTCCTCCCATTCCTCTCGATTACCGTCGGCACATTCTTTACCAGACTCATGGCCTCTCTCATCCAGGCATTCGAGCAACTCACAAGCTCATCACAAGGCGTATGTGTGGCCAGGTATGAACGCCGACGTGGCCAAATGGCCCCAAGCATGTCTGCCTTGTCAACGTGCAAAGATTCAACGACATACAAAGTCCCCTCTGGCTGCTTTTCCACTTCTATCGGCACGTTTTGACGCCATTCACATCGATCTGGTTGGTCCTTTGCCCTTTTCGCGTGGTTGCACATACCTTCTCACCATGATCGATCATTTTACCTCTTGGCCAGAGGCAGTTCCTATCCTCGACAACAGAGCTTCCACTGTAAGTCGAACCTTCGTCTCGGCATGGGCTGCTCGTTTTGGTGGCCTATCAACGATCATGACTGATCGAGGTAGCCAATTTGAATCTCACCAATGGGATGAACTCATGTCAGTGTTTGGCTTCTTTTGTCTCTGACCACTAGCTACCATCCCAAAATTAACTGTAAAGTGGAACGTTTACACAGGACTCTCAAGGGAAACTTACGCTCCACTGACTCCAACATCACTTGGTTGGACAAGCTACCCTTAATTTTCCTGGGAATTCGTGCCTCCATGAAAGAGGGTATGAATTGCTCTGCTGCGGGAACTCGTCTATGGTACGCAACTTCGTCTCCCAGGCTAATTCTTTTCTTCCGCTTACTGTCGTCTTCCTTCCGGCATACATCCTGCTGCATACGTACACAATTTAGTACGGGCGATGTCTGAGGTAAAGTTGACCGCCACAAGAGTGCCTGCTAAACAGAAACCTTTCGTGCCAAAGGGGATGGCAACTTGCTCTCATGTGTTTGTCCGTCGCGATTCCACTCACACATTCTTGCAACCTGTCTATAACGGACCCTTTCTCGTCGTCTCCAGGAAGCCGAAATTCTTTGTACTGTAGCTTGGCACCAAGCAGGATACGGTTTCCATCGATCGACTTAAACCTGCTTTCATAAAGGCCGTTCATCTGGAACAGCCACTACCTTTCTCTTCCACTAATATAGGTCCAGTGGTCATCCCAGCCTACCTTCCGAACCCTTCTTCAGCTCTTTCAAATCAAGCTGCAACTTTTCCTCCCACCTCTTTACTCGCAAACCCTCCTCCAACCATCTCTGCACCCCCCATTTTTTCTTCCCAACTGCTGCCGCCTCCCCTATTGTTGCAGGACCACTCTACAGGAGCTGGAGAGCACCAAGCGACCAACGCCCAACTCCCGACAGTCGCCTTTTCGGGAGGTCCAGAACAGTCGTTACCCCACGCTCCGGTCCTCGCTCGCGACAATCTCTTGCATCAATCAAGTGGCACTACTAATCGCACCAGACCATTCCGAGTCAGCTAATTGGCACCATAATCCGTTCTAGACGCGTTGTAAGGAGGCCTCGCCGCTATATAGACTAAAATTTATGTAAATACCTTGTGTTGTGTGAGCTTTTCCCTCGGTGGGGCAGTATTGTAGCGGTCCATACCCCTACAAGTGTAAATGTGCATTTCTAATTGTATATATATATATATATATATATATATATATATATATATATATATATATATATATATATATATATATATTTCAAGAAGGGTTGGTAACCATGACTTAAATCGAGATCGGTATACCCGGTCTCCCAAGCGTCTTAAAATTAAAAATGAGGTTCATTCGTTGTCCTCGCATCGGTGAATCAGTTCTCTAATATTTGAATTGTAATTTTTGAATTGTAATTGTTTAGCAAAAAAATTCACAAAAAGCATCCTGATTTAATGCGTGATTCTTTTCTCATTTACAAACCCTTCCAACTCCGTTATAATCTATTTAACAATCTATCTAACAATTGCTAATTACAAATTACTTATAATACAATCTATTTAACCTCTATTTAACCAATTTAATTGCAATCAACCAATTACTATCTATCAATTATCTATTAGCCAATTACTATTTAATATCTATTTATCATACTATATAATCTATTTCTGCATTTAACGATTTAGCAACATTTACCAATTTATAATCTATTTAATATTTAATATGTATCAATTGTAAATCCATTCTCGTTAACTCATGCAAATTTAATTCATGCGCGTAATTCAATCCAATCATAACTGTTACTGTATAATTTCACTTTTAAATAATAACTGTTTATTCCATAATATTTTTTTTTCTTAACTCTTTGTTTTTAATACGTTTTCATCAACGACGCCCAGATTTAGGCCTAACGAAGTTCGTCTGCAAAAATTTAGATTTCGCGTTATCATTTAACTTCATTCCCTTGAATAACGAAATATAGGTTTGATGTTTATTGTGATCATAGCTATCTAGAATATTGACGCAATATTCATCTTAAAACCTGCATGGAAGCTTATGCTATATTCTTTAAAAGTTTGTTTATTTTCAAGTGCCATGATATCAATATTCCCATCTAGTTTAGTCTCAGTGTCATCTTTTAGAAACAAAGTTTCTGTGTTCTCTCCTCTTGCTGCAGCCAAAACCACGTGCTCTATATCAGAAAGATACTGGAAAGTTTCTGGGCAAATCTTTCAATCACTTTATTGGTTATTAAGTCAATAACCTCCACATGCTGCATTGTGAAGAACTGTTCAGGTGATGTGAATCTTGTGTTGTCATATCCTGAGTTAAATCTGCGTGGAAGTCTATGCCACCTTGGCAGAACAGGTGTTTATATTTCAAATTTCTCAGATTCATTTTTGATTTAACTAAAGAATTCGTGTGCATTTTCTCTCATATTTTGCAAAGTTCTTTTCAAGACATCTTTGCACTGTACTGCTTCACATGGACTCATGTTTTTTTTTTTTTTGAAGACCTGTAGCTAGTAATTCAGTAGCAAAATAAATTTCTTCGCTCACATGTACACCATAAAAAACACTGAAGACAAACATGTTTCTCGATAAACTAAGATCTAATTTTACACCCTCACTGGACCCTCCCTCCTCGATTATGGCTTGTATGGCTTTCACAAGGGATTTATTATTTTCTGTGATAGACTGAACTGCCTTTGATATGCAAATCCATCTCGTAGGGCAGAAAGGTTTTAAAGATGAATATGACATTGTTTTGTTCTCATCTTGCATAGTCTTAAAAATTGACAGGCTTTGGGGGGAACCTCTAATTAAATTGCAAATAGTTTGTACAGTTGCCATTGCAGTTGGAATTCAAAGGAAAGAATTATACTTTGAATTTTTGTAGATCCTTTGTATACACTGATGATTAATTAGGGAGCTACTTTTACTGAGCTTGATGGACCACTGATGAAATAAAGGGTTCGTTAAAATGCGCTGGAGACTCCGGAAACGGTAAAGTCTATTCTGATTGGTTAATTTCAAATTGGGTTGTACAAAGGTTTTGATTGGTTGGTAGTTGTGAGGAGTCGTACTTTGATTTTGAGGTAACCGTATTGGTATCAAATATCTTAGAAAAATGGATTTGGGGGCGAGATGCCTAATTTTTCAGGCGGGAAATTGCCAACTGCCTCTTTACAAACTTTGTAGGAGCTTGCAAAGATGTTAGCTGCTACAATACCCCCAAGAGAGTTACGCAACCCGTTACAAAAAATATTAAGCTAATCCAAATATCTCCGAGGCCTTCTGGCAATGCGACCAGACCGTGTGATGACGCCGGTGAGCTTGCTACGATTGCTGGAAATGGCACAAAATGCGGGCGAGGCACCGTGACTAGCAAAAGTGGACGGATTGATAGTGATCCGTTTGGGTGAACTCTCCGAGCTGGCATCTGGCGAAAGCATGACGGTCTGTGCTTGTCTTGCGTGTTGCGGGGTGACCAGAGGTGGAGGGGGGGTCTCCTGACTGGACAGGAGGTTTCCTCCAACAAAAGATGAGGCGTCAGCAATCGGGAAGTAGATGGAGATATGGGCGAGTTAGAGGAGATTGGGTTTGTAGTCAGACAATGATGAGGTAGGAAAATCACTGGATCAATATTAGAGATAGTAGAAGAGGAAAATGAGGACTGCTCAGAATGAACAACACCAATAAAGGCAGGTTTCAAGCGATCCAGAGAAACAGTATCCTGCTTGGCGCCAAACGGCAGTACATAGAATTTCGGCTTCCTGGGGATGACGAGAAAGGTTCCGCCATAAACGGGTTGCAATGAGGAGCGAATAGAGTTGCGACGGACAAAGACATGGGAACAAGTTGACATCTCTTCCGGCACAAAAGCTCTCTGATTAGCAGGCACTCTAGAGGTGATTGGCTTAATCTCAGCCATTACCCTTACATAATCGTGTACATAAGAAGTAGGATTGAGGTGATGAGGTAGAGGTCGGTCAGAAGAAGATAAGAATTGACTAGGCAGATGAAGTTGAGTACCGTAAACTAGTTTCGCTGCAGAGCAGGCCAAATTCTCTTTCAAGGACGAACGAATGCCCAGCAGAATCAAATGTAGCTTGTCAACCCAAGTAATATTAGGATCGGTGGAGCGTAAGCTTGCCTTGAGCGTCCGCTGCAAACGTTCGACGGCCGAGTTGCTTCGGGGGTGGTAGCTTGTGGTACGAAGGCGAAAAAAACAAGCACTGCCATGAGTGCATCCCATTGGTGGGATTCAAGTTGGCTGCCACAATCAGTCATGATCGTTGAGAGAACATTAAAACGAGCAACCCATGTTGAGACGAAGGCTCGAGTGACTGTTGAAGCTCTGATGTCCGAGATGGGAATTGCCTCTGGCCAACGAGTAAAACGATCGGTCATGGTGAGAAGATAATTGCAACCACGAGAGTAAGGAAGAGGACCTACTAGATTGACATGAATGGCGTCAAAACGCGACGAAGGAAGAGGAAAGGAGACCAGATGAGCTTTTGTATGGTGATGGACTTTGGCACGCTGGCATTGCAGGCATGAGCGAGTCCATTTTTCTACGTCGGCATTCATGCCTGGCCAAACGAAGCGTTGGGCAACGAGTTTGCGTGTGGCATTGACACCAGGATGAGAGAGACCATGAATTTAGTCGAAAATGTGCCGTCGGTACCGAAAGGAGTGAGAGGACAAGGACAGGACAGTCAGGTAATGAGTAGTCAACTAGGACGTGCCTGCAAGGACTGTCCGGCAAATCGATTATACGAACGACGAGTTGAGAAGTGTGCCGCAGCGTTTGCGTGCCTTCATCTTGTTCCTGGGCAAATGCTATTGCCGCATGATCGATGGGCGCAATGCAGGAGAGTTGCATGCCCTAAATCGCTGAAATGCGAGAGAGCGCGTCTGGTACGACGTTTGAAAAACCAGGAACATAGCCAATATCGTTCGTCAACTGCAGGATGAAGTCAAGATGACGAGTGTCAAGTGCAGTGTGTACTGATGAAGTACTACGAGTAGAACAAGCACCGACCAAAGGCTTATGGTCCGTAAAAAGGGTAAAGTCACGTCCTTCCAAGTATTGTCGGAAGTGACGGATTGTGAGGTATATTCTGAAGAGCTCTCGATAGAATGTTCTATAACTCTTTTGAGAATCTGAAAGAGAGCGAGAGAAGAAAGCAAGAGGTTGCCATTGGTCACCAACTTTCTGCTGCAATGCTGCACCTACGTGGGTTGAGGATGCGTCGAGGGCAACGCTGATGCGGGCTCTTGGAGAAGTATGAGCCAATTCTACAGCTCGGGCAATAGCCTTTTTAATGCGAGAGAACGAAACGCACGCCTCAGCCGACCATTAAAGAGGAGAGTTATTTGTGGTCTTACTGAGCAGAGAGTTGATAGGTTGCATGACCTTGGCACAATTAGGTATGAATCTGTGGTAGAAATTAACCATGCCACATAACGCCTAAGTTGTTTGTGTCGTGTGGGCCAAGGAAAGATGCGCATCACTGTAACTTTATATTCGAGTGAGCTAATCCCTGTACTCGAGACATGGTGGCACAAGGAGAGTTGGAGGACATCAAAAAGACTCTTGGAAGTGTTGAGTACGATACCGTGCTCTTCAAGTCGAGCGAAAATCTGACGAAGGTGAGACAGATGCTCCTCTAAAGACGAAGATGCTATCAGGAGGTCGTCTATGTAGCAAAAGACGAAAGACAGACTTCTCAGACCCTGATCCATAAAACGTTGGAAGGTCTGAACATTTTTACGAAGGCCGTAATGCATCCTCTTCATGACGAAGGAACCAAATGGCGTGGTGATAGCCGTCTTTGGGATGTCATTTGGATGAATAGAGATCTGGTTAAAAGCACGTACCAGATCGAGTCGAGAAAAGATCGAACATCCGAAAAGAGTAGAATTGAAATCAGACAGATAGGGCAGAGGATATCTATTGGGGATAGTACAAGCATTGAGCCACCTGTGATCACCTACAGCTCTGTACTCACTGGGGGTGGATTTGGGTACAATATGAAGCGTAGATGCCCAAGGAGAAGTAGAGGGGATAGCTATGCCAGCTTCCACCATGAAGGTGAAATCCTGCTTCAATCATGCGAGTCTATCTTGGGCTAATCGACGGGAGCTGGAAAATACAGGCCCTCCAGTGGTCTCTATCCGGTGAACCACATTGTGTTTAATATGCCTGTTTTTAGAGGATGGTATGCTAATTGCAGGAAATTCCTGTAGCAGGTGCTGAAACTGTGGATTGGCTGAAGGAAACTGGATAGAGAGAAGAGAACTCTGTGACGGGGAAAATGAAACCGAAACTGTGAGCATTGTAGTGCGATCGATAAGCTTGCGGTTACAAGAGTCGACCAAAAGGTCGTGGGCAGAGAAAAAATCTAGGCCCAAAACAGGAACGTCGACCTCAGCAACAATAAAGGTCCATCGAAAGACTACGGAGATCGAGAGCTAACTGAAGGATGCGCCTTCCATAAGTCTTTATATCCGAGGTAGTGATTTTAAGGACAAGATCAGAAGAGGAACAAGCTTTATCGTCCAGTGACGCTGGAATAAGACTTAATTGAGCACCATATGAAGAAACGGCAGAGGTGATAAATCCATTGATCATTTGCGTTCTCAGTTTAAATTAGTCGAAGAATTAGAATTAGAATGAGAAGAGTGAGTTGGAAAATTAGTTTGAGCAGAGTGAATAGATTGCTTAGGTGAAATTTGTGGAATAGCGTTAGATTGAGGAGGTACTGGTTGTAAATATGTTCAAAGCTGTATACATTTTACGGCGTGTACACCATATTTGTTGTGGTACCAGCACCAATTAGTTGGTTGTTATTCACTATAATTATATCACTAAAAAAAACACACAAAAATAGGAAAAATATTCTGTTTAAGTTAACATAACATAACATAATTTCACGGATTAAAAAAGCCACAAGGGCCTATCAAAGGTCATACGCATCTGTCAAAACCCACCCACAAAATGCATCTATAGGAGTGTGTTCGATCATGCATCTACAATATACATTCGAACCATACACAGGAATGTGTCAAAAACAAAAAGCATCATCATCAAGACTCGTCAAAATCCAAATCAATCGTAATATACAATAATAAAAAAACTGCATCCATAAGAATGAGTCCAAAATACCTTCCGCAAAGTTAACCCTCCCTCTCTATATAATTAGCTATCTGCGTTTGAATACATTCAAGTTTGGACTGTCTACCGTCTCAGATAGCAAATGATTCCAGTAGTCTACCACTCTATTGGTGAAAAAATATTTTCTAACATCCAACCTGCACCTCTGTTTTTTTTTTAAATTTTAAGTGGTGACCTCAGGTCCTTTACTACCTTCCAACTCAAATAACTTATCCATCCCAGAACAGATTTTAAAAAGCTCAATCATATCTCCTCTCACACATCTTCTCTCAAATGAGAACATATTTAGTACCCTCAGTCTATCTTCATATTCAAGGTGCTTCAGGAAAGGTATTATTTTTGTTGCCCTCCTTTGTACTGACTCTAACAGGTTGATGTCATCTCTAAAATGTGGTGACCATGTAAAGCGGTATATACCCCTACAAGTGGAAATATTTAATCATAACAGTATATATATATATATATATATATATATATATATATATATATATATATATATATATATATATATATATATATATATATATATATATATATATACATAGTTTCAAGAAGGGTTGGTAACCATAACTTAAATTGTGTGATTGGTACACTCGATCTCTCGAGCGTCTTCAAATAAAATCACATGGGGATCATTCATTCACTTTGCTCGGCTCATCGGAAACATGTCTGTAATATTCGAATAGTAACTTTTAGTTAAATATGTCACGAAAAAATCTCGTTTTAATGCGTGATTCTTCTCTCATTTACAGACCCATCCAACGCCGTCATAATCTATTTATTTAATCTATTTATGTATCCAATTTAATCCATATAATCTATTTGTACATATAATATATTTATCACACCAATAATCTATTTAATTATTACTATACAAATTACCTTTTAGAAATTATCAATCTAACCCAATTAATAATTACCACCGTTTAACATTTACCAAATAGTAATCTATTTAGCATACCATTTAACGAGAATTCAATTTGTAAGCTATTTACCCAATCTAATTAATATTTACCCCATCTATTTAATATTGATCCAATCCATTTAACTATATAATCTATTAGCTCATATAATCTATTTATCAATCCATATTAATATTTATAATATTTACTCATTTAACATTCATCTATAATCTAATTAATATTTGTCAATCTAATTATTAATCATTATATGTGTACTCTAATTCTCATTAATTCATGCGAAGTTAATTTGTAGGGGTGCGAAAATGTATCAGAGAAAAATTCCTTCCAACGCGATAATATAAATAGCCCATTAAATTACCAACTCAGAACGGACTAAGCCTTTGCGTAATGGCTAAGAGCATTGGCGTTTAAATCTACCGGTACCGCGTTCGAAACTCAAAGTCCACAACCTTTTATGAAGTTAAGTCAAGATAAATGGAAGACAAATGAAAAGGGTCAACTTAAAGATATAGAAATTCACTCAAGAAGAATAAAATGCATAATGGAAATCAAATGAAGAAAGGCAAGAATAATATGGATAAATACAAAAAGGTGATAATAAGGATATGCCCCCCCCCCTCCCATAAATTTACCCGCGTAAAATTCAATCCAATCATAAACTGTATAATTTCACTTTTTAATCATAACTGTTCATTCCATAATATATATTTTTCGTAACTCTTTATTCTCAATTCACGTATTCCCACGACGTCGACGATTTAGGCCTAGCGAAGTTTAGTCTGCTGGTATTCAGACTTCGCGTAGCAATTTTCATTCCATTGAATAACAAAAATATAGGTTTGGGGGTTTATTGTGACCTGAGCTATCTAGTGTATTGGCGCAATAATCACCTTACAACGTATAAATGGTGCCCAAAGTAGTTTAATTATCTCCCATTCATTCATTCATTCGTAATAATAAATTAATTTTCACCGTCACGAGTGTCACTTTTTCGGACCACGCAGTTCATTATTTTCTCGCGTGGATTTTTATTTTCGACACGTGCTCGTTTCTCAATCCTAAGTTTGCCTTACCATCCTTAAGTTCTCCCTTAGCAATTTCATAGAATTAATTATCAATACAATAATAAGGACAAGGAGTGATAAAAATTCGATCATTTTTTTTTTTTTTTACTTTCAAGCGGGTGAATTGGATTTGTGCATACACACATACACACACTTTTAATATTTTATAAATTGAAAATAACGGAGCCGCAAGCTACGCCCTAACTTCGAGCATATTACAACCACGCAAGCATCTTCCCCAGTAACAACGATGACCTATTCAACCAATTTCGCTCACCACGCAAGCATTTTCCCGTATTCGCCTCCTACTCCCTCTATGGTTCAGCTGCCACTATTCGACTTACAAAATCCCATTGGATAGTGGGAAATGGTGGAGCTCATCCTTCAACACCAGGCAGTGCCTGAGAACCATAGAACGATCGTCGTAGCCCAGAAGTTACCTCTAAGTATATTTTCCATTTTTAAGAATATTTTGCTGGATGGGGTAATTGCTGATTCTTGGGTTAGGTTCAAGAGGGCGTTCAAGGAGCAATTTAGGAGATCGCAAATACAGGACCTGCGGATCTTTCTCGAAACACAAGAGATGGGGAACAGGCGTCCCACACATTTTTTTACCATCTCAAAGCCCTCGCACATGCCAAAGGAGCACAGCTCGACCAACTCGAGCCACTCATAACTGAGATATTCATGCGTGGGATGCCGGATCAAATTAAGCACTTTATTTTAATGTTCTCCCCGGCGAACGTGGATACTAGGGAAGGGGCGGCTGACGCCTTGTATAACAATCCTTTTATCACCTGGGAAATGCAGGCCATAGGTGGTTTAGCGATGTAAATAAACGCTCACATGTATCCATTTCTCAGGTTACGTCACCGACCGGAGCTCCTTACAACCCGCCACGACTCGCTCAGCATGAATCCTACCAGGTTTCAGGTCTGTTATCCGTTCTAGAGAGTATTGAAATTGATATTCATGCCCTAAAGGTGCGAATGGGTCTTCACCGAGAGCAACATCGTCAGACGTCGCTCCTCCTCCCGGAAAAGGCAAAACCAACGAGGGAACTCCAGCACAAGAAGTTAGGTGGGGCAGGTTCATTTTCGACCTTCGTCTAATTCCCCATATCCTGACAACGCTCAGGATAGCTACTGGTACCACTCTAATTATTGGAGCAACGCTGTCTGCTGTGTTTAGCCTTGCAATTTTTACCATGCATCAATTCATGCCCCCAACTTTATATAAATATATATATATATATATATATATATATATATATATATATATATATATATATATATATATATATATATATATATATATATATACATGGTTTCATGAAGGGTTGGTGCCCATGACTTAAATCGTGTGATTGGTACGCCCAATCTCTCGAGCGTCTTCAAATAAAATCACACGAGGCTCATTCATTTACTTTGCTCGGCTCATCGAAAACATGTCTGTAATATTCGAATAGTAACTTTTAGTAAAATATGTCACGAAAGAACCTCGTTTTAATGCGTGATTCATCTTTCATTCACAGACACTTCCAACTTCGTTATAATCTATTTATTCAATCTATTTATGTATCCAATTTAATCCATATAATCTATTTATCACACTAATAATCTATTTAATAATTAGCAAGCAAATTACCTTTTATAAATTATCAATCTATTTATCCAATATAATCTATTTAGCATACCATTTAACGAGAATCCAATTTGTTAGCTATTTGCCCAATCTAATTAATATTTACCACATATATTTAATATTGACCCGATCCATTTAACTATATAATCTATTAGCTCATATAATCTATTTATCAATCCATATAAATATTTATCATACATTTATAATATTTACTCACTTAACATTCAACTATAATCTAATTAATATTTGTCAATCTAATTATCAATCATCATATGTGTACTCTAATACTCATTAACTCATCCAAAGTTAATTCACCCGCGTAATTCAATCCAATCATAAACTGTATAATTTCACTTTTTAATCATAACTGTTCATTCCATAATATATATTTTTCGTAACTCTTTGTTCTCAATTCATGTATTCCCACGCCGTCGCCGATTTTGGCCAACGAAATTTCGTCTGCTGGTATTCAGACTTCACGTAACAATTTTCATTCCCTTAAATAACAAAAATATAGGTTTGGAGGTTTATTGTGACCTGAGCTATCTAGTGTATTTGCGCAATAATCGCCTAACAACCTATACATGCTTGTATACAGTATTCTAAATGTGGCCTAACATACGAGTTGTAGAGTTTAAGAATAACCTCTTTACTCTTCTAGCTAACATTCCTCTTAATGTATCCTAGCACCTTATTTGCTCTATTTTTTGCCTCTATACACTACTTTGTAAACTTTAGTGACCTATCTACTACTACGCCTAATTCCTTCTCATCCTCAACTGAATTCAGCCAAAGCCCATCCATTTCATAGCTAAATTCCCTATTATCCTTTCCCATGTTAAAAACTTTGCATTTTTTAAGGATAAAAGTCGTGTGTCACTTATGAGCCCGAGCTAATAACTTATTTAAGCCACTCTGCATTTTAAAGCTGCCCTCAACTTCTTTGACTACAGCTGCCAAATTAGTGTCATCCTCAAAAGTTGGCACTTTGCTATTTACAGCCTCCTCAAGATCATTTATATAAACTATGAATAACAAAGGGCCTAGAACGGATCCCTCCACTGTGACCTCACCCCATTCAGCACAGCTCTCTGTTTCCTGCCTTTCTGCCATTCAGTTCTCCAATTCAAAACTTTACCACATATTCCATGCATTTTTAATTTGTGAATTAGTCTCCTATGTGGAACCGTATCAAAAGCTTTGCTGAAATCTAAATAAATTACATCAACATTCTCTCCCTTATCTAATTGTTTAGTAATCTAATCCATAAAATCAAACAGGCCTGGACTAACTAGGAAAAAAACAGCTGTGCAATGCATGTTAGTCCTATTGGAACTATATTTTTTAAAATAGCCTACACTTCCTACAAATACCATTAGGGAGATGTGTAGTGTGCGAGAAGTTTAGGCGAGCGTCTTAAATGCTTTGCTTTAATGACACTTTTGGGGGACTCAGGATGGCCGAGTGGTTTAAGGCGAGCGTCTTAAATGTTTGCTTGAATGAGTCTTTTTGAGGACTCAGGATGGGTAAGTGGTTTAAGGCTCTCACTAACGTTGTGGTGGATCGAACGTGAGTGTGTGTAAAAGGGGCCATTCTCCCACCCCTTTTCTTTGTACCCTCTCCCTCCCTCTGTATGAATTTGTGTGTGAGTGGGAATGAGGTTTTTTTTAATATTTTCTCTTTGTATATATATATATATATGTATTTTTCATGTATTAAAACCGTTTTTTTCTCAGATTGTACATTGCCAAAAAATAATCTTTTATCAAAGTTGTACTTTGCTTAAAATAATCTTTTATCAAAATTGTACTTTGTTTAAAATAATCTTTTATCAAAAGATTATATTTTGATAGAATAGTCTTTAGAGTTAAATATTTGGAGAATTGTTGATGCTGAGGATTGTTTGGATATACATTTAGAGAGAGTGGAAGCTTGGACGGACGGCAAGAAGGGTTCTCTAGACGAGTGCTCCGCCCAGCCCTGAGACGGAGGGCTTTCATACCTCGCTAGACACCTGGACCACCATACCCGCATTGGCTGACAATCCTGCCTCCTTTTATGTTAGCCTACTACCACCCACCTCCAGCACACAAGTGATAGCGCGTGCCCCTTTTCGTTCGGTTGTTGTTGTGTTTTTTTTTTATGTTTTGTGTAGATATATTCAAGTAAATTTGTTGTATTCGCCTGTTATAAAATTCTCTTTTGGTATCTTATTTGGATTGGGGAATTTGGCCTCATTTTGAAGTGTGCACACTTTCCTTGTAAATATAAATTACTGTAACTATCATTGTACTTTTTTTGTAAGTAAAGGGACTGAATATACAATCCGTTTCATTCTCCCTCGATTTCTCACGTCCGGACAGTGTAGGAGCGGGTTGGATCGATTGGGATTAGAGATATATTTTCGGCCCGCTACAACGTTAGGCTGTCCAGGGACCCGGGAAGCGCGTTCGAAACCTGTTTCGCTACTTTTCTTTGCCCCCTCACCTACTCTAAGCTATCAACAGATGAACTCATAGGCATATATTTTTACATTTCTGGATTTCAAAAGTGGATTGGCCACGTCCCTAGTCAAAAAAGGTGGGGGCCCAGGCCCCCCTGTTTCTCCATCTATGCATCCAAAGCAACGGCCATACTGAGAAAACCTATTTAAAACCCTTTAACTCTGCAATCTAGAAAAGTGTATACAAAAAGGAGAAAGAAAATTAAGGCATCTGAAAAGTAAACAAGTAAACATACGGGAGCTGTTTTGCGATTTAATTTTTCAAAACTATTCAAATCCCTTTAATTAAGCAATCAAGAAAAGTGTTATCAAAAGGGGGAAAAATTAGGCCACACCGAAACGCAAACAGGAGCTATTGCACGTTTCAATTTAAAATATAATTAAAAAATCCTTGAGTATTTTACTAACACTCAGTGTTAACTATCTTCGAGAACTTAAATGTATTACACCGAAAAATACAAAACTAAAAACGTCACTGAACAGAGAACTGTCTAGAGTATGGTTTTGTAATTTAAGTTACCTATTAGTAGAAATTTTACATTCGTCAGAATTTGCTCCCTATACATCAAATCGCCCTCCATGACCCTGGTGATTGAATCTCCCAAACAATTAAAGCTAAATATTCAAATGAATGCCTACTCTGCGGCCCCCACTTCTACTCCCACTGCCAAGCCCTGGCGTGCAGACTCCATGCCTTGAAAGTCTCCACCTTTCAACTAACCACACTACTGGCTGCCTCCTCTACCCCATCTGCCCTCACATTCGATTCACCGTCATCCGCCGAACCTGCGAATTCCTGAGGAAATGCCAGCAACTCCCGCGACTATAAAGCGGGACTCCAGCAATAAGGCAAATATGCCGCAAGGCATCAAAGCCTCAAACAACAACAACAATAACAACAAATGAATGCCTGTCTTTATATATTTTTCCCTCTCTGGCCCTCAATTTACCAAATTACCAAATTACCAATATATTTTTCTTCTTATTGAATATTGTTTTCATTCTAAGGATGCTGCTGCTTTAATTTTTTTTTAAATAGATTGTGTGAAACGTAGTGGATAATGACTAGAATTTCTTTATTAGCCCTTACGTTACAATCAATTTCGAGATACGCAACTCTTTAAATGAAACAAGTCATTGTGCATGTTGACTTTGCCAAAATCTCGTGTTTAGACTTTATGAATTTGGAAAATTTCATTACGTTCCACCATATACACCAAAAAACTGTCGGTCATACGAAATAGTGAATCAAAAGTATATAAATTCTGAAAATGCGTATTGTTGTTACATCAGAGACTGATACTTATTATTTGGAGGTATCTGAAGACCTGGAGTTAGAGAATTTCAAGGTTCTCTGTGAGGCTGAGGTAAGTTAAATAATTGTTAAGATTACCTTACAGGATGCCGTAATTGTTAAGGTTAGTGGTGGGTAATTGTGTAGACTATGGGCCGATGCGACTCTAGTTCCTTTTTGGGCTATTTTCATTGTTTTTCTGCTATCGCACTGGCCAATCACAGATCTGAATTCATTTTCATAAATGACCAATCAGAAAGCTCTATTTGTTTCAAGGCTTTTTGTGTTTTTTATAATAATCAAAAATTGGTTTATCTTATATTTTTTCATGTTTTTTTCCCCCTCATTTCTTTTCTATATATCCTACCTACCCTATGCCTGACATTCTTTAGTGTTTTTATTTAATTTCCCATTGTTTAATGTTCAATTAAACCATATTTCAGTGTTGTTAATCAAGTGTCACGTCTTAATTCTGACGAAAACACGATTTTTTCATATTTTCTGTTCCGTATTGATTTCTCTGCTTTGATTTGTTTAAAAGGTTATTTTAAGACCTTCATTTTGCTTATTGTTCCAAATTGATGCGTGCAGTATTAGTGTTTTTATTACTATATATGTGTAGTTCAAGAAACACAAATGGTCAATTCCAGTAAAAAAAAAAGTCACGAAATTTCCGGGAACAATGCTCTACTTTTCCGTCCGCATCTCTCATATTTAAACGACCACCCACGCCGTTTCCCGCTCATTTGTCAAATTTTCATCTTCGTGTTAAGTTTGTTTGTTACCTATTCAACGTTTCGGTGCTATTTTAACCGACAACGAGAAATATTTTGCGTTTCTCGAAGCCCATGGGCCGTGTAGTGGAAGGGCAGTGGGTTTTGGGAGGGTTCGAATGTGAAACAAAGAGAATTTTCATTGTTTCGGTGGCAAATCGAAATCGAGAAACCCTCCTCGCAGCGGTAAAAAAGTGGATTTTGCCGGGCACGACAGTCGTATCTGACGGATGGGCAGCCTATTCAAATTTGTCATCTGAAGGATACGAACATCTTACCGAATTCTGGCTTGCTGCCGGTAAACTCTACCCACCCGTCTGGCGTAAGTATTAACCATTATTTTGAGCGTCGGCTCGTTGTTGGGTACGGCTCGCCGCGGGGATAACACTGCGATGACCCTGAGTTTTAATCCTTTGGGGGGGGTCTGGGGGGCACAGCCCCCCAGTATAAAAATGAAAATCGCCATAAAATTCTTCGATTTCATCTCTAAAAAACTAACAACGAAAAGTAGCCCCCAAAAAACTAGGCCTACGATTGGCCCATAGTCTACACAATTACCTAGTGGTGTAGGGTGGTATTTTTTTTTAGTGATTAAAGAGGTGAAATGTCAGACCATGTTCTTAGTATTAAAAACAGGGTAACACTTCAGTTTTGGGGTGCACGGTAGGTGTCGCTGTTTATAGGCTACAATTTGGGGTAATTGTGTAGACGATGGCCGGATCCTAGGCCTAGCTTTTTGGGGGCTATTTTGGGCTACTTTTCATTGTTACTTTTTTAGAGATGAAATCAAAGAATTTTATGGCGATTATCGTATTTATAATGGGGGGCTGTGCCCCCCAGACCCCCCCAAAGAATTGAAACTCAGGGTCATCGCAGTGTTATCCCCGCGGTGAGCCGTACCCAACAACGAGCCAACACTCAAAATAATTGCATCCAGCCATCGTCTACACAATTACCCAATTTTGTGCCTCTTATACCCCCTAATTGATTGAAACTCAGGATCATCACAGGGGGTCCTTCCGCAGTGATATCTCCCCCACCAGCAGTGCCCTTGAATTTACTGGGGTTTTTTCCCAACAGCTTTTTACTGGTAGAAAAACCTAACCTAATGACAAACAATACTTACTTTTCTAAGTTTCTTGATTAGTTTATTTGTCTCTGCCAAGTGTAACAGGAGCTGCCAAGTGTAACAGGAGCTGCCAAGTGTAACAGGAGCTGCCAAGTGTTTAACAGGAGCTGCCAAGTGTAGGCCATGAATGGTCTTTTGCAGTCTCCTTCTTTTCTTATGTTCCTATGTTCTAAATAATCTAAAAGTTTTTCGCAGTCATGCAAAATAAAGTCAAATTTGAATAACGAAGAAGCACAACTAGAGCATGAAAAAGCCATAACCAAAGAGAAACAAATGCTAAGCGGGTTCTATTTATAAGAACATAAGAAAAGAAGGAGACTGCAAAAGACCATTCATGGCCTACACTTGGCAGCTCCTGTTCCATTCAACACACAAAAGATTTCTTACCAGAGAAAAGTCATCAACATTGTCACCCTTAACAGGAGTTCGTCAGATCTAATCTACAATATACATAAAATGCATCCAGAGGATTATGTCCATTCATGCAACCGCAAAATATAATCTTCCCACTCCTTAGAAAAATATATACATATGTACATAAAAAAAAGTCAGTCCCATCTAGCAGCTTCATCCATATATTTATCTAATCTATTCTTAAAACTACCCAGAGAGGAGGCTTCTATCACATGCCTAGTGAGCCTATTCCATTCATCTACCACACGATTTGTAAACCAATTCCTCCCAATCTCCTTCCTAAACCTATACTTATCAAGCTTAAACCCATTGCTACGTGTCCTGTCATGTTCACTAAGTATAAGAACCTTACCCAGATCCCCTTTATTATATCCTTTTACCCATTTGAAGACTTCAATCAATTCCCCTCTGACTCTTCTCCTTTCCAATGTATGTAGATTTAGTTTTCTGAGCCTTTCACCATAGGGTAAGTTCCTTAGCCCACCAATCATCTTTGTCATCCTTCTCTGCACAGACTCAAGCAAATCAATATCCTTCCTATAATATGGTGACCAAAATTGTACTGCATAGTCTAGATGAGGCCTAACTAGCGCCAGATACAGTTTTAGAATGACTTCAGCACTCTTATTGCTTACACTCCTCCTAATGAATCCCAATATCCTATTAGCTTTATTCTTAGCATTTAGACATTGCTTTCTAGGACGAAGGTCTGAACTTACCAAAATACCCAAGTCTCTCTCACAATCAGTCCTCCCTAAAATTCTGCCATTTAATTTATAACTATTCAATGGATTATTTCTACCTATACTAAGTACACTACATTTGTCTATGTTAAACTTCATTTGCCATTTCTCGGCCCAATTGGACAGAATAGTCAATTCCTCCTGCATTACAACAGCATCAGAATCAGCCCTAATGGCCCTACCTAGCTTAGTATCATCAGCAAATTTACTCAGGTCACTACTTATACCTATGTCAAGATCATTAATATAAATTAAGAATAGCAAGGGACCCAAAACAGATCCTTGAGGAACTCCACTGCTAACACACCCCCACTCAGATTTAACTCCATCTATACTAACTCTTTGCTGTCTGTCACCAAGCCATGACTGAATCCACCTAAATATACTGCCATCGATCCTGTGTGCTTTAACTTTGCTCAGAAGTCGTAAGTGTGGCACTCGATCAAAAGCCTTACTAAAGTCCAAGTATAAAATATCATAGTTTTCATCATTATCTGCTGCTTCATACACCTTACTATAAAAAGACAGCAAATTAGTCAGACAGGATTTACCCTTACTAAAGCCATGCTGTGATTCTTTTATCAACTTATGCTTATCCAAGTGATCTCTAATATTCCTTGCTATAATAGATTCCATCATTTTCCCTACCACTGATGTCAAACTTACTGGTCTGTAATTAGACATATTTGTTTTATCCCCTTTCTTAAATATAGGTATCACATTGGCTTTCTTCCATGCCACTGGCACAATGCCACTCTCCAATGATTTTCTAAAGATGCATGCTAGGGGCTCACTTAACACATCCTTACATTCTTTCAAAATTCTAGGAAAGAGCTCATCAGGACCGGGTGCTTTACTACTTTTGATTTTATCAATTTCCTTTGTCACTATCTCCTTTGTGATCAATATATCCTTTAATTTCTCTTCATCATTACCCCGAAAGATCATTGACACCTCAGGTATATTTAGAGTATCCTCCTGTGTAAATACTGAGAGAAAAAGTCATTTAGCATTCCAGCCATTGAGTCCCTATCACTCACTAATTCTCCATTGGAATCTATAAGTGGGCCTATTTTATCTCTAACCTTAGTTTTGTATAATTGATAAAAACTTTTAGGATCTTCCTTTGCCCTATTTGCCACTTTAATTTCATAATTTCTCCTTGCTACTCTAACTAACTTTTTAACATCTCTTGCTAGTTCATTATATCTCTGCCTTAAGTGATCCTCCCCATTTTTTATTTTCCTATAAATGCCCTTTTTAATGCCAATATAATGCTTAATTTTATCTGTCATCCATTTTGGGTCATTATTTTTAGTCCTAATCTCCTTATATGGAATGTTAATCATCTGACCTGTAATTAATTGCTCAATTATTCTTTCATACTCCTCTTCAATTGTAATCTCTTCCTCCTGGTGATTATTGTCTCCACTAACTGATATCATTGAATCTATTCCTGAATTGATTTCATTGCCTGGTTTAACATAATTACACGGATGACAAAAGCCACAAGGGCCTATCAAAGGTCATCCGCCTCCGTCAAAACCCAACTGCCTCCAGGTAAGTCCTGAGCCCATTATAATTTGCTCTTCTAAAGTCAGGAATTTTAACATTGTTCATGCTACTATCAATACCATTCCATTTCATCTTGAATCTAATTTCACAATGGTCACTATTACCCAAATTTCCTCCAATCTCAGTATCCTTAATAACTTCTTCCCTATTTGTCAGAACTAAATCCAGTATATTATTACCTCTAGTGGGTTCGTTAATAATCTGCCTCAGAAAATTATCTTGGACAACATTCAAAAATTCCTCAGCCTCCTGATCACCCACAAGAGCTTCCCAGTCTATATTTCTGTAATTAAAATCGCCCATTATACACACATGCTTACTTCTACATGCCCGTTCAATTTCCTGCCACAGAAGATTTGAAGCTTCCTTACTAAGATTTGGTGGTCTGTATAATAATCCTAAGACAAGCTTGTTTTTACCTTCCTTTACATTTAGCCATAATGACTCTGTGTTATCATCTAATTTAATTGTACTGTTTACACAACACTGGAGATTATCTTTAATATAAATAATAACCCCTCCTCCTCTCTTCCTATTCCTATCTGTATGGAACATGTTAAAGCCCTCAATCTCAACCTCAGGTTTAAAGTGATTACCTGCCAAATCAAGCCATGACTCTGTTATCGCAATTATATCAAAATTCTCTTCACTTGCTAACGCTCTTAAGAGATCTATCTTATTCCTTATACTCCGACCATTTGTGTAGTATATTTTTAAGTTTTTTTTATTATTCCCATCTTCATTGCATTGTGCTTTTTTATTCCTAGTTATCTGCTCATTCACTTGTGCATTAGTCCCCCTATAACGCATCAGTATGCCCTCTCCCCTAGCTATTCCTCTATCACTGCATCCCTTCCATTTCCTACACCTGCCCTCTATTCCTGTTATTCCCTTACCTCTAACAGCTTCTAGTTTCCCACCCGTAAGGACCTAATCACACTATCCAGCTCCCCCCATAGAACCTCAACACCTGCCCGACTAAGATGGAGCCCATCCATCGCATACAACCTCCTATTCCCGTAAAACCCTCCCCAGACATCTACAAACACCAATCCTAGCTCCTCACACAGTCCTTTCACAAATTCATTCAAACCAATTGCACGCGACAACCATTCTACCCCCACATCCAATCTCGGAAGCACACCAGAAACAACACCTTTTACCCTGCTTTTACTCATCCTTTCAACTAACCTTTTATACTGCTCACGTAACTCACATGTACCCACCTTCTTTACATCATTCACTCCCACATGCGTAATCACAACTGCATCCCTCTCACACCCAGAAACCAGCCTATCATACCTCTCACAAACATCACTTACACCAGCACCCGGCAGACAAACTCTCATTCCCTTCCACTTGCTATCACTCAACTTCCTATCTAAATACCTAATCTGAGAGTCACCCATCACTAGCACCTCAGTCATTCTCCTATTCTGTCTTGGCCTAACATTACCCTCCCTCCTGCTCTCAGTCACGCTACCACCCATCCTGCTTTCATCCACAATCACACCAGGCAAATCACTTTCACACTCTTCCTCTCTCAGGACATTGAATCTGTTAGTCAACCTAACAGGTTCTATGTCCCTCTCATTCACACACCTAACCTGTCCTAACTTATCTATCCTATCCATTTTCACCCACCATTCATCATCACTCACAACTTCCACACTGTTCCCAGTCCTAGCCCTATCTTCCACCCTCTTAGCACTAATCTCACCCTTCAATCGCACACTTGCATCTCTTCTCACCTCAAACACCAAATCATTCAACCTCTTACATTCTCCACTCAACCTCCTAACCTCCCCTTCCAGAAAACACACACGGCATTCAGTTACATTCACTCTCCTTTTAACTCCACATGCATCACACACCACATACACACTACTTTCAAACGGCATGCTCTCACCATCTATACAAAAAGCCATACTCTCAGAAATTTACTAATGAAAAAGTTAACACTCACCCAAAAAAAAATTCTTGCTCAGGATTGCTGCTAGTTATCTTCCCCAAAAGTATTAATCACTAATGTATTTATTATACAGTGATTGATGTATTAAATAAATACAAGAAAAATTACACACCCAAATCAGTATTATATCCCAATCTTACAATGAGAATCAGGAGCTCCTGTAAGACAACCTTCCAGAACAAAGCCAGACAGCTACGACGTTGCTAGTAAGAAACAAAAAATATAAAAATAAAAATAATAAAAGACATCAAGAAACCTTACCTAACATAGAAAAAACTATAAATGAGCAGAGGTGCAGATATTTAGTAAATAATACAGACTAAAAGTTATAAATCCCCCAAACAACAAAAAGATATAATGCCATGATTGGTCACATCTGAAGCTACTGCTTGATGTTATAAGAGATATTTTGTAGTCTATTAACAGCGCCACCTAGTGTGCACCTCAAATATGAAGTATTACCAAAAACAGTACTAATGATGTTGGGGGTATTGTAATCATCATATATGGTTACATTTTGGCACAGAAAGTAGATATTTTGGTAATACTTCAGATTAGGAGTACATGATAGGAGGCAATATTTCTAGGCTACAATTAAGGGGTGTTTGGAGAAACTTCAGAAAACTTACACCCTGTTTTTTGTAGTAAAAACGGTACTAATGGTGTTTGTAGGCATTCTAGTCATCATTTACAGCTTCAATTAAGCACGGAAAGCACTTATTTTTAAGATACTAGCACTCAGTACAAATCTATTTGCAGTGATACCATATTAAAAGTAACTACTCTCCACTCCAAAATGAAGCCATAAATGATGACTAAAACTTGGGGGAGGCCGGCCTTCTCCCTATTATTTAAGCAAGGTTTGTTTGTTTTGTTTTTTGTTGTTTTTTTGCATTTCTTGTTTTTTGTTTGTTTGTTTTTTTTCTTTAGTTGCACGCTCCTGCGTCAGGGGGACCTCTCCACGACGCACCAGCTTGCTTCCTTTCCCCCTTTTGGGGTGTTGTTTTTGTTTTTTTCTCTCTTTAATTTCATTTTAAAGTAGCCTAGAACTAGGCCAGTTTTAATACGGCGACTAATGCCCAAGTAGGCAGTCGCCAGATGAGCTCTTTAAAAAAAAAAAAAAAAAAAAATGATGACTAAAATGCCTAAAATCACTATTAGTAGTATTTTGACATACTTGGTATTTATTTATAAATTATTCGGTAACACTTCAGATTCGGGGCGCACGGTAGATGGCGCTGTTAGTCGGCTAAAATTTTGGGCTACAGCATATCTCTTATGACGTCAGACGGTAGCGTTAGATGTGAACAATATCGGCGTACTATTTTTTGTATATGAGTATATACTGGGGGGCTGCGCCCCCCAGGCCCCCCCAATTGATTGAAACTCAGGATCATCACAGGGTGGTCTCCCTGCAATGATATCTCCCCCACGAGCAGTCCCCTTCAATTTACTGGGGGTTTTTTCTCCCCAGCAGCTTTTTACTGGCAGAAAAACCTAACCTAATAACAAACAATTCTTACTTTTATAGGTTTCTTGATTAGTTTATGCGCCTCTAGATAATCTAAAAGTTTTTCGCGATCATACAAAGTAAAGCCGAATTTGAATAACAACGAAGCACATGGAGAGCATGAAAACACAATAACGAAAGAAAAAAGATTTGCAAAACGGGTCCTATTTATAAGCTACGATGTTGCCAGGAAGAAGCTGTTATCGTTCGCAGTAAACAAAAAACAATAAAAGACATCAAGAAACCTTAACTAACTTAGAAAAAAACTATAAACGAGCAGAGCACAGATATTTAGTAAATAATAGACTAAAAGTTACAAATCCCCAAAACAACAAAAAATATAGAACGCAGTGATCGTCACATCTGACGCTACCGTCTGACGTCATAAGAGATATGCTGTAGCCCAAAATTGTAGCCGACTAACAGCGCCATCTACCGTGCGCCTCGAATCTGAAGTATTACCAATTATTCATATATGCGTTTGATTACTGGAAGCCATTATTGACCTGTGCACCCGTTTGTCATTATGAGGCCCTTATACCCACTCTGCTCGCTTCGCTCACACCCCAGAAATAAATATATACAACAAAACCTTATCTAAAACACTTAGTAGTATTAATTTGAAAGCCTAGCATTAGGTTCAAATCCAAAGACAAAACAAACTTAATATTTAGTGCTGGGGATATTATAATCAAGCCATACCTGTTGCAATGCTTCACTTTCAAAATGAGGCTATAATTTTGCTAATTTAAGAGGCCGATAACATGGCCTACTTTATAATTTTTTTAGCCGCCAATGTTTGTTTAGTAATATTTCAGATTCCGGGCGCATTGTAGGTGATGCTGTTAATAGGCTACAATATATCTTATGATGTCAGACGGTAGCTTCAGATGTGACCAATCACAGCGTTATATTTTTTTGTTGTTTTGAGGATTTGTAACTTTTAGTATATATTATTTACTAAATATCTGCGCCTCTGCTCGTTTATAGTTTTGGTAATACTTCAGATTCGGGGCGCACGGTAGATGGCGCTGTTAGTCGGCTACCATTTTGGGCTACAGCATATCTCTTATGATGTCAGACGGTAGCGTCAGATGTGACAATCACTGCGTTATATTTTTTTGTTCTTTTGGGGATTTGTAACTTTTAGTCTATTATTTACTAAATATCTGCGCTCTGCTCGTTTATAGTTTTTTTCTAAGTTAGGTAAGGTTTCTTGATGTCTTTTATTGTTTTTTGTTTTGTTTTCGTATTTTTTGTTTACTACGAACGATAACAGCTTCTTACTGGCAACATCGTAGCTTATAAATAGGACCCGTTTTGCAAATGTTTTTCTTTCATTATTGTGTTTTCGTGCTCTCCATGTGCTTCGTTGTTATTCGAATTCGGCTTTAGTTTGTATGATCGTGAAAAACTTTTAGATTATTTAGAGGTGCATAAACTAATCAAGAAACCTATAAAAGTAAGAATTGTTTGTTATTAGGTTAGGTTTTTCTGCCAGTAAAAAGCTGTTGGGGAGAACCCCCCCACCCCAGTAAATTCAAGGTGATAGCTCGTGGGGGAGATATCACTGCAGGGGGACCACCCTGCGATGATCCTGAGTCTCAATCAATTGGGGGGGTCTGGGGGGCACAGCCCCCCAGTATATACTCATATACAAAAAAATATTACGCCGATATTGTTCACATCTGACGCTACCGTCTGATGTCATAAGAGATATGCTGTAGCCCAAAATTGTAGCCGACTAACAGCGCCATCTACCGTGCGCCCCGATTCTGAAGTGTTACCATAGTTTTTTCTAAGTTAGGTAAGGTTTCTTGATGTCTTTTATTATTTTTTGTTTTATTTTTATATTTTTTGTTTTGCTGCGAACGATAACAGCTTCTTACTGGCAACATCGTAGCTTATAAATAGGACCTGTTTTGCAAATGTTTTTGATTCATTATGGTGTTTTCGTGCTCTCCATGTGCTTATTCGTTATTCAAATTCGGGTTTATTTTGTATAATCAAGAAAAACTTTTAGATTATCTAGAGGTGCATAAACTAATCAAGAAACCTATAAAAGTAAGTATTGTTTGTTATTAGGTTAGGTTTTTCTGCCCGTTAAAAGCTGTTGGGGAAAACCCCCCAGTAAATTCAAGCGGATTGCTCGTGGGAGAGATATCACCGCGGGGGACCACCCTGCGATGATCCTGAGTTTCAATCAATTGAGGGGGGGGGGGTCTGGGAGGTGCAGCCCCCAGTATATACTAATATACAAAAAAATATAACGCCGTAATTGTTCATATCTGACATCATAAGACATATATTGTAGCCAAAAATTGTAGCCTATAAACAGCGCTTCAAAACTGAAGTGTTACCGTTTGTTTTTCAGCTGAAATCTATTCAAACGCTTATGAATATGCGTGTTTGAGTCTTAGTTCAAATCTACAAGGTGCCACTTTTGTATTCACTTAAAAAATCCCAGAAATTAACCACAAACTTCTTAAAATGGAAAATTCTTTTCACTTACTTTATTGTGGTATAGTTTGGAAATAGCGGCTAGGAAGTGATTTTGAAAAAAAAAATCCCATTTAGAGCCAAATGTTTGCAATAATGGTGATTGCTCTTGCCAGTCTCAAAATCCTGTGTTGTTTTAGCACATTTAAAAGTAAAATTATCTTGGATCACTAATGCTTGACCACACTCTTCACAACTAATTTGAACGTTAATTAATTTATGATCCACTAAAAATGTTATTAATTTTTCTCTATCGCAAAAACCTTGGAAAGTTTCAGAATATTTTTAAGTCAAGTTGCATGCAAGGAATCCATGTTAAAACTGAAACTCCTGCATAAAGGATTTTCTCTCATCCTCTAAAAGATCTAGCTAAGTATTTTAAAATGTATAAAAATGCTAAAAGTAGTAAAAAAAATAACAAAAAATCATGGTTGAAAAAATAAATATACAGTGATTAAAGTGATCTTAAAAGGAAAAAAAATGAGTCGCTGAAGTGATTTTGTAAAAAAAACAAATGTGAGAATTAACATTAGTTACATTATTTTATAAAAAGGTGAAATATAACATAGACAAAATATTATGAGACCAGGGCCACGGATCTTCAGGTTTACCAGAAAAATTAACAAAATTTTGAAAAATAAATTTATTCAGGCTCTAAGACCTTGGAAATGATGGCGCTATCTTCGTCTTAAATTACCATAATTTTAACCAAATTCTATTAAATTTACCAAGGAATTATGAGAATTCTTATTAAAGATTAAAATGTATATACATAAAACATATAGTAACTTCATTAACAACACTAAGCAGACTGGTTTTGGTGTGAAAAGTGAAAGCAGGGCTCTTATAGAAACTTGTATCCAGGGTTGCCCATGTATGAATTAAGTACAAATTAAAAGTTGCCAGTCTGGGAAAAATAGTTTATTGTTACATTTAGAGAAGGCAATGCTAATACAGTCATAACAAGTGAAATTTTTCTTTGCATAATGAGCGTTTTTTGTAATTGTTGAAAATTCAATTTTCTATAAAATCATGATTTTTATTTTATTTTTCTTAAAATTTTTTTCTTTCTAGGCAATCATATGTAACTGAACTCTTTCTGCTAATCAACATTTATCCTGCCTTTAGCATTAACAGCATTACCTCACTGCTGCCAGAAGATGTTCTTGCAATGCTCTACGTGGATAACCTTTCGATCTCTTTTCGCGCGGCCCAGATGCCAACTCTGGAGCATTGCCTCCAACCTGCATTGAACCGCGTCTCTCGCTATGCCGAAACACTCATGTTTCAGTTTTCTTTGGCCAAGACTAAGGTGGGGCACTTCTGCCGCCATCCCCATCCACCCTGACCCAGATTTCTTTCTTAATGGGGTGCACCTGGAAATGGTTGAATCGCACCATTTCCTTGGCCTTGTATTTGACCAACGCATCACCTGGGAGGCTCATATTTGCAGCATTAGGGTCTCTTTTACCCATGCCATGGATATTCTTCATTCCACGATGTTCAGCGCTTGCGGTGCTGATAAGGCTACTGCCTTACTTTTTTATCGACCCTTTGTCCGTTCGAAGCTCGACTATGGATGTGAGTTTTATGCATCCACAGCTGAACATCTATTGCGGAAGGTGGACTTGATCCACTAACACCGGCCTTTGCTTGACGACTGGTGCCTTCTGCACTTTCCCTATTGAGAGCCTGCTTGTTGATGCTGGATAGATGCCATTATCTATGCACTGTGCACAGTGCATTACTCGCCTGTATGCATGAGTGCAGCGTCTCCCTTTGGCGTCAATGGCTCTCAAAGCATCTTTAGCTGATCTCGATGGTGCCTATGCTGTCGAGAGACGCAAGTCATACCCTAAACCCTTTAGGTTTTACCCTAAACCAAAGGGTTTAGGGCTAGGAAACTCCTTTGAGAGCTAGATATAGCTCTCAGATCGGTGGTGCCCCTGGTTCTGCCCAGAAGGCCACTATGGAGGGTACCATCGTTGGCTATTTGTCACCCGGCCTCTGCTCCTAAAGCTTGTACAGTGCTGAGAGTATTGCATTCAGGCTTTTTGGAGCACATCTCATGTCACGCTGGAACTGTGCCAGTGTATACGGAGGGTTCCAAGTCTGAAGAGGAGGTCGGTTTCCACACCGTATCCCCTTGTTTGAAGTCAGCATGGCTCTACCGGGCGCTGCGTCTGTCTTCAGGGCTGAGTTGATGGCAATACATCACTCAGTACGGGAGATTACGTGATGTGTCCGGTTCGGAGACCGGATTGTGATCTATAGGGACTCACCAAGCCTCCTGAGTGCTCTCGGGGCATTGGAATCTCCGCATCCCCTGGTTCGCCATATCCGTGATGCCACAGTTTTGGTGAGCCGGGTGGATCTCAAGATTATCTTCTGCTGGGTTCCTGGACATGTAGGAATTGCGGGGAATGAGGGCGCCAAAGAGTTTGTGAGGACTCTGCGACTGGACCAGCGTTTTGCTCTTCCTCACACCGACTACATGGCAGGAATATGGGCACCTCTTCGGACTGCTTGGCAAAGAAGATGGGAGATGGTCAAAGGGAACTTAAAGTTGCGTGCCATTGAATCATGACTGTTCCCATGGACCTATCCCCCAATGATGCAATGGCTTTAGGTCAGTTTCTGTTGTCTCTGAATCGGGCACACTCGTGTGACCCATCGGCATTTGGTGGAGCGCTCGCCAGCACCCTATTTTGACAACTGCATCATTCCCCAGACTGTTCAGCACATTCTTGTCGAATGTCCCAGTCTGGGTGATCTTTGCGCACATTACCTGTCTCTTTACCAGGATTGCTACTGCCTGTCCCTTGTACTTGAGACAAGTGCATGCATATTGACTGGTGGACTTGTAAACTTTTCGGGGGAGGCTGACCTTCTCACTTTTATTTAACCAGGTTTTTGGGGGGGAGGTTCCTTATAGGTCGCACGATCCAGTGCCTGGGGGTCCCTCCCCTGATGCAAGAGCTTGCTTCCTGCTTGTTGCCTTTTTTAATTTTTTGGTGTTGGTTTTTTTTTTGTGTGTTTTTGAATTTGATTTTAATGTAGCCTAGTACTAGGCAGGTTTTTAATACAGTGACTAATGCCGAAGTAGGCAGTCGCCAGATGAGCTCTTTTTAAAAAAAAAAAACCCCACTGTGAATCAAATCAAAATGAAAGTAAATAGAAAATAATGTTTCAAGTGGTGGCAAATTTACTTGCAAACATTAATTTCATTCTCTGCCTCTTCCTCACAAACAACAATGCAAAAAGATGGTGGACAGACATGACCAAGTGACATTTGCTGTCCAAAGTCTCAAAATCTTCACAACAGTGTCTCACAAGGCTCTCTACTGTCCCCCATTCTTTTAACCTATATATGCATGCCATACCCATATCTGAATCACCCCAGATACACATAGCTTCATACATAGATGACAACAACTTGAATATGCATGCACTAAGACAAATACCATATTCATCTTCTCAAACCTTATCTGGTTCATCACAAACAGACTCAAAATAGGCCCAACCAATACAAATAAATTCTTCAGCTAACAATAAAATGCCCCCACACCACACACTCAAAATATATCAATGATATTCAACCACAGTTTATAAATAATTCATACACTCAGTAATGGACTATGCAAGCCCTACTTCACTCCATAACTTTGCAAAGATCCTTCATTACTCTCTAGCCCATACAAAACAAAGCCTAATACAATCATAGGCAACATAACTACTACACCCACAGATCAACTATATTCTGAACCCAGAGTCCTCATGATCAAGGATCACTGACATGAGAGGCACACAAACACACAGCACCTACATTACATGGTTTATCACCTGTTCTCACAAAAACACCTAATTCATAATACATGAGAAATATACTGTCTACTTCCCCACCTCATCCACCCCAAATCACCTTCCAGAAACATGTCCAAACCCACTTCACTTATGGTTCTATCCAGTTATTTCACATAACACCCTGCTCCATTAATGTCCCCCTGACCTCTACCCCCACCACACCTTGGCTAAAGCCAGGATCCTCTCCCACCGTGTGACGCCTTCACAAAACATGAAGAGGCTGTGTGCCTCACTGAGTTGTTAGATTCACAAGAGGTAAATCCCTGCAAGGTGATGATGAGATCATCTCCAGGGTTTTCAAGTGCTGACTCTGAAAGGGTGGTGATAGCAACAAGGGAGCCTTGGTTCCCTCACAACTCCATCTTCTCCCAAAATGAGGACCGCAGGTTTGCCAATGATCATCATTCTAATTCATTATCTGGTCTACAGACCTTGCTCTTAATTGAGAAGGGATAGGGTGGTACAATTAGCTTCACTGCTTTCTTCAAAAATATTCAAGTTGAAGTTGATTTTGGCCCTTTTAAATATTCACTATTGGCATGATATAGTCATTCATTAAGTATATATCACCTAACATTTGTTACCTGTTTGTTAGCTTTGATATTGTCCTTTCTAGCATTGTTCATTTGTCATATAAGTCCTATATTGTATGTCTGTTTGATCATCTGGTTTCTAATGCATTAGATTGAGGTATTTGAAGATTCCAAAGTTCTTAACTTAAAAATGTGTATTACAATAAAGTAAAAAGTTTATTGTACTTGTGTGAAGTAGTTCAACATCAAACTTTAATTTTTCTCTTTTTTACGTGCAATTGAAATGAAGATCTATGTATAAGATTTCTTACTCATTATACTCAATCGGGGTTATAATAATTTTTGAGGTCTTTTGATTGATTTGTTAAGATAAATTTAAGGTTGTCTGTAAAATATAGAATTGAAGTTAATTGCTTTATATGGTCTTTCTAATCATAAGATTTTCTTTATACAGGCTACCAGGAACCAAAGTAATTCCAGTCTAGGTAATAAGTTAAAGCTTAAAAAAAATCCTAACATTATTATTTTTTTTAGTCTGGAATCCCATCTTCTGATGCTGTAGTTGCTTTCAATGGAAGAAGATTGGCTGATGAGAAGAAATCCTTGAAAGATTATGGAATTAAAGATGGGGATCTCATTATGGTCATGTCTGGAGTATCAATTCTCCAGAGGGCAGCTGAGCGGATGCACCAAATCAACAGGAATCCAGCTCCTTTAGGTAATAATAATACCAGTGTAATTTCCTCAGTCAAATAATGAAATTTGCTTGGCATTAGCTAGAAATAGTGGCTCATTGTCCAGTATTTACTTACTACATGGTACAAGGAATGAGTTCCAGACCATATCTTGCCACAGGATTCAGATTTATATATTTTAGCATCTTTCTTCTTTTTTTTGCATTCTTTTCCCCACAGATTTGAAATATGTACTCTCTCCTGGCCCTTGTATTTAGGGTTAATGGGGATATTGACCTTTTTCTACCATTGCTTTTTTATGCTGTAACTCAGTTTATCTTGCTGAGTGACTTTGCCCTCATTGTAGTATAGTATTTTTCATTTCTCATTAAAAAAACATCTCATCTCTATGACCAGTTGCATACTGAAAGTTCTACTCCTTCAAATGCCTTTAAAGGAAAGTATGATTTGACTTGTTAATTCATAGAAAATTATTATGTCAGGATTTAAACATAGTTGGAGATATTCAGACTTTAAAAATAAATTATAGTAGAGTATATCCACAGATTGATGTCCCTTCCAAGTGTTCAGAATAATAACATTAGGTTGTTTCACAAAATTAATTTTTTTGAATAAGTTGAAAGTGGCATGAAAAGAAATATAGAGTTCAAAATACTTAAAAAGATGGCAATCAGTAGGCTAAATGTCAAATGGATGCCCCTGCAAAACTTCATATCCGAATTCTCCAAGCTTGGACAACTCCAGTTCGTAGGTGTCGGGCCTGACATATATTTTAACTGTTATTGTTTCCTCTGGCTCTTTTACTATTTCACCAAAGTGTAACCATAACCTATACAATAACTTTGACATATGCTCTTTTTTTTCATTCTATCTAGCCAATCAACAAACATTTGTTATCATATAGGATCCATTTCTTATCAAAATGAATCTATTCTCTCACATCATGCAATAAATAGACTTCAGGAGGTTATTTCTGAGTTTCTTTCAATTCATAGAACCACTTTTCCAATTTTTTAATCTTCTCCTTTGCCTTGAGATGGCATGATATGGTGGCTGCTGATGTCCTAAAGTCTAGCAAGTACACAAACTTCGCAACTCGAGCCAGTTATTATTTTACATCATTAACAGGTGGTTTAGGTTTCCTTTAAGGTGCAATATTATTGTCCGTTTCCAAACCTAAACTTATTGAGGCTACAATAAGCATTTTTCACTATGGTGTTGTTTATAACGGCTTTACATCCCAATTTGTACTTCAAAATTACTCTTTCGTGTGTAGATTCCATTGCTGGTGAGGGGTTTAAAGAGTAAAAAACATTTAATTTTACACTACATTGAATCTGCCGATAAAATGAGGTTGCATTAGTAACTCAATCAACTGTTGTCTTTCAAAATCTTTAGTGCATTTATGAATGCTAATCATTTTCCTTAATGATGTAAAAAACCCATTTTGTGTGAAACAACCGAATATTTTTAATCTTTCATTTCCAATAGGACTTTGTAGCCAAACTGATTCTTTCTCTCCTTTTGCAGATATGAGCCAGTTTGACTTTGCCTCCATTCAAGTGCCCAGGTCAGCCCTTGGTCAATCGCGTGGACAAAACCTTGCCCCCAGCGCTGTTCCTAGTGATCCAGTAGTAGGCTCCTCTAGGGGAAGTAGTGATGCAATTGCCCAAGGTCAAGATCACTCCAAACTGGACAGGGGAAACGGGGGTGGTAGGCCCGTAGACCTGGATGATTTGGGGTTAGGCGAGAATGCAGGTGGGATCGTCATTGAGGTGTAGTAATAGTCAATGCACCCTCCTTTTCAGATGCCTCTTCTCCATCCTTAACCAACCATTTTTCTTTCACCAAAGTTATTTATATAAGTGGTCAGAAGAGACAAATGGAGAGGTGGATGTGGTCATTGCCTTGATTTACTTTGATCGCTAAATCTCTTGCACGAAGCGTGACCCTTTCCTTTGTGTTGTTCTCCCCACGCATGCAATTGAGACACTGTAGGAAGGGGTAGTGTTTTATTTTTTGTCAGTTTATTCACCCACTTAAGATCAATCCGTATATCCTGCAGTCAGATCCCAGTAATGCTTTATGAAAGCTGTCTCCACCTGGCTCCTTCTCTATATGTCCATCTTTCCCAGGGCCCCAAATATGGGTATCCTGCTGAGTACAGTATTTCCTTACCCTTCCTGGCCCTTTGTGATTGACAAATGCATGAACACTCACTTTAACGCTGTACTACCCTACAAGACATTTACATTTTTGCTCTGTCATGTCTCCCTCCCCCCAAATTTGTGCAATTTTGGGTACATTTGGATGACTTTTAGCATGGAATATCTTTTCTGATATAGTGCAGAAGCAGAACAATAGTTTTATCCATGGTGTTACCCTCTAATTCAATCATCTGATCATTTTGTCACATTTAATTCATTAATGTTTTCCACTCTTCCTCTAGGAGGTGTATGTAAATGGCTTGTATACATTTGATAACCTTTTACCTTACTTTTAAGCATTTTTATCAGTGATTTCATTTCCACCAGGCAGTATATGCATCTTTGGGAGTGTTGAGGTATACCTGTGTAGACTTACACAAGCACGGCAGACAGCTGACCACAGGCCGCTGGAGATATGTCTGGTGATTAATAAAGAGTGCGAATTACGGTTGACCGGGTTTAGATTAATGGCTTGACAAGTTGCAGTTCAAAGGATATATAAAGACAATACCCCAAAATATAATTTTCATACATATGAAAAAAGGGGGCAATATATATATATATATATATATATATATATATATATATATATATATATATATATATATATATATATATATATATACATACAAAAGGGGAAACAAATTACTTATGGTAGTTAAATGAATTAAGTGAAGATTAACGAGATAATCTGGGGATGACCATACACAATCGCTTTACCTTCAAGCGCGGGCGAATTAGGTGGGGGGTGGAAGACAACGGTGCAAGTCTTCAAGAAATTACTTTGGGGAGTCCTGACTCCGAGGACTTGAAGAGGGGATTGTATTACTTTGTGATGAATGAGATTTTCTCTGCTCCAGAAAGATGTAATCTCAACTCGAGACTTCTGCTGATCGGCAGTGAGTCTCAGTCTCGAAAGGTGGGTATCTTGAAGGGGTGGTGAAGATGAGAGGGCCGCACAACTCTCCGGGAAGAAGGGGGGCTCGATAGCTTTCCTTTGAACAGGGGCCAAAGCTTAACGAAGGTAGATCTGCTGACGAGATTTTCGACGGCGAGTTACGTTGGGTCACAGGAAACAGACGGTAGTCCGGAGGGAGTGAATGGCGGGCATTCAATTTCCTCGAGAGATGGTGAGCTTCGGGTTAAATACCCGGGTGGCTGCTCTGCTAGACGCCTCAGGGCCTTGTGGTCCCCAAGGAATTCTTGGTGCCAGTCTAAGCAAACACAATTTATGATAACGCGTCGTTCCAGACGATCAAACTCGCCTCGCGATATGGGGGTAGGGTTAATATTGTCGCGCACAGTGTTATCGCAGGGGAGAGGGGGACGATCGGCTTCTGAAAACAAACACAGCTGGGACGGGTGTGTAAAGTTCTCATGCTGGCTCACGTGGTCTTGAAAGAATAGAGGGGTATCGCCAAGGGGCTTCCTCTCACGGTGGTCCTTCGAGGGCATTCCCTCACAGGGAGCTTTTATGCTGCTTTACATCTGAGTTTAGACTCATACATGTGATGCTCTCACGTCTGGGTTGTGTGTATAGACTGAACAGGTTCATAACTTTGCCAGGGCACGGGTGAAAAATAATGTCCATGGTTAGCTTGAGCCCCTGTTGGTCTATACTCAGCTATAGAGTGACTAAGGTCGTAATTTTGCCGGGACCTGGGAACCGGGGGGGAACAAAATGGGCTGGTTAGCTGGGTTCCCAGTCAGTCCTTATCGGCTATAGACTGATCTATTCATTTTCTTCTCTCTACTTCACTATCATACTTGACCCATTTATTTCTGTTACTTTGTGTGAACTTGTTGCTGGAATCTTGTAATACTTCTCTCAAATATTAAAGATTGATGCTGTTTTATTGCAATTGTTTTCATTAACACTTTTTTTTATCTTTCCATGGCAGTTTTTCTCATTGCTGGAAAATGCTTTTGTAGATCACATTCACCCAGTGCCATTGTTCCATTACCAGATGAGTTTCCATCCCTGCTTTTCTCTTTGCAGTTGTTGCTTGTTTTCTAGATTACTGATCACATTCTGTAGATTAGCTGAGCTTATGTTATTTTTGCCTTTCATAACCATAACTTGACTGGTTCTAGTTTTTTTTGGTTTCTCTAGTGTAGGTGGGAGGATTTGCCAACTAGCCCCCAAATCCCTTTACTCATTCAAGTCTTAATTCTCTCTGTCCAATTGTGCTCCCTTCCCCCTCCTGATACAGTTTTCTACATTGAATACCTACTTTTGGAGATGATTATTTCTCCCCAAAGTCCTACTTTGTTTAGTGAGTTATTATTCACATTTTTGGAGACACCAATTTCATTTTTATGGCGAGTCTATGTCAAATGGGACATTTGAAGGCACCTTTGCCCCTCTTCTCTTCCACAGGCAGTCAAGACGACCCTGCGGTCATCAGGGACATGCTCCTGGCCAACCCTGAGCAGCTTGCACTTCTGAAGCACAATAACCCGAAGCTTGCTGATGCCCTCACCAGTGGGGACTTGGGTAAGCTTTACTTAATCATGGTACCTGAAATCCATCCTATCAAACAAACCACTACTTAAATTTTGGTAATGCAGTGGAAAATTGAATAAACCAATGGGTGCACCCTCACTATTAGGGTAAAGAATGAATGGAGGACAGGCAAATAAAAAAAGCAAAAGAACATGTGCTGAAAAAGATCAAGTGTAAAGAGTCATAAAAATTCAACCTGTATAACCAAATACTGGTGTCAAAAGGAACAAATTTGACACTGCTTGTGCTCAAAATTTTGTAATTCTTTTTTGCCTCTGTGTGATGAGAAGAATACCCATATCATCATGTCACATCACAAAAGGGAACAAAGATCAAGTAAGGGCTAACCATCTGATAAACATTTTGCTCCTCCAAGCACCTTACTAATTCTCATTGATATGTACTTAGTACTGATAGAGATGAGGCACCTCCTGTGTACAAATACGAGGGGTAGTCAATAAGTTTTGCAATTTGGATACGAGGAAAAGTGTTTTATTATTTTTCAATATAACTACCCTCGACTTCAATGCACTTGCGCCACTTGTCCCTGAGGCTTCGAATTCCCGACAACCAGAAATCTCCCGACTGCTCTTCAATCCACTCCTGGACTGCGAGCTGGACATCTTCATCGTCCCCAAACCGGCGTCCATGCAGTGCAGCCTTGAGCTGGCGGAATAAAAAGTAGTCGCTAGGGGCCAGATATGGACTGTAGGGGGGATGGTTGAGCTCCTCGATCCGCACTCGCGTAGGGCAGCTTGTGCAACTCTGGCCTTGTGGACTTTGACGACGTTGAAGTCGATCATGGGGCCTGAGGTTTCTAGGGACCCAGCGAGCAGTGGTTGCATAGGAAGGGGTGGTGTCGGTGTACACTGCAACCATGCGTTCATGGATCTCTTTTGCATTCTTGCCTTCTTTGGTCAAAAATTTGATCACTGCGTGGTGCTCAACCTTCTCGTTTGTTGAAAAATTTGTGACTGACGATCTGCGATCAGCTACTGCTTCTTAAATAGACGAGACAGGAACGTGCAGCTGCAGGTCCTGACTTGTCCTAACACCCCCACAAACAGCCATCCCCCTTCCTCTGTTTTGCCCTACCGATTCGCAAAACTTATTGACCGCCCCTCGTATGTTCCTGGAAGCTTTGGTTATTAATGAAGTTTGAGTTGGTACTTCTAAGGGCGTGTGTTTGTTGTATAAACGTGCCTATGAAGTACCACCATGCCCTCCTTGTGCTAGTATTTAAATTTGAATTGCTATTGCACTTGTTATCCGTGACCTTATGCTATTTTCTGTTATATATGGCTTTTTTTTCTTCATTCTTCATCCATTGAATGAAAATAACCTTTCCAAACTGAGTGCCATGTCTCCATCAGTCCTCACCAAATATATTCGAGGAACAAGGGGCTGAATATTTCCATTTTATCATCTTGCATGCCCTGTTTCATTGTCTGAATGATATGTGTTATCATTAGATCGGTTTGCAACAGTGCTGAAGGAGCAACAGGAGGCGAGGAAGGATCGTGAACGCCAGCGTATTCGGCTCATCTCCTCCGACCCCTTTGACATGGAAGCACAGAAGCTCATTGCCGAAGAGATCCAACGGGAGGTCAGTGTTTTCTCATCTCTGTTGCCCCCCCTGTTCTTGCCCCTACCAATCCACTCAACTGAGTTTTGTGCCAAAGCTGAAAAGAGAAAGGAAAACTATGAATACTAGGATGACATGAAATGTGTAGTGTAGAGCAAAAAGGAGATGCATGCAAATCTTAATAGTGCAGATGAGAATGAAAGTGAATCATGTGATTAAACAGTGTAGGAAATCAGCAAATGAAGCATTTGGACAAAAGATGAGGACCCCTGTGAAACAAGTGAGAAACTAGGAGATTAGTTGTGTGAACATCAAGGACAAGAATGGCAGGGGGGTGAGAATAATGTTGATATCTAAGGTAATGCATATGTAAATATGATTGACTTTGTGGGTGCAAGAGTTAATAGTTAACGGTTTATTCCAGAAGCTGGCAGCCATTTGGCTAAAGATATACATTTAAAGTAACAGCAAAACATGAATAAAGCACCATAACTGTAAAACACATACATAGTGAAATATGAAAGGTATTAATGCACTCTTACCTTGATTTATGGATTTCAAAAGCAAATAACTATGTCATCTAGAAAAATAGTAGAAAAAGTGGAAAAGGATAAATTTAACTAACAGAAAAGCTTAAGTTGATCAGAAAGTTTCAGATATATGTAAAGCTAAAGCTAAACTTACAGAATTACTGATGGATATTCAAGTAAGACTGGTTCTGTAGCAGCTAATAAGCATAAGAAGGTTGGTAAACAGAAAGAGTTAGATGAAGCAGACCATAAGAAGTGCTTGTGATCAATTTGGTAGGCATTTAAGTATTCCATGCAATGCAAGTGATGCTTGGTTGTTGCATTTCCACAATCAGCCAGGACTGCATTACAGGATTGTGTTAAGTGAGGCTGGTAGTGCAGATAATGTAAGTGATGATTTGTTTAGGATTAATCTTAATGACTTAAAGAAGGAAGGTCTTCTACTATCGCAGCTGTACAATGCAGATGAAACTGGGTTGTTTTAGAATTCCCTTCCTAAAAATACTCAGGCACATAAAGATGAGGATTTAACCTGCGGGGGAAAAAATGAGTAAGGAAAGAATTTTGTTGTGCTAATGCTGACTGTATGCACCGAAAGTTGGCTATTGTTGGCAAATCAGCTCAGCCACATGCATTAAAGGATTTGATGCATACTTCCTGTTTATTATTACAATTCCATAAAAAGCTTAGTTTACTAGTTCAATCTTCTCCAACTAGTTTCATTAGCATTTTCTGCCAGAAATACACAGATACCGAGAGAAGGTGTTGAAGTTTGATGAGGTGATGTAAAAGCTCTTCTTTTGGATAATGCACCTGTATATCCTAGTGCGGAAAAAATTGTCAGTGCTGACAGGAAAATCTAAGGTGTTTTTACATACCATCACCACATCAGTCATACAGCTGATTGATCAATGTACGATTAGTGCCTGTAAAAGAAGATGTCAGAGAGAGACCTTATTTAGATGAAGTTATGGTGGTGATAGAGAATGAGGAGGGCATAGAAAATGATCCCACTGTACATTGCACCCTTAAAACAATGGCACCATTAGGTCTGCCATATTTAACTTTGCTAATTCGTGGAAAGACAAAAGCTGGAAAAAACTCCTTAAGGAATATACTGAATATGACTTACACAATTTTGAAGCTACTGACTTCCACTGTGCGTCAACTTGCAGGAGACATGGATTTTACTTTGGATGATATTCAGAACTGGCTAGAAGAAAACCAGTGTGATCCTGGATACCAGATGCTTTCTGATGAAGAGATTGTAGCAGAGGTGGTTGGTAACCAGCACAGCAGCAGGAGCGATGAGGAAGACGAGATGACAGTTACTCTCCCAAACTTTTATGCAGTGCATGATCGTATAGGCACTTTATTGCAACTTGTGGAGCACACCAAGAATAGGGATAACGGTGCTCATTATGGAAATCTCAGGATTCTTCAGGAAGACTTATTATTATTATAGCTATAATTTGGGAACAATATCAGTGGTAAACAGCTCAAGTTAGATATCTTCTTCAAACTGGCAATGGCACCACCCTCACCTGATAAGCCAGGGATATCAGCCTCAACACCGTCACATAATGAAACAGTGCATGGTACATTGGACTGCCACAGCCTGGCACAGCTCATGCATCATTGGAGTGGCAATACTCCAAAAACTCATAGGAAATTTCTGAGTCCCCCACTATATGAGCACGGTATATCAAGAACATCCCTTTACCATACATGGTAAGTCTGGTTTTAAAATGAAAATGTTGAATTTATAATATTTACAGAGTCCAGGTATTTTACATTGTTGCGCTTGATTAGAGTGATACCTTGGAATTTGAATGTTTCAAAACTTTAACAACTTGGAATCCAAACAAAATTTTCAAGTAAATTTTGCCTCGAAACTTGAATGCCGCCTTGGAAACTGAATGCCTGGCACTTGGCAGCCACACACAACCACACAGCGGGCTGCTTCCAACCAAGTGTTTAACTGTGATGAAACAGGGCTTTTTGGGAAGAAGATTCCTATGGGAACTTATATTACAAAAGAATAAAAATCTGCACCAGGCCATAAGGCAATGAAGCACTGCCTTACTCTATTGCTTTGTGCCAATGCTAGCAGGAACTGCAAAATAAAACCTCTCCTCATCTATCATTCAGAAGTGTACAGCGACTTATGCCCAAGCAGGCAGTCACCAGATGTGCTCACTTCCCTAATATATATATCATTCAGAAATTCCATGTGTCTTTAAGAAGAAGAACATCATGGAAAGTAAACAGAATGTTGTGTGTCGATCCTATGTGAAAACATAGGTGACAAGACAATTCTTCACTGACTGAGTGTGGATATATGAAGACTGCTGCTTCAGTAAAGGCTTATCTGTTTGAGAAAAATCTTCGATTGAGAGCTCTATTAGTCCTGGACAAAGCTCCAACTCATCCAACCCAATGGACCAGCAAGTAATTTCAAACTTTAAGAAATTCTACACAAAGGGAATATTCCCAAAAAAATTTGAGGTAATAAGTGATACTGAATTAATCCTCTGAGAATTGTGAAAAGATCCTTACAATATCCTTCATTGCCTAAGAGTAATTGAGAAAGCATGGATCAAGTGTCCTTGAGGACAATGAATTCAGCATAGAAAAATCTTTGGCGTGGATGTTTACTTGAAAGGCCCTTTGAAGGCTTCTAAATGAAATATCCATTATTCCTGAAATTATATCTATGGCTTTGGAAGTCAACAAATTAATGGACAATCGCACAACTGAACTAAAAATAAAAAGAGCTTCAGCACCTTTACCAGCAGCAGAAGGAAGAAATTGCAGAAGAAAGTTCTTCAGGGGTGGAACAGGAGGAAGCTGAAAGGATTAGCAGTGCTAAAATCCAAGATCTTTTGACCATGTGGTCAAAACTCCAAGAAGTTGTTGAAGTGGCACCCTGATAAAAAAGCCCTAGTTAACAGGTCTATTAACTTATTCAATGATAACATTATCAGACATTTAGAAAAATTAAAAAAGGTCTCTAACATTAGAGCACTTTGGAAGGTGACTTGCCTTCCAAACAATAATCCCTCTAAATCTCCTTTCCTCTTACTTCTTCTATGTGCTGTGTTGCCATTTTTTTCAAGGTACAGTAAATACAATGTTTTTATCTTTTTTATTTGTTTTTATTAAAATATAATCGTTTGTTACTGTATTTAGGAAAAATAATTTTAAAATTTAAGTTTGGTGGACCCTGAGACAGATTAATTTTTTTTACATTGTTTTCAATGGAAAAAATTGTCTTGGAACTTTTAAAATTGGATCGCTGTCTCAGAACAGATTATGTTCAAATTCTGAGCTACCACTTTAAATGTATTATTTCCCATTTTGTAATGTAATTGTTGATTCATATTAGCCACTACAGACTCCATGTTGGTAACTATGGACAATTGGCTTTATTGAACAGATATTCTTCCCCTTTTGTCCATTAAATTGATGGATGTGTGTATGGTAAGGCAGCTGGCATAGATGATATAGTCGCTGAGAGGCTAAAAAAGTGGTGGTAATTGTGTTATAGAATGAGTACTGGTGGTTGTGTTGTAAGGTATCTTAAAATGCAGGAATGCATTAATAGTGCCATTAAGGTAAAGGGAGATAGGATTTAAGGGAGAAAGAAGATGAACAGCTGCCCAATCCAAGTGGATTCTGAATAAGAGAGATGGGTGAAGCCAAGAACTCTAGGGGGGTAAGACCTTTGTATGTCTAAAATCTGATTTTGCCATATAAAAAGCATAACATTGATTTGCGTAACTTATTTTATGTTGCGTTTTCTTGCTAAAACCAGAAGTCTTTGTGAGACAAACGTAGCAATCATTTACATGTTTTTTTGGCTCCGCCACACCATAGGAATGCCAAATCCTAGTTGTTTCTTTGTGCCTTTTGTCCATTGGCATAGATTTTTGACACATGGTTTACAAACATTGCAGGGCCCACGGTTTATCCTGATCATGGTGATCAGGATAAACTGTGGGAAATAGAGTGGGTGTAGGTGTGTGGATCAAGTATTTAAAGTGAAACTACTAGATGAATAAACAAGGGCTAAGAGATGTAAAGTGTTAACTAGGTTCCTGGATCTAGAGAAAGCTAATGTTCCTGTGGATAAAGAAGGATTATGGCTGGTGCTAAAAATGTATAGACTGGATGGTTACCTATTGGATAACGTGGAAAGTATTTCTGTTTGAAGGCTTGCATTAAGATGAAAGCTAGAGTGAGTGGTTTGACATTGGGGTTGTGTGATGTCATCATGGCTGTTTAATAACAGGAGTACTGGGAGAAGTAGTAATGAGGATGAAGGAAAGGGATATGAGATTGATGTTGTATAGGTTCTAATCTGTGTTGATATCTGTTAAAGACCTGGTGTGCATGGCTGATAGCGAGAGACATTTGCATGAGATGATTATAGCTTTTGACAGGATGTGAGAGTGAGGGGTCTAAAAATGAAAGCAGAAAAGATTAAGGTGATGCTTACAAGGGTGTACCGAAAAGTACCCGGAATCATTCTCTGCAAGACAGTCCCCTTGTAGTTCGGACTTCAGCTGCTAGGAGCATTAGTTGGAAATTTGGTGTCACCAAGTGAAGATGTACTCCCACATGGTGCGTCTTCGTTTTCAAACCCTCTCACCTGTTTTTCATTTTTTTTTGCGATGGCTGAAGTAATAAAGGAATGGCATGCTTCTGTTAAATTCTGTTTTTTGCTGGGGAAATGGCAGCTGAAACAGTTGTCATGCTTCAAAGAGCCTACAAGAATGCTGCCTTGAGCAAGACACAAGTTTATGAGTGGTTCTCACACTTTAAGAATGGTCACTTATCGCTTGAAGATAGACCTCGTTTGGGGTAAGTGTCAACCACCAGAAAAGACAAAAACATCATGAAAATTTATGAACTCATCTTGGAAGACCGTTGCCGAACAATTGACAAACTTGTGATTTATCTGGTGTGTCCTGGAACTCCTGCCAAAGAATTTTGAGCAAGGAATTGGGAATAAAATGAGTTACAACAAAATTTGTGCCCTACTTGCTCACAGAGTATCAGAAGCAATCACAAATGAATGTGTGTCACAAACTGAATGCACCTGTGCACACTGCCTTGAGTGTGAGACATTTTTTACCCAAAATGGCATGGCACTGATTACCCACCCTCCCTATTCACCAGATCTCGCTCTCTGTAACTTTTTCATTTCCCTGAATGGAAATTGTCCTCAAAGGGAAAATGTTTTGCAGATGTGGAAGAGGTGAAGAAAAAAATGACAGGCGTTGCAAGACTTCCAGGACTGCTTTGAATGCTGGAAAATGAGCCTGGACTGGTGCATTGATTCAAATGGAAAGTACTTTGAAGGTGACAAGACTGTTCATGTGTAAAAAAAACAATGAATAAAATGATATGGTAAAATTCCAGTTTCCTTTGGCTACCCCCTCTTATGGTGTGACTGAGTGCTGTTAAATTGTATGGACATGTAAGAAGAATGAATGGAAAGAGAATATAAGAGTGTGTGTCAGTGTAGTAAGGTTTGATTGATTATGTGAATGAGGAGAGAGAAAAGGCTGGCTGAAGTGGAAGTGGATGTTATTGTATGATAAATGTGCACAGGGGTGGGTGTGCTCCGGCTCTTCTGCCCAAGAATGAACTGCCTGGAAGCTATGCTACAGCACACAGCACTCTATTTATATGAAGGGCCAATTTTGGATGGAAATAATTAATGGAAGGTTGTGGCATTGGAGTGCACCAGCCCCAAATGTGAGAAAGTTGCCATGTTGAATTTTCTCTGTCTCTCTGCAAGGGAATATTAATTTGGGACTCTTACAAACTAGGGTGTTTATTGTATTTCCTCCCTGGCAATATTTAGGGTAGACAAAGTTCGCTAATCTATTTCCAATCTTTAAAAAGGGAAGGATGGGTGATCCTAATAACTATAGGGCAGTAGGTCTAACCTTAATAGTAAGTAAATTATTTGAAGAGAAAGTTAAAAAGGGGAGAGCAACATTTTAAGAAACTGGTAGCTTGTTGAGGGATAGGCAGCATGGATTTAGGTGTGGCAAATTTTGCCTGAAAAATCTGTTAGAATTTCTAGATGTCACAGGACACTTGGATAAAGGAAATGGCCTAGATGTAGTTTATTTATATTATAGTAAGGCTTTTGATAAGATCACTCATAGGTAACTAGTGCCTAAATCGGGAATGTATGGAGTTTCTGGTAATGTTTTAAAATGGGTGGCAGAGCAGCTGAAGAATATAAGCAGAGGGTAGTATTAAATTTAGAGAAATTGCGATGGGTGGGTGTTATTAGTGGGGGTACTTCAGAGATCTGTTTTGGGCGCATTATTATTCTCGGTTTACATCAACAACTGAGAGGTAGGTGTTAAAAGCATAATATTTATGTTTGCTGATGTAAAAGCAGCCAGTGTGGGGGAAATACAAGGAAAATTCACTGTTCACACTGATTTATCTAGAACACTTGCATGGACAACCATAATAGGGAATATAGTTATGAAATGGAAGGTTTCTTAGTTGGTCTCTTTCTAAGATGAGAGGGACTCAGCACTAGTAATACACCAATCTTTAAGGTTCTCTATGCAGTTTAGAGCCTCAAAATAAGGCAAACAGGCTATTAAGCTTTATCAATAGAAATGTTTGTTATAAAAGTATATTATTCTTAGCCAATAAAGTTATCCCATAAGTAATGCATTTTTTCATGCTTATCATTAATTTATGGGTATAAATAATCAAAAGCTGGTTGTTTTTATACTAGCTTATGCTGAACTCAAAGTTGAGGTACCTTTATGTCTTATAACCCAAAGCTTACATTTCAACCTACCTTAGTTGTCATTTTCTTGGCTATTAATTTTGTATTATTATTAATAATTTACTGTCCCTTATTAAATGATGAATATTATTAAAATATCCAAAGAGCTCATATGTAACATTATGCTTTGAGAATTTAGAAAATACAACAATGTTAACAGCAGAAGGTTTGTGTCAACGACAGTGAAGGAATAATTAGTCTAAGCCAATGCTAAAGATGGTTTCAGAATTTTCACTTGGGAAACAACAATTAATTAACCCCATTCAAGATGACCAATGGAATTTTATCAAGATCTTTTAAAAATAACAGTGGAAGAAAATCTGATTGTAACTGTTAAACAACATGCTGGAAAACTACAGTAAAGTCATTCCACTGTGCATCATCATTTAAAGGAGAGTTGGGCACTATATTCCACACAACAAAGAATCAATATTATGCGAGTCTCTATACATCACAACATGTCATCTCCCTCCTGAGTTGTGTTTTGCAACCAGCTGGGCTGTGAAGATAGACACAGCTTTTTTATCTCTCCTTCAACTTAAAAATTAACCATTTTTTACTAGAATTGTTACAGGAGATAAAAAGTAGGTTATGTGCAATAATATTAGACATTCTAGGCAATGGCTTAATACTGGGGGAAAATTAATACTACTCCAACCAAAACAGAGGGCTTATCCATGGAAGATTTTCATGTCCATTTGTTGGGATATGAATGGCATTATTCATTTTTAACTTCTTAATCCAAATCAGACTTACCAAAGAAGTTTACTGTGCTCAGTTGGGCCATTTACATGCAACACTGAAGAAAAAAGGCCAACATTTATCAATATAATAATGGTGCCCTTTGATCAAGACAACAGGCAACTTAATTTCACAACATATTCCATATAAAAGCTTAAAAATTTCCATTGGGAGCTAATGAGTCATCCTTCATAATCACTTGACTTAGCTCCATTAGATTATCTTTTGAGGAGTTTAGCGAATCACCTGAAGAGAATGAAGATGCCAACCACAGAAAAGATTGTTGAAACAACCTTAATGAACATCTTTTTAATCAAAGTCAAATAATTTTTACAAAGATTGTTTTATATAGTAGAAAGATAGAGATTATTTATAGAAATGTGGAAATTATATTATTTATTAAATTAATAAATACTTAAATATAAATAATGATAAATTTTTAAAAACTTGCATATCCAAGGCACGTGCCTGCATTCCAGAATGGGGGGCTAGGTCATACCAATTGTTTGTCCTGTTCTCTAGTGGCCCAAATAGTCTTACTTGACCTGTTTTCCTTCATTTTTTCAATTATACTGCTCTTTTTTTCTAAACATTCTGGCTGCTATGCTCCTGATTTTTTTTCCCTAGGATTAATTTGGTTCTTTCCAGAACATCAATGCTAATATGGAGGCTGCGATGGAGTTCAATCCAGAGAGTTTTGGGACCGTCCACATGCTCTACATCAACTGCCTGGTGAATGGTTATCCTGTGAAGGCTTTCATCGATTCTGGTAATGACTTTGGGTGTGTGTTTTTTGTTTATGTCCTTCCCTCAGGCGATGTACACTCAGCTGTGACCAGAAGGAAGGAATTGCACCAGGCTAATGCTTATAGGGAGAAGAGGGGCATAAGTACTTCTCATAGTTTTAGGTGCCTCTCTACTCCCAATTTGAAGCTGTGTAAATCTCCTTGCATTGGGCAAATTAAGAAAGGAGGCATGACTGGATGAGGTGCTACAGCACAATACCTCCATAAAGAGGTTCTCTTGGCTGTTTTAGTGATGGGTTTTAACATTTGTGCCTTTTTCTACTGACCTCTATCTTTTCCTTAACCACCCACTTGCTAGAGGATATTTGGTGTAGCGTGAGCTTGCCCTCGGGCGAGGAAGCTCAAGCAAAGGCCAAAGTCGCAAGTGTGGTGAGCTTAGCCTCAAGTACATCGGGCCCATTATTCAGAGAGTACGTGGCCTTTTTGAGCCCGCTGGCTTCTACCCCTTTTATAGTCACGGCGATGTGTTTACCTGGCCACCGTGCTGACGAGATTCAACTTAGCCTCTTCTTCGCTTTCCGCTAACACCTACTTTATCCCTTTCTGTAACACCCAGGCTCGTAACTAGTCGTAGGGAGGCCTGATCGTTTGGGACTGACCCTGGTTATGAAGGGACAAATAAATGACTTGTAGTCATCTACTATAAACGTTTTCCCAAAGTGATGTCGGTGCACAGCAACGCCACTTAAACTACCCATACTCTTCTATACTTATATGCCCCATGGAGCACAGCGTTCGCTCTTGCTTTTCGGCCCCAAATTTGCGGTTTATCGCCCTGAAAATGGAAGACATAACTTCAATAACGAGCCAGATTATACAAAGCACATTCAAATATACGTACTTGGACCTTATTCAGGGGTTAGTGGTAAAACTAAAGTCCAGGTTTAATTGTTGTCTCTAAACAAGCGCTAATCCTTGTCTAATTCCCCCCTCCCCCCCAAAAAAAACAGGGGCTCAAACGACCATTATGTCACAATGCTGCGCCGAACGATGCAACATCATGCGACTCGTCGACACCCGGTGGGCAGGTATTGCTAAAGGCGTGGGCGTCCAACGTATCATTGGGCGTGTTCATATGGGGCAGATCGAGATCGGAGGCGCTTTCCTCGCCTCCTCCTTCAGCATTCTCGAGGAACAGCCCGTCGACATGCTGCTCGGCCTCGACATGCTCCGCAGACACCAGGTATAGCATACCTCAGCTGACATCTGGAGGATTGAATGCCTTCACTAGTTTACAAGTGTAGCCTTGGGTAAACTTTCTGCGGGATATACCCTTGTTGGTTTTCACTTTAATTCCAATTAGGGACAAAAACCATTCCTCAGTTTGTGAAACCAAGTTCCAAACTTGTTCTTGGAGTGGTGCAATGCACCCTTCACCCGCTCATTATTTCAAAGTAATGACCTCGTCGTCGTTCCTTTCATCTTCGATTCTTCTCTCATTTCGTTACCGCACAAGAAGTCCAATTGGGAACGAGAGCTGCTCGCTCGGGCTACCGCCTTACCAATTGGAAATAACGCTTCCGATTACAATGGTAAAGCCACATCAGGTGTGTTGTGTCGCTGGATGGAGTCCCGATTCAGCTCGCCTTCACGGCAGTTGCTATCCACTGTAAATTCCCGTAGTTCGGAACCCACGTTAATCAGTTGGTCCACAGTTAAAAAAAGTCATTTAAAATGCATGCAGATACGTGATGAAATACGTATCATTTCCCCCAGCTCAGTGGTTAGTTGCAAAGCACAATGCCGTTTTCCTGTACATTCCCTCCAATGAGGGCAGGCCCTTGGTGTTAGCTTGCGAGTGATTGACATTCTGATCATTATGCAAATTTCATTATCCGGTCTGATGAAGTCCCTTTACTGGATTGGGTCCTCCAATGCATGCAGAGGTCTTGTGTATTTGTAGATTTTGAATGTGTTGAACCGCCTGGTTCCTGGTGGCAGGCAATGAAAATGTCTTTGTTGGTCAATCTTTTGTGGCATTTAGTATGATTGTTGGTAACCTCATTGAGCGTTACTAATGCCACCAGTTTGATGGTTGGTAACGTCATTGAACATTACTAATGCCACCAGTTTGATGGCTGGTAACCTCATTGAGCGTGACTAATGCCACTAGTGTGCGATGAGAGGAGGGATGTTTCTTCTGTCTGTTGGAATGGCTTTGGGAGATCATTTGAACCCAAAGGTGAGGTGCCCTGCTATGTTCTTAATGTGTGTGTAATAGAGAGCAAGGTGAAATTGATGGTAGTGAAATGCGTTCTGCTCATGTTTCTTAGGATGGTGCGGCTCCCGGCCACATGCATCTTTATAGAATTGAAAAGGGTAGAAAAAAAGGAATGAGCAATAAAATTGGTCACCTACAAGGTGTGGTGGGTAATTGGTCACCTAACTTTAATATTCAAGAAAATAACACGTGTTATATCTACCAAAGTTACACCATTCATGGTGGTACCCTATGTAGTCTGTTACATTGGTACCAGGAAGGACTGCACATCCTCTCGGCCTGAGTGCAAATTAGGGAAGCCAATTTGACTTGAACCCAGTGAGAGGGCTTTCCTAATTTGCACTCAGCCTGGGAGGATGTGCAGTTCTTAAGGGTACCAACTGTAACAGGCTACACAGGACTTCTCGTTTGCCTTCTTTGGAGCAACTCTCGGGCAGTTCAACCTCTGAAAAAGAGGTGGCCCTCCCTTGGTTTTCTCAGGGGTCCCTCCAAACTTCTAACAGTTGACCCCGTAAGGGGCGCGGCGATTTGCCATCCTGGCCGCCGTGCTGACGGGACTCAGCACCCCGTCCGGCCCCTGCTTAGCCTCTCTTCATTCCTTCAAAACACTTGTTTCCTCTCTTTTCATACAACCTCTCCCACAACTTTCTCTGGTCAGCCTCTAATTTCACAGGGTAGATGCTGACCTTCTTCTCGGCCAACCGCCCTGGATCGGGGCTGAGGGGGGGAGGGGACAATGTTCCCTAACCCCTGAGCTCCGGTCTGGGGTGGTTGGTTTTTAACAACCTGCTTCATCTCCACCCATACCTTCCTCACATCCCTTTTCCTCTCGTCTTCAAAATCTATCTTTTTTACGCCGTGTCTAAGGTGGAGCCGCCATGCCGATGGACTGCCAGGCCACCAGGCGGGAGGGATGGTCCCAAATGGCGGCGCCTGGCTCTGCCAGGCCTGTAAGCACCTCTTGCAGTGCGGGCAACTGCAAGAGGTGATGAGCTATTGCGTCCCGTGTAAAAAAGAGGGTCACCATGCCCAATGATGAAGATAAAAAAAAAACCCAACCCCCAACTTGCCCTGAAACAGCGACGGAGCCGCCCTCGGGCAGCTCCAGCAAAAAAATGGAGGTCCCCCCCCCCCCCTGTGCTTGCGCAGGGGACCCTCCATATTTCTCTAACCGGAGAGGTTGCTTACTCCTCTCCTTCGCCTATGGGTGCAGGGGACTCCCCCTCACCCTCTTCTCTGGAGGTGCTTTCGGGCACCTCCCTTTTTCCAGCGGCAGTCCCCTCTTTTCTTTCCAAGGGGACTGCCAAGAAAGCCAGCCGCTCCCCATCGAAGCGGCTCGGTAGGGCAAACCCCCTTAGGGGGGAGAGGGAAGCCAGGCCCCTCCGGTCGCTTCCCTCAAAAGACCTGCTGGCGGCAAGAATATTAAACCTTGCCGGGGTCAAGGCCTGTGCCTCCCCACAAAAGACTCATGACGCTGCCAAGGGGACCTGCGATGTCGTGGGAGGGGATGGCCAACTGGAGGCCCCTCCTGTGATAGACATGGTCCTTGAAGAGACCCAGCCTCAGACGGTAGGGCCTTCCATGGGGGAGAATCCGGGCTCGGCGCCAAGCACCGAACCCGAATCCGCCCCTATGCAAGGTCCTCCTCAAACGGCTGGGGATTCTGAGGCAGTACAAGGAGGGGAGGGATCTCCTCCGGATGATGCCCCTGCGACCACCAGGACCTTCTCCATTTCGGAGAAGGAACTGGCTGAGGCCGGTACATCTGGCCTAGGGGCTTCTACCGGCCGGGGTGAGAAGCGGGTTCATTCCCCGCCCTCCTCTCCAAAAATGAAAAAGACCAAGACCAAAAAGACAAAGAAGACTCGGGGCTCCTCTCCATCCTTGGGGGCTACGGGGACGGATGGGTGTGCTGCCACTCTGGCAAGCGACCAAGCCAAGATCGGCACATCCGGCCCCTCTGCCCTCCCGGTTGCGGAGCCCCTGACTAAGACCAAAAGTGCACAGGGCGGAGCCTCGATGACATCGGGGCCCCTCATTCAGAGGTTACCTGGCGTTTTCGAGCACGCTGGCTTCAAACGCTTCCTCGTTATTCGCTCCACTGATGGCACCATGTTGTCCAACGGCAACATGATCCATCAGAGGAGAGGATTACCAATTGGTAGAGAGCCGAAGGTGACCCATTTCTCGGATGGGAGCCTTCTGGCGAATGCAGCGAATCCCGCCGAGGCGGCCAAGATAAGTGCTCTTCGGACACTTCATGGCACCCCGGTGAGTGTGACGCCGCACTCTACCATGAACTTTGTGAACTCTTTGACTACTCCATTGAGGACATCACCCTAGAGCTGGCCGACCATGGGGTCAGAAAACAGGGAGGGGCCTCGAGACCCACCCCTACACTGTTCGTCACGTTCGACTGTGACAAGCTCCCTGAGTCGGTGCGTGCCGGTTGGTACCGCTACCGCGTGAAGGCATTCGTGCCACTGCCGCAGTGGTGCTATTACTGTCACCGCTTCGGCCATACGAATCGCTCATGTACACGTGCAAAGTCGGGGTCACCCGAAGTCTGTGTAAATTGCTCCAAGGTCGCACACGATAAGTCCCAATCGTGTGTGGCCAAGTGTGTTAATTGCGGAGAGCCGCACCCTGCTGCTCCGAAGCAATGTGGTGCATATCTCCTTGAGAAAGAAATCCTGGCCGTTCAGGCCCAGGATCGACTCTCATTTCGCGAGGCTAAGGACTTGGTCCTGGCGTGCCCGGCTCTGCCTGGGACGTCATATGCGTCAATAGTTAGAAAGGCACCCTCTGCTCCTGGCCCATCCAGGCCAACAAGCACGGTTGTTTCCGCGCCCATTCGGAGCCCTTCTGCGGGCTCTACCCAACCCGGGCGCTTCCCTGGTAAAGCTGGCGGCAAAAAGGGTTCATACTCAGCCCCGGCTAAAACCAGGGCTCCCCCCTCTTCCCCCAGCGTGACCGTTTCCCATAAGGTGAAACGGCCACGCGCCTCCACCGAGTCGTTAGACTTACAGGAGGCAACACCCCTGAAGATGGTCGCTAGGCCATCTTCCGGGGTTCCTAAAGCTGTTCCCCGAAAGGAGGACAGTAACAAAGGAGCTTGGGCTCTTTCGCCCACACCCCGAGATGGAGCGAGTGGCTCGGAGACGGTGGTTCCTCGAAAAGAGGGCCCCCCGCCTCCGAAGCCACAACGCCCGCCTAAGGTTTCGAGGCGGAGGGGGAAAAAGACTTGCACGGTTGCCGAGGCCCTATCTCTTGCTTGGAGAACTGAACGGCAGGCATCCTCTCTGGGGAGATTACTCCATAAATCCCAGGGGACAAGTCCTTGTCGATCTAATCGAAGAGCTTGAGATGGGTGTCCTAAACGTGGATGAGTTTACGCATCACTGTCCGAGAACCGCTTCATTTTCTTCCTTGACCTATCTTTGTGCTCATAGGATGTAAAGCCTGATTTTGATTGGGGGGTGGTCGATGACCTCCATGGTAGTGATCACTTTCCCATTCAAATATCATTTTCAGGGCAACTGCCGCCTGAGAGCCCACCTCGGTGGTGCTTGGCGCGGGCGCGGTGGCCTGCATTTCAGGAAATGACTGAATTCTCTATCTCAGTCGAGGAGTTTAGGTCGGTAGATGAGGCCGTTGAGTTCTTCTCCGGCAACCTCATCGCCGTGGGCCTGACTACTATTCCTAGGACGTCTGGTCGTTTTGCACGGCGACCACTCCCATGGTGGTCGGCCGAGTGTGAGACGGCCCTCAAACAGAAGCGTTATGCCTACATGCGCTATAAGCGCCGCCCGAACGATTTCACTGTCGCTGAATTTCGTCGGGCTAGGGCTAGGTTCCGGTATATTTCGAAGCACGCCCGCCGCTCTTCTTGGCGGGCATACGTGTCTTCACTTAACGGGAAGACCCCTTTAGCTGAGGTGTGGAAGCGAGTCAAAAGGATTCGGGGCAAGTTCTCGCAGGACCCCCCTCCCGTTCTCCAGGAGAATGGAACCGCAATCTCTGACCCCGCGTCCGTGGCGGAATCCTTAGCGACCGATTTTTCCGCATTATCTTGCCGGGATGCTGCTCCGCCTGCATTCAATGCACGTCGTGATGTCGCGGAAGGCTGCCAGCTGGACTTTACCTCCAGAGGTGGAGAACCCTTCAACGACATGTTTCCTGTGAGTGAGTTGCGTTCCGCTCTCGCTTCGTGCGCGGACACCGCCCATGGTCCGGACGATGTCCCGTACGCCATGCTTCGACACCTGGGTGAGCGAGGCATGGCCTTTCTGTTAGATTTGTTCAACAGGATCTGGGTGGAGGTTCTTCTCCCAGACCCCTGGCGAATCGCTTCTTTGCTCGCCTTTCGCAAACCGGGAAGAGATCACTCTACTCCGACCGGTTTCCGCCCAATCTCTCTAACCTCTTGCGTGTGCAAGTTGATGGAGAAATTGGTAAATGTTAGATTAGCCTTTTTGCTGGACAGCGGAGGCCATCTGTCTTCCGCACAGTGTGGCTTCCGCAAGTTCTACTCCACGTCGGATGCTCTGCTCCGACTGGAAAATGCCGTCTGCGAGGCTTTCCTTCGTAGACAGCACTACACCACGGTCTTTTTCGATCTGGAGAAGGCCTATGATACCGCATGGCGATACGGTATCATGGAGACTCTCCACACGATGGGGGCGAGGGGACGCCTTCCAATGTTTATATCTGAATTTTTGCGAGATCGTCGATTCCGCGTACGGGTGGGGGGAGCCCTCTCCGGCCCAAAGGAGCAGGAAGAGGGTGTCCTCAGTGTCACACTCTTTGCCCTGAGCATCAACGGTATCACCTCGGTGCTGCCGGAAGATGTTCTCGCTACGCTCTACGTGGACGACCTTTCGATCTTTTTTGGCGCGGCCCAGATGCCAACTTTGGAGCGTCGACTCCAACAGGCATTGAACCGCGTCTTTCGCTATGGAAAAGTGCACAGGTTTCGGTTTTCTTTGGCTAAGACTAAGGTGGTGCACTTCTGCCGCCATCCACGGCTTCACCCCTATCCAGATTTGTTTCTTAATGGGGTGCGCCTGGATGTGGTGGAATCGCACCGTTTCCTTGGTCTTGTATTCGACCGACGCCTCACCTGGGAGGCTCATATTCGCAGCCTTAGGGTCTCCTGTACCCGCGCCTTGGACATTCTCCGTTCCGTGACATTCAGCGCTTGGGGCGCTGATAGGGCTACTGCCTTACTTTTTTATCGATCATTTGTTCGCTCGAAGCTCGACTATGGATTCGAGTTTTATGTATCCGCAGCCGAGCGTTTATTGCGGAAGGTGGATTCGATCCACCACACCGGCCTTCGCCTTGCGACCGGTGCCTTCCGCACTTTCCCCATTGAGAGCCTGTTGGTCGATGCTGGGGAGATGCCACTCGCTCTGCGCCGCGTGCAGTGCATCACCCGCCTGTACGCGCGATCCCGGCGCCTCCCTCAGTCTCCAACAGCTCTCACTGCATCCGCAGCTGATCTCGATGGTGCCTATGCCGCCGAGAGGCGCCAGTCATACCCTAAGCCCTTTGGGTTTAGGGCCAGGAAACTCCTTCGAGAGGTAGATATAGCTCTCGGGCTGGTGGTGCCCCTGGTTCTGCCCAGGACGCCACCCTGGAGGGTACCACATTTGGCTATTTGTCGCCACGCCTCTGCTCCCAAAGCTTGTACGGCGCGGGGAGTATTGCGTTCGACCTTTTTGGAGCACACATCGTGTCACGCTGGAACCGTGCCAGTGTATACGGATGGCTCCAAGTCCCAAGAGGGGGTCGGCTTCCACGCCGTATCCCCTCTGTTTGAAGTCAGCGGGGCTCTACCAGGCGCTGCGTCTGTCTTCACGGCCGAGCTGGTGGCAATACACCACTCGGTACGGAAGATTACGCGACGTGCCCGGTTCGGAGACCGGATTGTGATCTATAGCGACTCAAAGCGCCCTGAGTGCTCTCGGGGCATTGGAATCTCCGCATCCCCCGGTTCGCGATATCCGTGACGCCACGGTTTTGGCGAGCCGGGCAGATGTCGAGATTATCTTCTGCTGGGTTCCTACATGTAGGAATTGCGGGGAATGAGCGCGCCAAAGAGTCCGCGAGGACTCTACGACCGGACCAGCGTTTCGCTCTTCCTCACACCGACTACATGGCAGGAATACGGGCAGCTCTTTGGACTGCTTGGCAAAGAAGATGGGAGACGGTCGAAGGGAACTTAGAGTTGCGTGCCATTGCGCCGCGACTGTTCCCATGGACCTATCTCCCAATGCCGCGACGGCTGCATGTCGTTTTCTGTCGTCTCCGAATCGGACACACTCGTGTGACGCATCGCTATTTGATGGAGCGCTCGCCTGTGCCTTATTGCGACGACTGCGTTGTCACCCTTAATGTTCGGCACATTCTTGTCGAATCTCCCAGTCTGGGTGATCTTCGCGCACGATACCTGTCCCGGTACCTGGATGGGCGGGGTCGCTACCGCCTGTCCTTTGTACTCGGGACGAGTGCGTGCACATTGACTGGTGGACTTGTTGACTTTTGGGGGGAGGTCGGCCTTCTCCCTTTCATTTAACCAGGTTTAATTGTTGTTTTTGTTATTCTTTTGTTATTGTTATTTCTTTTTATTGTTGTTTCCTGTTCAAATTTTTTAAAGTAGCCTAGAACTAGGCTCTTTGTTTACGGCGACTTAGCCCTAAGTCGGCAGTCGCCAGATAGCCCCTTAAAAAAAAAAAATTCTTCCAGTTGAAAGAGGTTTCTCCCTCTGCTTTATTGAAGAGTTCACGGGTTTCCTCCTTACCCCTTTCTTTGCAGCCGCCCATGGGTGACTCCATCTTAGGAACAGCAGCAGTCCCTTCCTTCCCTTTCCTATCATAGAGGACTATCAAGAGAGCATTTAGGCGGTCCAAAATTTAACACACTCGGTGGAAGAGGCTCGATAGGGCCAATCCACTTAGAGGGTAAGGGATAGTAGGGCCTATCGGGCCGTGCCCCCTAACTTCCTGCAGGCCTTCATATGTACCTTGCAGTGGGCCGGCGTGCCTGCTCCCTTTTCGCCGGCGAGAGACTGGACAGTGACTAAAAGGTACCTCAAATGGGATATGTGATGCATTAAACGGAAGGGATGGGGGGGGTGACCACATGCATGCCCCCGTGAGCTGGACATGATCCTGGAGGTGACTGCCACAGATGTCAGGATCTTCCATTAGGGCAGACTGGGCTTGATGCCAAACACCGAACCAGAAGCACCCCCTGTTCAAGCTTCTCTTCACGTGGCTCAGGACCCAGGAATCACAAGGAGAGGAGGGATCTCCTCTCAGAGTGGTGCCCCTTTGACAGCTAAGACCTCCATTTTGGAGAAGGATTTTGCTAAGGCCGATCCGTGCGGCCTAGGGGCTTTTTCGGTGTTGGAGAGAAGCGGGTTCATTCCTCACCCTCTCTTAAAAAGAAACGAAGTAAGAGCAAGGCAAAGAGGACTAAAAGCTGTTCTCCCTCTGTGGGAGTTAGGGGACCGACGGGTCCGCTACAGTTTCGGCAAGGGACCAGGCTAAGATCGGCACTTCCGTTCCGAGGCACCCTTGGGTGGGGGACCTAGACAATGACCAAAACCATAAGTACGTTGAGCGGAACCCCGATTACGTCGGCGCCCCTCATTGAGAGACTACCTTCAGTTTTCGAGCCTGCTTGCTTCAAACGCCTTTTTGTTATTCGCTCTACAGATGGCAGCATGTTGTCCAAAAGCAACATAATCCATCAGAGGAGGGTAGTAACTAGCTTGATCTGTATGTACTTCGTGAAAGGAGTGGTTTATGCCAGGGAACTCTGGGACTGTTCCTTAGAACCTGCCGACCATGGGGGAGTCAAAGTCGAACGTGCGACGAGAAAACCAAGGGGCCTCGAGATCCAACCCTACCCTCTTCACCACGTTCGACTGACAAACCCTCTGAGTCGGTGCGTGCCGGCTGGTATCGCTACCGCATGAGGAAGGCATTCGTGCCACTGTCGCGGAGGTCCTACTACTGCCACCATTTCGGCCATCTGAATCGCTCCTGTAGACGTGCAAAAGCCGGGTTTACCCGAATCTGTATAAGTTGCTCCAAGGCCGCACACGATCAGTCCAAATCGTGCCTGGCCAAGTGTGTCAATTTCGGAGAGCCGCATCACGCTTTGTCGAAGCAATGTGGTGCCTATCTCCTGGAGAAGGAAATCATGGCCGTTCAGGTCCAGGATCGTCTCTCATTTCGCGAGGATAAGGACTTATTCCTGGCGCGCCCGGCACTGCCTGGGACGTCTTATGCCTCAACATTAAAAAGCCACCCTCTGCTCCTGGCTTCTCCAGGCCTACGATCACGATAGTTTCCGCGCCCATTCGGTACCCTTCTGCAGGATCTACCCAACCCGGGTGCTTCCCGGGTAGAGTTGGCGATACAAATGGTTCACACCCTTCACAACCAGCCCCGGTTAAAACCAGGGGCCCCCAGCGTGACCGTTTCCCGTAAGTCGTTAAGTCTCACAGGAGGCAACACCCCTGAAGCTAGTCGTGAGGCCGTCTTCCGGGGTTCCTAAAGCTGCCCCCAGAAAGGACGACAGCGCTAAAGGAGTTTCGGCTCCTACGCCCTCACTCAGTGCTAGTATGGGTGACTCGAAGACAGTGGATTCCCAATAGGAGGGATCCCCGCCTGCCTAAAGTTTCGAGGCGGAGGGAGGAAAAGACGAATTGCGAGCCCAACCTTTCCCGATTAGTCCTCGAAGGCGACAGCGCATTGTTCGCCCAAGAACGCCCGGAGTTCTGCCTCCGGGAAACGTACGGCCATTCCTGTGAGGGTCTTCTCTTCTAAGAGGGCCTCTGCACCTCTTCCGAGCTAGGCCTGGAGGACATATTCCTTCAAAGGAATTGCCGCGGACTCAGGGCCAACTCAATGGACCTCCTCCCGTTTTCCTTTAACTATCTTTTTGCAGAAAACCATGCTGGGCGCGTGCCCCCTGCCCACCCTCCCCGGGTATAAGGGTGTTTCGGCCCCACCACCACGGGATGGGGCCGGGCTGGAGGATGCGCCATTTACAGCCGGCATAAAGTTTCCGTTCTTCTCTTTGCTTTAAATACCTCTCAGGTAATAGCAATGCAGCTGCACGTGGATAAGACGTACGAGGGGCGGTCAATAAGTTTTGCAATTCGGATATAAGGAAACGAGATATGAGGAAAAGTGTGTCATTATTTTTCAATATAACTACCCTCGACTTGAATGCACTTGCGCCACTTGTCCCTGAGGCTTCGAATTCCCGACTGCTGTTCAATCCACTCCTGGACGGCGAGCTGGACATCTTCATCGTCCCCAAAACCGGCGTCCACGCAGTGCAGCCTTGAGCTGGCGGAATAAAAAGTAGTCGCTAGGGGCCAGATCTGGACTGTAGGGGGGGGGGGGTGACCTGCTCGAATCCGCACTCGCACAGGGCAGCTTGTTCAACTCTGGCCTTGTGGACAGGGGCATTGTCGTGGAGGAGCAGGACACCGCGTGTCAACTTGCCGCGCCGCTTCTGACGGATGCACTTCTTCAACCCAGCCAGTTCCTCGGCCTAATATTGGCCTGTGATGATCCTTCCACGAGGCGCATAGTCCACCATCAACACTCCCTCAGAATCCCAGAAGATGGTGGCTATGATCTTCCCGGCTGAGGGTTGGGTCCAGAACTTGATGGGGATCGGAGAGCCCTTGTGCTTCCAGGCCATGCTTTCGAACTTGGTCTCGGGATCCCAGTGATGGACCCACGTTTCATCACCTCTCACTATGCGTGACTCGAATCCCGCCGGGTCTTGGTTGTACAGGAGCAGCAGCTCCTCCGAACTTTGATGACGTTGAAGTCGATCATAGGACGTGGTAGTTTTTTTTCGGGGGGGGGGGGCTTGCCTCTTAACCTTTGTTCCTTTTTAATCATTGTTATTTATTATTTACATGTTATAACTTGTTTTTTAATCTAGCCTATTTTTACGCTGTTGCCTGAGTACGGCTAATTAAAAGTAAAAAAAAAAAAATTATGCAAGCAGTCTGTGAGGGACTGTTCTGACGGATGCATTGACCTGGCCGCCATCTGTCAATTCATGTTGCAGCTGTACGGATGCTCGTGCGATGCAGTCATGTTGTGTACTGACCTTGGTTCCCCCAGAACGAGGACGGTCTTTGATGTTTCCACTTTCTCGGATCTTCTGAAACACCGTAATGTGATTTGCTGAACCTCAGGACATGTTGGTCGACAGCTAAGACCCTCTTCGTTCTGTGTGTGTATCAGACTTATTTCCTCCGCTATATGTAGTTACCTGTTTTCGCCATTATATCATCATCAGATCATGTCTACATAGAATATCATATTAATCAAAAAGTGTTTAATATGAAGATCTTTGGAATATAACATAACGCATACTGATACCAGGATTTCTATAGCATTGCCGTTTTAGATATTTCAAAAATGTTATAAGGAAGCTTGTACTTTTATTTTGTTCTAGATCTATATTGGACACACACAGGAAAACCCACACCAACATATTCATAAACATAACCAAGGAATAAGAAAAACTCTAGGTATCCGAATTTAGGGGGGCCGCGGCTGTAGATATGCTAATTCGTCTCACATTGCAGATGTGCATTGACTTGAAGGCAAACGAACTTGTGATCGGCACGACGAGTTCGCGTACCCCATTCTTGGGCGAGGGAGAACTGCCTGATTGCGCTCGTCTTACGACCGCACAAGGTGACGATGACATCCGCCCGCAACGCCAAACCGAAGACCACGCCCTCAACCGTGCCCTTGCAGAAAGTGCTGCTGGTAAGTTTTTGTTTTTAACTTTGCAGATATATTTACTCTCGCTGTGCCACCCATCGCCAGATGGGCGCCTTATAATAAAAAACCCCTGTGACCCTCCTAAGTCATTTCGCTGGCCTTGCTCTTTATATTGTTCCACTGTCCTCGTTGATTCGGTCTCGAACATCACCTTCGATGCGAGTTTTATTATTCTGCAGCTGAGCGTGTATTGCGGAAGGTGGACTCGATCCACCACACCAGTCTCACCCTTAAACGGTGCCTTCTGCACCTCCCCCATTAAGAGCCTACTTGTTAATGCTGGGCAGATGTCACTTGCTCTGCGCCTTACACAGTGCATTATGCGCCTGCAGGCGCGAGCCCGGCTACTCCCTAGGTCACCAACGACTCTTACTGCATCCGCAGCCGATCCTGACGCTGTCTATCCCGTCGAGATACGCTCGGAGTTCTTAACTTCGAAGAGGGACCCAGCATCTCCTCCGAGCTAGGCCTGAAGGGCATATTCCTTCAATGGAATTGCCGTGGACTCTGGGCCAACTGGGATGGAACTGTGGAGGCTCGTCTCGTTTCCCGTTAGCTATCTTGTTGCAGGAGACCATGCTGAGCGCGTGCCCCCTGCCTACTCTCCCGGGGTATAAGGGTTTTGGGAGCCGGGCGGGAGGATGCGCGATTCACACCCGCCATGCTGTCTTCGTTCTTCTCTTTGCTTTAGATACCTCATTTCAGGTAGTAGTTATGCAGCTGCACCTGGATAGGAGGTATACTGTTATTTCCGCGTACATTCCGCCGACTTCGACGCGGGGCACTTCCGCCGCGTCGTGGCACGGTTGCCGAGGCCTTTTCTTTTACTTGGAGATCTTAACGGTAGACTCCCTCTCTGGGGAGACTACTCGATTAATCCCAGGGGTCAAGTCCTTCCCGACCTGATCGACGAGCTGGAGATGGGTGTCCTAAATGTGAATGAGTTTACGCATCACTGCCCGAAAACTGCTTCATTTTCCTGCCTCAATCTATCTTTGTGCTCTCCAGATGCACGGTCTGATTTGGGCTTGGGGAGGTCGATGACTTCCATGGTAGTGAGCACTTTCCCATTCAAATATCATTTTCTGGGCCACTGCCGTCGAGAGCCCGCCCCGGTAGTGTTGGTGAGGGCGCGGTGGTCCGCATTTCAAGAAATGATTTCTCTATCTCACTCGAGTAGTTTAGGTCGGTAGATGAAGCCGTTGAGTTCTTCTCCGTGGGCCTAACTACTATTCTTAGAACGTCTCGCCGTTTTGCACGCCGACCACTTCCGTGGTGGTCGGCTGAGTGTGAGGCGGCCCTCAAACAGAAGCGTTCTGCCTACATGCGCTATAAGCGCCGCCCGAACGACATCACTGTGATTGAATTTCGTCGAGCTAGGGCTCGGTTTCGGTATATTTCAAAGCACGCCCGCCGCTCTTCCTGGCGGGCATGCGTATCTTCACTTAACGGGAAGACCCGTCTAGCAGAGGTGTGGAAGCGTGTCAAAAGGATTCGGGGCAAGTTCTCGCAGGACCCCCTTCTTTTCTCTAGGAGAATAGGACCTCAATCTCGGACCACGCTTCAGGGGCGTAATCCTTCGCGACCGCATTCTCTAGCCGGGATGCTGCTTCGCCGGCATTCAATGCGCCCAGATGCCAACTCTGGAGCGTCGACTCCAAACAGGCGTTGAACCGCGTCTCTCGTTATGCCGAAGCGCACAGGCTTCGGTTTTCTTTAGCCAAGACTAAGCTGGTGCACTTCTGCTGCCACCCACGGCTCTACCCTGACCCAGACTTGTTTCTCAATGGGATGCGCCTGGAAGTATTGCACTCGCATCGTTTCCTTGGTCTTGTATTTGATCGACGCCTCACCTGGGAGGCTCATATTTGCAGCCTTGGGGTTTCTTGTACCCGCGCCATAGATATTCTTTATTCCGTGACGTTCAGCTCCTGGGAAGCTGATAGGGCTACTGCCCTACTTTTTTATCGATACTTTGTTCATTCGAAGCTCGACTACGGATGCAAGTTTTATGCATCCGCAGCCGAGCGTGTATTACAGAAGGTAGAGTCGATCCACCACACCGGCCTTCGCCTGGCGACTAGTGCCTTCCGCACTTTCCCCATTGATAGCCTACTTGTTGATGCTGGGGAGATGGCACTCTCTCTGCGCCGTGCACAGTGCATTATTCCTCTGTACGCGCCAGCCCGGTGCCTCTCTGTCGCCAACAGCTCTCACTACATCCGCAGCTGATCTCGACAGTGCCTATGCCGCAGAAAGCCGCCAGTCATACCCTAAGCCTTTTTAGTTTAGGGCTAGGAAGCTCCTTCGAGAGCTAGGTATAGCTCTTGGGCCGGTGGCGCTCCTGGTTCTGCCCAGGACGCGACCCTCGAGAGTACCACCTTTGACTATTTGTCGCCACGCCTCTGTTCCTAAAGCTTCTACAGCACCGGGAGTATTGCGTTCGGCCTTTTTAGAGAACACTTCGTGTCACGCTCGAGCTGTGCCCGTGTATACGGATGGCTCCAAGTCCCAAAGGGGGGGCAGTTTCCACGCCGTATCCCCTCTGTTTGAAGTCATCGGCGCTCTGCCAGACGCTGTGTCTGTCTTCACGGCCGAGCTGGTTGCAATACACCTCAGTATGGGATAAAACACAACGTGCCGGTTCCGAGACCGGATTGTGACTTTTAGCGAGTCACAAAGCGCCCTGAGTGCTCTCGGGGCATTGGAATCTCTGCATCCCTTGATTCGCGATATCTTCTGGGTTCCTAGACATGTAGGAATTGCGGGGAATGAAGGCTCCAAAGAGTTCGCTTCGACTGGGTGACCAGACCAGCTCGCCTGCGCCATACTGTGAAGAATGCTTTGTGCCCCAGACTGTTCGGCACATTCTTGTTGAATGTTCCTTGGAGGAGGCTGACCTCCTCTACTATATTTCATTGTTTTATTAGTTCGGATGTTCCTGCGCCGGGGGAAGGCAGGACTACCTTCGACGCCGGAGCCCGCTTTCCTGTTGCCTTTTGCTGTTTTTCTTTTTATCATTTGTTTGTTATCGTCGTTATTTATTTAGATTTTGTTATTTATTTTTTAATATAGCCTAGTAGTAGGCTGTGGTGAGTACGGCGACTTATGCCCCAAGTAGGCAGTCGCCAGATGAGCTCGTAAAAAAAAAACTTAAAAACGTCGAGATACGATATGGAATGGTGGTAACTGGTGGAGTGGGTTCGAATCCCCTCCAGTTATGCCATTCGTACCTTTGATGTGCCTCAGCCCCACCTTGGTTGAAATCATTTAAGGAAATTTGTATTTATTGCTATTCTTTTACTTCATCATGGCTTTTTCTATAGTTTTTCTTTTTTTTGCTTCACTTACAGAACACACTTCACAACAACAGCTGAAAGCCTCATCTCCAGAGAGATCTTCATTTGTTCCTGCTTCAGAAACCACTTCTCGTTCCACCACAAATATCCCTAGCAGCGCTCCTGCACCGTCGAATGTAGAACAATCGCATCCCAGCTTTCCAGAATCCGACATAATTGAACTGATGCAAATTGGCTTCTCTCGGGAAGATGTCGTACAAGAACTCCGTCGTCAAGGAGGCAACAAGACCCAGACTATCGCCGCACTTTTCGCCAAGTCCTTCAAGATGGATCAGTGATAGTACCCCAAAAGCCTCATTGTAGTTGGGAATACAAATTAGCTCAATTATTGGTGATGTCTCCTATCTCACCGCCATTACGCAGTTCGGGAAGAATAGGGGAGAAGTGAGATCATTTCTTAGTTCATGCAATTTAAAGTTTGTTCCTTTTGCAATCTTCACTTCTCAACCTCTTCGGAGCAGTCTCCTTTACAGTCCAAGCATTTACTTGCTCTATCCCTTCCTAAATCCATTGGCAAGGCCTGTATTCTAAGGAACCCCGTAAATTTAGACTTTAGCCAACGAAACCACCTTTTGATACTTATTAGTTTTAATAGCACCTTAGCATTGGGACCAAACAGAGCCCCTCTGTAATATCGTTTAATAATTTCTATTAGTGGACCGACCATCCTATTCTTCCAAATTGGAGCCTTGTTTGAAATTTTCCTTTTTGTTGTTTTCTGAACTAAATCTCAAGTGGTGTGTGATGTTCCTATGGTGTCAATTTGTTGATAATGCATCATCAAGTCCTGTGCATAATCAACTTTGTGATAATTTTACAGAGAAATTTATTTCACTAGTAATGTTAGAAAGAGCAAAGATTGCTAATTTTTATTTGCCGCCAAAAACTACTTTTTATACGGTATGTTGGGATTTTGGTTACCAGTTTTCCAAGAATTAACCCGGCCTTATCCGAGAATTGTGTGGGGATCTATTAGTATAGGGAGTTATTTTGCGATTAATAATTCCTCCCCCCCCCCCCCCCGCACAAAAAAGGAGGGTATTAATATGAAGAGCAGGTATACCGTTCCCTGCAGTTGTTTGAAGATTTGCTTTATCCTGAAGTGGAAATTTCTGGACACCCGACGGTGAAAACTAGCTTATTATTATTATTATGTGAAATATTTTAGATTTAATTTACAAGTTATGACCATCGAAAAGGATGGTGAATTAAGAGTTATCTATGCAGATTTGGTGATGTCCTTATACTCAGGAACTTTGCATGTTATTGATGTATGGGTATCAGCAAAGGGGTTGTGTGTGGAGTTATAAGACGTTTAATTTATCAGTGATTGCTGGAAATTTACTGCTAAACTCCAGCAACCTAGGAAAATGCTTCTCACATTGAGCAGTTAAGCCATAATACATATAAATCAATCATCCAATAAGGACTTTAGTTTGGTCTCCATTCCGGCGACTGGTCCTTGTAGCACTCCCTGGTTCCGATCCAACGTTAAACTAGAAATTCCTACTGAAATCGCAACAAATGATACTATAAAAAGATATATCTTCATGATCCAATTTTATGCCCTACGCATATTTCGCTCTATGCCATTGACACCTAACGCACATGAGTTGAATGTGGTTATAATAATGACAAAAGACTATTGAAGTATTTTATCCCATGAAAGACATTTCTTAAGGACTAAATGTAAACACTTCTTATAATTTCACTTTACAGCCGTCAAATAGCTCTAATGCATTAAATAACCAAATTTTGCCATCATTGGATGTAAATTTCCATACGAACGTTGAAATCGGTACTTTTGAAGGTTGTTTTTTTCGGTGTGGGTTCTGCCTGCCTTTTCGATAACTCGGTGAATTTCCACGCTAAGTCACTGGATTCGATTCGTGCGAGAGCGAGGCATAATCTCTGCGTTCATAGGCAGCTAGTCGCCTATTACTAACGCGCTGAGTCGGACGCTAGGGAAAGGCAGATCCATCCACATGAATCTTAAAGAAAATCAGCCTGCTCTCTCTTCCTCCCTTTCTTCACGCCTGAAGCCTCTGAAATGTTTCGCTGATTGCGAACAGTAGGCTTTACCTTCCTCCTAACGAGGACCGACGCCTCGCTGCCCATGGGCTTACCAGTCATTGTCATCCAGATCTTTATTATCCAGTGCGAATTAAAAAAAAATATATATATTATCCAGCTCGCCTTCGTTCAAGATTAAAAAGAGACCGGAGGTGGTATTAGCGAGTTGTGTGGTAGCGATCTTTTTCATCCGAATCTTGTTGCCTTCCTTTTTTTTTAATGTGCCAGCAAGCTGCAGGAGAACATGCTGGTACCAACGTTAGAGTTTGAGAGTGGGACTATGGTGTGGAAGGAGACTTACTTTCCAGCCCATACTTATCTTCTGTGAGGTGGAAGGTCACGTCACCGGAACAGGTCTACAGGGCTTTGAGGTTCGGGCAGCCGAGGTGTTGTTAGTGCGTTGGTTGCATCTGCGCCAACCTCATTTTGTGCAAAAACGGTTGATGGAGGTTTATGTCGTTGAGAACCCAAGTTTAGAGCAGCCCCTTGCCATCTCTAGAATTCCCAATGAAATGAAGATACCAACAGAAAAGACCTGCCAACCTATTGCATCACGATCCTGCACTGGTTAGATGAGTAAAAACAACAGTTCGATCTTTTCCTCTTTATTTAAAAAAAGAAGAATTTTAATAGCTTATTTTTGTATTTTGAGGTACTTAATTAAAACTTGGACTAAGAAGGAGCCTTTTACTCTACCTATAATTTTCGCTTGAGTTTGATTCACCCAAATAATAGAATAGTGATTTTGAGTGAACTTGATAGAAGTGGATACAGCGTTGGATTTCCAAATGTCTACCGAGTTCGATTCTTGGCGAGAGGAGAGGTTTCAAAAGATTTCTCTGCTCGTAGCAGGCGGTGGCTACGTACGCGACAACACCGCTGTTGAGAAACGAGTGACACTCCCTAGACCGCAAATGGCTCCCTGATTGTCGATAAGACTACTGCCAGAGACTTATTCTGATCTTTATGTGAATTTCACCCGATCGATGGGTGGCGCTATTAACTAATGAAATGATATTGATGATTCCTGAGAATCACTTGTCCCAGCAGGAAACATGCGACCCATCACAAAGGCAAATAGAGTGAAGGATGCTAGCTTCCATCAAAAAGTCATGTTCCACAAGTCTGTGGATGAATCCGTACCGATTACACGGGACAATCCGCAAAGATCCCGATAACGGGAACCCGGGAGACGACGAGGTGCTCGCTCCATCAAATTATGGTGTGTGCCTAATTCAAAGACGACATAAAGCAAACGGAATCCGTCGCGGCATTAGGGATTGGTCCAGGGAACAGCCGCAGCGCATTGGCACGCGGTTCCCCTCGGCCGTTTCCTATCTTTTTTGCCAAGCAGCCCTGATTCCTGCCATGTAATCGGTGTGAGGAAGAGCGAAAAGCTGGTCTGGTCGCCCAGTCCTCAGTAAGTCATCGGCGCGCTCAATTCCCGCAAGTCAAGGAACCTAGGTGAAGATAATCTCGACCTCCGCCCGGCTCGCCAAAAGCGTGGCGTAATGGATCTCGCGAATCAAGGGATGTGGAGATTACAATGCCCCGAGAGCACCCAGGGCGTTTTATGAGTCGCTAAAAGTCACAATCCGGTCTCCAAACGGGCAGGTCGCCTAATCTCCAGTACCGAGCGATGTATTGCAACCAGCTCGGTCGTGAATACAGACAGCGCCTGGCAGAGCCCTGCTGACTTCAAGCGGAGGGGATACGGCGTGGAAGCCGACCCCCTCTTAGGACTTGAAGCCATCTCTATACACTGGCACGGCTCGAGTGTGACACGAAGTGTGCTCTAAAAAGGCCGAGTTCAATAATCTCGGCGCTGTAGCAGCTTTGGGAGTAGAGGCGTGGCATATCCCCGGGTGCCACTAGCCCGAGAGCTATACCTAGCTCTCGAAGGAGTATGACTGGCGTCTCTCAGCGGCATAGGCACCGTCGAGATCACCTACGAATGCAGTGAGAGCCGTTGGTGACTGTAAGAGGCCGCGGGCTCGCGCGCACAAGCGCAGAGCGAGTGGCATCTCCCCAGCATCGACAACTAGGCTCTCAATTGGAAAAGTGCGGAAGGCACCTATCGCCAGGCGAAGGCCGGTGTGGTGGATCATGTCCACCTTGTGCAATACACGCTTGGCTGCGGGTGCATAAAAATCTCATCCGTAGTTGAGTTTCGAACGAACAAAGGAATATCTATGGCGCGGGTACAAGACACCTTAAGTCTGCGAATATGAGTCGTCAGTCAAATACAAGACTAAGGAAAGGGTGCAAGTTCGCCACTTCCAGGCGCACCCCATTTAGAAACAAGTTAGCGTGGAGCCGTGGATGGCGGCAGAAGTGCACCACCTTAGTCTTGGCCAAGGAAAACCTAAGCCTGGTCCTTTCGGCATAGCGAGAGAGACGAGGTTCAATGGTTGTTGGAGTCAATGCAGCCTCAATGATACCTTATCGCCATGCGGTATCATAGCCCTTATCCAGATCGATAAATGCCGTGGCGTAATACTGTCTACGAAGGAAGGCCTCTCAGACGGCATTTCCCAGTCGGAGCAGAGCATCCGACGTGGAGTGGAACTTGCGGAAGCCGCACTGTGCAATAAGACAGATGGCCTCCGCTGTCCAGAAAAAAAAGGCTAATCAAACAGTTACCAATTTCTCCATCAACTTGCACCCGTAGGAGGTTAGAGAGATTGGGCGGAAACCGGCCTGGGTAGAGTGATATCTCCCCGGTTTAGGAAAAGCAAGGACAGTAGCGATTCGCCAGGAACCTGGAAGTCTATCCTCTACCCAGATCCTATTGAACAAATCTAATAGAAAGGCCATGCTTCGCTCACACAAGGCGTACAGGACACGATCCAGACTAGGGCGGTATCCACGCACGAAGCGAGAGCGGAACGCAACTCACTCAGTGTGAACCTCGTTGAAGGGTTCTCCGCCTCTGGAGTAAAGTCCAGTCGGTGTCCTTCCGCGAAATTACGACGTGCATTGAATGTTGGCAGAGCTCCATCCCGGCTAGAGAAAGAGGTTGCGAAGGATTCCGCTACGGACGTGGGGTCCGAGATTGCGGTCCCATTCTCCTGGAGAACGGAAGGGGGGGTCGTCGAGAATTTGTCCAGAATCGTTTTGACTCTCTTCCACACCTCTGCTAGAGGGATCTTCCCGTTAAGTGAAGACACGTATGCCCGCCAAGAGACATCATATCAGGTGCACATCCCGCATCCTCCTGCCTCCCCCTTTTCTCGTGGTGGTGGAGTCTTAAAACACTTATACCCCGGCAAGGTGGGCAGGGGGCACGCATGGTCTCATTCAAAGAGATGGCTAACGGGGAGCGGGAGAAGATTAGCCTACGCAGACCCTCCCAGTTCCCTTGAAGGAATATGTCCTATAAACCTAGGTCGGAGGAGATGCAAGGCCCCTCTTCGAAGTAAAGATTCTTACGGAATGGCCGGAGGCAGAACTCTGGGCACTGTTGGCTGGATAATGGGCTGAAGGCACTGTCGCCTTCGAGGACTTATAGAGGGCGGTTAGGCTCGCCATACAAGTCTTTTCCTCCCTCCGCATGGAAACCTTAGACGAGTGGGATCCCTCTTTTGGAGGATCCATAGTCTCTTAGCAACTCAGCCTAGCACTGGGTGTTGGCAAAGGAGCCGAAGCTCCTTTAGTGCTCTCCTCTTTTCGGGTGGCAACTATAGCAACTCCGGAAGATGGTCCCACGTCAAACTTATGAGTCTAACGACTCGGCGGAGGCGTGCGGCGGCCGTTTCGATTCAAAGCTGGGGGAAAGGAGAGGAGCCCTGTTTCAGCCGGGTCTGGGTGTGAACCCTTTGTGCCACCAGCTTTACTAGGGGTAGGTAGAACCAGCAGTAGGGTTCTGAATGGGCACGGAAACGACCGTACTCGTAGGCCTGGAAAGGCCAGGAGCCTAGGGTGTCTTTCAATATTGAGCCATAGGAGGTCCCAGACTGGAACGACTGTCTGGCAAGTCGATCTCGCGAACGACGAGTTGAGAAGAGTGACGCAGTGTTTTCGTGTCTTAATCTTGTTCCTGGGCAAGCGTTATTGTTGCCTGATAGATGGGCGCAGTTTGAAAGAGTTGCGCGCCCGAAATCGCTGAAATGCGAGATAGCGCGTCCGATACGACGTTTGAAGAACCAGGAACGTAGCAAATATCGTGTGTCATCTGCAGGATGAAGTCAAGATGACGAGTGTCAACTCCAGTGTGTACTAACGAAGTACTACGAGACGAACAGGCACCGTCAAAGGCTTATTATCAGTAAAAATGGTAAATTTACGCCCTTCCAAATGATGGCGGAAGTGGCGGACAGCGAGATATATTCCCAGAACTTCTCGAGAGAACGTTAGATATCTCTTTTGAGAGTCTGTAAGAGCGCGAGAGAAGAAAGCAAGAGGTTTCAATTGGTCATCAACCTTCTGCTGCAAGGTTGCACCTACGTGGGTTGATGATGCATCTGAGGCGACGCTGATGGGTGCTCTCGGAGAAGGATGAGCCAATTTCACATCGCCTCTTTGGTGCAAGGGAACGAATTGCACACCTCAGTACACCATGCAAGAGGAGAATTCTTTTGGTCTTGGTGAGCATAGAGTTGACAGGTTGCATGACCTGGGCGCAATTAGGAATGAATCTAGGGTAGAAATTGACCCTGCCACAGAAACGCCTGAGTTGCTTGCGTGATATAGGACGAGAAAAGTTTTGCATCACGATGACTTTATTTTCGAGTGGGCTAATCCCTGCACTCAAGACATGGTTGTAGCGGGCCGAAAGCAACACTAACCTCGCGTCCCAACCTTATCCTAGAACTTACTGACCTTGAGAACCCCGAGGAAGAATTGATACGATTTGATATACAGTCCTTTACTTTACAAAAAATAATGTACAATAATATTTACAATAGAGAGGGGTGATTATATTAGAGATCTCTTTACTTTTTACAAAAAAATAAATATACACCGGTGCACATCCAAAATAAATACTTTTTACAAATCAAATTTCTCCAACCGAAAACAAAATAAAATATGACAGGCTATACAACAAGGTCCACACTATACAACAAGGACCACACAACAAATCAATCAAAACAACACCCGAACAAGAAGGGGCACGGACTGTCACTTGGCGCTGGGGTGGTGGTGGTAGTAGTAGGTAACGCCCTCCGTTTCAGGGCTGGGCTGGGTGGAGCACTCGCCTTGAGGGATTCTACTCACAGTGCGTAAAATCTTCCACTCTGTAGAAGAGATGATATCCCCCATTTACAATTTATTTACCATAAAGAGAAGAGAAACCAATAAGTGGGCACTCGACCCGAGGAAATTCTGTTAGCTTCTTACCTATAAGTGAACATCCAAGTGCACACGACAAATTCCCATTTATAACTTTTATAATTCCTAAACTTTTATTCTTCGCTTTATAAAGGATTTCAACAAAATATATCTTTCGTTAAATTTACTTATGGCAAAGTAATATCTCTGAAAAGAGAATACAATTGGTTAACATTATTCATAATAAAAAATCAGAAGGCAAATTATACCCACACACTCACACAGATATAGGGAAAGATATATGTAAAGGGAGGTGGGAGAATGGCCCTACAGACACACACACACACCGCTTCCCCACATGGTGATACAAGAAGGAGAGTTGCGGGACACCAAATCTGCACTTGGAAGCGCTAAGTACGATACCGTACTCTTCAAGACGAGAAAAAACTTGGCGAAGGTGAGAAAGGTGTTGCTCCACCAATGAGGAAGATGATATTAGGAGGTCATCGATGTAACCAAATACGAAAGAAAGACCCCTAAGGACTTATCCACAAAGCACTGGAAAGTTTGACCAGAGTTACGTAACCCATATGGCATTTTGACCATTTCAAAAGAACAAACGGAGTGGTGATGTTAGTTTTTGCAGCAGCATCTGGGTGAATAGGGATCTGGTTGAAAGAACGAACCAGATGCAGGCGAGAAAAGATCGTACAGCCAAGGAGAGAAATCGGCTAATACGGCAAGGAATAGCGATCAGGAACCGTTACAACATTAAGAGCTCTGTAGTCCCCAACTGCTCTGAATTTCCCCGGCGTGGACTTGAGCCTACAAATGCCAGCATCCATCATGAATGAAATTCATCACGCATAGCAGAGTTCATCCGGTGCTTGAGGGCGTGGCCGTAAGTATACAAGACCTCGTGTTGTTTCAATCCGATGCACCACACTATGTTTAATGAGCCTATCATTCGAAGGTGGAAGGGTGAGCTCATGAAACTCCAGAAGAAGGCGCTGAAATAGTGGCTCGGAGGGTGAGAGACGAATATAGAGGGGGGAACTCTGAGAAGGCGAGTACGAACATGAAACAGTGAGGAGATTTTTGCGGTCGACAAGCTTGCGTTTACGAGAATCGACCAAAAGGTCGTGAGGCGAAAGGAAATCTAGGTCTAATATTGGATACTCTACCTCAGCCATGACGAAGGTCCATCGAAAAACACGACGGAGACCGAGTGAGAATTGAAGGTTACGTCTTCCATAGGTCCTAATATTGGTCGAATTAGCCGCCTTCAGAACTAAATCTGAGGGAGCAGAAGCTTTGCCATCGTGAGAAATTGAAAGGACACTGCAATAGAGCTCCAGTGTCCACCAGGAATTAGAAGCTAGAAAGTGGGTAAAAAATGCGAAAAGGAGGACCTGCCCGATAAAATGAAGTGTAGGCAGGGGATGCAGACCCTTTTGTCCCATGCCTTACTAGTTTAAAGGAGAATTTGAGGTGAAGATTGAGGAATGAAGATTTGATTGAGGATTTGGAGAGTGGAGATTAAAGGAGTTTTGAGTTGAAGATTAATGTGCGAGGAGTGGCGAGGTGAGATTAGGTGAAAGTGGAGTTACTGGGTGTAAATATGTGCAAGGCTGTAAACATTTTACGGCTTGTGCACCATATTTGCTAAGATACCAGCACCAGTGAGTTGGTTGATAGGGAAATGAAACGTTATGGTTGAGGTGACTACTTGTCGCAGTTTATGAAGGAGCATAACGGTAGTTACAAGGCTGTGCACAGTGTACAGCGTTGTGACCATATCTTTGATGGTACCAGCATAGGCCCTGATTGTGTGGAAGATGGTGAGGATAGGCGGAAGAAGATTGAGAAATTTGCTGCCTCTTACCTCTCGCATTGGTATGCCCTCGTTGGTTTCTCTTCCATGAACCTGAACCGGGCCTGTGCCTCTGATTATCATATCCGTGCCTGTACTCGCTCTGTGATCCCCGTTGCAGCCTTAACCTCTGGTGTCGGCCTCCATCTTCCGTATTGAGGCCTCGAGGTCCCTCGATTAAGAGGAAGGAACTACTAAACGCTAGGCCCGCTAGTGTCGACATTCGGAAAAATGAAATCGGGAATAAAGGACTCGGCCGGCTGGCGCGCTCGAAACATATGAAACCATGTGACTGGGTTGAAAATTTATATTTGATTTTATAATTAAGAATGAATGAACGTACGGGAGATAATTAAATAAATTATGGGTACCAATTTATAGATATAGGGCCATCTTAGTATGAACCTAGATAGATACTTCACAACAAACATATACCTATAAGTTTTTGAAGAGAGAATTATTGAAGGATGAATCGCAAACAAGGCCTCGAGCAGCTGATCTGGCGGCGAATTTAGGTGTAATGGCTGACCGTGCAATAGTTAAGGAAATGGATGGAATACAACGATGATAAAACAATATATATATATATATATATATATATATATATATATATCATAAATTAACAAGAATGGAACATAGTTGAAACATAATGATTGAATTTGAGTTTAATAATACAAAAATGAACATGAGTTTAATACTGGATTTTCGTCATGACTAAGCTTGTTGTGAGGTAGTGACACAGATGTTGTAAAAAGATATAAATTGATACAAGTAGATAGAAAGGTAAATATTAGTTAAAGGTTAACTAGGCAACAAGTTAGCAACTAGTGTGTATGGGAGTCTGGAATGAGAGGACGAGGAATTTGACTAAGTATGATTTGTTTGGAATTAAATGATTAATTGGAGAACGAATATTTACTGACCTTTACGATGGGAATGACGAAACACGAGTGGGAATTTTTGTGTTCAATACAGGACACCATAAAACGTGTTAGTTTGTATGTTTGACTAAAGGAAGCGTTGCAAAAAAAATGTATCTTAGCCACGATTTTTGGATGGCACACATTTATTACAAAAGATATATTGAAAATACTTATGCTAAACAATTTGAGATTTTGATTGAGATAATTTATTAATTGATTAATAATAGTATTATTTAAGATGAGTGATAATTTATGCATAACTAAGTTAAGATTTTACATAAGATTTGATAGAAATTGTAGAAATTAAATGGGAAAATAAATGGATATTATTACATTAAATTCAAAAGAGAAAGTATGCTAATATTTTTTTCACAAGGTACATTACGTTAAAATGATATTACGTAATGGCAATATTTAAATTGATGCAATGGAATATTAATACATGAAATATTTTATAGGAATGCCAGAGGGCATTGCTATAGGAGAGAGGGAGATGATGTTCTTTTGTTTTGTTTTTAAATTTTAGGAGTCTATCTGGCGACTGCTCACTTGGGCAAAAGTTGGCACAATCAAGATAGCCTAGCAGTTGGTTACTTTAAAATAAGAATATGAAAACACAACAACGATAAAAATGAAAGATGGCAAAACTCAGGAAGCATGCTCCAGCGTCAAGGGGAGGTCCCCCTTTCCCCGGCGCAGGAGCGTGCAAACTACAAAAAAAACAACAATAACAAAAAACAAATTCTAGATAAATAAAGGGGAGAAGGTCAGCCTCCCTCAAAAGTCTATAAGTCCACCAGTCAATGTGCACAAACTCAGCCCGAGTACAAGGGACAGGCGGTAGCGGCTTCGCCCATCCCGGTACAGGGAGAGGTAACGCCCAGACTGGAACATTCAACAACAATGTGCCGAACAGTCTGGGGGAAAATGCAGTCTTCACAGTAGGGCGCTGGGGAGCGCTACATCAAATGGCGGTGCGTCACGCGAGTTTGCTCATTTCGGAGACGACAGAAAGCCACCTGAAGCCTTCGTGGCATTGAAAGGTAAGTCCATGGGAACAGTCGCGGCGCAATGGCACGCAACTGGAAGTTCCCTTCGACCGTCTCCCATCTTCTTTGCAAAGCAGCCCGAAGAGATGCTCGTATTCATGGCGTGTAGTCGGTGTGAGGAAGAGCAAAACGCTGGTCCGGCCGCAGAGTCCTCGCAGACTCTTTGGCGCCCTCATTCCCGCAATTCGTACATGTCCAGGAACCCAGCAGAAGATAATCTCGACATCCTACAGGCTCGCCAAAACCGTGGCGTCACAGATGTCGCGAACCAGGAGATGCGGAGATTTAAATGCCCCGAGAGCGATCAGGGCGCTTTCTGAGTCGCTGTAGATCACAATCCGGTCTCTGAACCGGGCACATCGCGTAATCTTCCGTACCGAGTGGTGTATTGCCACAAGTTCGGCCGTGAAGACAGACGCAGCGCCTAGCAGAGCAAAGCTGACTTCAAACAGAGGTGATACGGCGTAGAAGCCGACCCCCTTTTGGGGCTTGGAGCCATCCGTATAAACTGGATGGTTCCATCGTGACATGAGGTGTGCTCAAAAAAGGTCGAACGCAATACTCCCGGCGCTGTACAAGCTTTATGAGCAGAGGCGTGGCGACAAATGGCCAAATGTGGTACCCTCCAGGGTGGCGTCCTGGGCAGAACCAGGGGGGGCATCGGCCCGAGAGCTATACCTAGCTCTCGAAGGAATTTCATGGTCCTAAACCCAAAGGGCTCAGGGTATGACTGGCATCTTTCGGCGGCATAGGCACCGTCGAAATTAGCTGCGGATGCAGTGAGAGCTGTTGGCGACTGTGGGGGGCGCCGGGCTCGCGCGTACAGGCAAATAATGCTCTGCAAACGGCGTAGAGCGAGTGACATCTCCCCATCATCGACTAATAGGATCCTAATGGGGGAAGTGCGGAAGGCACCGGTGGCCAGGCGAAGGCCGGTGTGGTGGATCGACTCCACCTTCCGCAATACACACTCGGCTGTAGACGCATAAAACACGCATCCGTAGTCGAGGTTCGAACAAACAAAGGATTGATAAAAAAGTAGGGCAGTAGCCCTATCAGTGCCCGAAGCGCTGAACATCACGGAACGGAGAATAGCCATGGCATGGGTACAAAAGACCCTAAGGCTGCGAATATGAGCCTCCCAGGTGAGGCGTCGGTCAAATACTAGACTCAGGAAACGATACTTCCAGGCGTACCCTATTCAGAAACAAGTCTGGCTCAGGATGGAGCCGTGGATGGCGGCAGAAGTGCACCACCTTCGTCTTGGGCAAGGAAAACCGAAACCTGTGCGCTTCGGCATAGCGATAGATGCGGTTCAATGCCTGTTGGAGTCGACGCTCTACAGTTGGCATCTCGGCAGCGCCAAAAGAGATCGAAAGATCGTCGACGTAGAGCGTAGCGAGAAGATCTACCAGCAGCACTGGGGTGATGCCGTTGATGCTCAGGGCAAAGAAAGTGACACTGAGGACACTTTCCTGCGGGACACCCTCTTCCTGCTCCATTGGGTCGAAAGAGCTTCCCCACCCGTACGTGTAATCGACGATCTCGCAAAAATTCAAGTATAAATGTCAGAGGCGTTCCCTCCCCCCCCACCGTGTGGAGAGTCTTCATGATACCGTATTGCCTTGCGGTATCATAGTCCTTCTCCAGATCGAAAAACACCATGGTGTATTGCTGTCTACGAAGGAAGGCCTCGCAGACGGCATTTTCCAGTCGGAGCATAGCATCTGACGTTGAGTGGAACTTGTGGAAGCTGCACTGTGCTAAATACAGATGGCTTCCGCTGTCCAGAAAAAAAGGCTAATCTAACATTTACCAATTTCTCCATCAACTTGCACACGCAAGAGGTTAGAGAGATTGGGCGGAAATCGGCCGGAGTAGAGTGATCTCTCCCCGGTTTGCGAAAGGCAAGCACAGTAGCGATTCGCCAGGAATTCGGAGGAGACCCTCCACTCAGATTCTGTTGAACAAATTTAAATGAGAGGCCATGCCTCGCTCACCCAGGTGTTGAATTCGGGCCACCGCGCCCGCTCCAAGCACAACCGAGGTAGGCTCTCAGGCGGCAGCCGCCCAGAAAATGTTATTTGAATGGGAAAGTGATTACTACCATGGAGGTCACCGACCACCCCTCCAATCAAAATCAGGCTGCGCATCCGGAGAGCACAGATATAGATCAATGCAAGAAAATGAAGCGGTTTTCGGTCAGTGATGCGTAAAGATTTAGGACACCTATCTCAAGCTCTTCGATCAGATTGGCAAGGACTTGTCCCCTGGGATTTATTGAGTAGTCTCCCTAGAGAGAATTTCTGCCGTTAAGATCTCTTAGCAAGAGAAAGAACCTCGGCAACCGTGCCACGACGCGGCGGAAGTCCCCCCACGTCGAAGTCAGCTGACTGTGGAATGTACACAGAAATAACAGTATACCTCCTATTTAGGTGAATCTGCATAGCCCCTGCCTGAAAGGAGGTGTCTAAAGTGAAAAGAATAACGGAGACATCATGCCGGGTATAAACCGCGTATCATCCAGCCTTGCCCCCATCTCGTGGTGGTGGGGTCTCAAAACCCTTATACCCCGGGAGGGCGGGCAAGGGGCCCGCGCCTAGCATGGTCTCCTGCAGAAAAATAGCTAACAGGGAACGGGACGAGACGAGCCTACACAGCTCTTTCCAGTTGCCCCGGATTCCACGGCAATTCCATTAAAGGATTATCCTCTCCAGGCCTAGCACGGAGGAGACGCGGGGCCCCTCTTCGAACAGAAGCCCTTTACGCAAAGGGCCATACGCTTCTCGGAAGCAGAACCCCGGGCGCTGTTGGCTGGACAATCCGCTGAAGGCGCTGTCGCCCTCGAGGACTTACTGGGAGAGGTTGGGCTCGCCATGCGAGTCTTTTCCTCCCTCCGCCTCGAAACCTTAGGCGGGCGTTGAGGCTTTGGAGGCGGGGGGCTCTATTTTCGAGGACCCACCGTCTCCGAGCCACCCAGCCGACCACTAGGCGTGGGCGAAGGAGCCGAAGCTCCTTTGTTTCTGTCTTCCTTTCGTGGGGCAGCTTTAGGAACACCGGAAGATAGCCTGGCGACCAACTTCAGGGGTGTTGCCTCCTCTGAGTCTAACAACTCGGTGGAGGAGCGTGGCCGTTTCGCCTTACGGGAAACGGTACTCTGGGAGGAAGGGGATAGCCCTGGTTTTAGCCGGGGCTGTGTGTGAACCCTTTGTGCCACCAGCTTCACCAGATAAGCCCCCGGGTTGAGTAGAGCCCGCAGAAGGGCTCCGAATGGTCGCGGAAACAACCCTGCTCGTTGGCCTGGATGGGCCAGGAGCAGAGGGTGTCTTCCTTATAATTCAGGCGTAAGATGTCCCAGGCAGAGCCGGGCGTGACAGGACCAAGTCCTTAGACTCGTGGAATGAGATTCGATCTTGGGCCTGAACGGCCAGGATTTCTTTCTCAAAGAGATATGCACCACATTGTTTCACAATTGACACACTTGGCCACACACGATTTGGACTTATCGTGTGCGGCTTTGGAGCAACTTACACAGACTTCGGGTGACTCTGAATTTGCATATCTACATGAGCGATTTGTGTGGCCGAAGCGGTGACAGTAATAGCACCTCCGCGGCAGTGGCAAGAATGCTTTCACGCGGTAGCGGTACAAACCGGCACGCACCGACTCAGGGAGATTGTCAGAGTCGAACGTGACGAAGAGTTTAGGGGTGGGTCGTGAGCTCCCTCCCTGTTTTCTCATCACAGTCTGACCTTGACCGCCCCATGGTCGGCCAGCTCTAAGGTGATGTCTTCTATGGAGTAGTCAACGAGTTCCCTCGCATAAACTACTTCTTTCACAAAGTTCATAGTAGAGTGCGGCGTCGGACCCACAGGCGTGCCATCAAGTTTCCGAAGGGCCCTAATCTACCCCTGGGAGCGATTCGACGCATTTGCCAAAAGGCTCCCGTCCGAGAAACGGGTCACCCTTGGATCTTTACCAATCACACTAGCTAAAGCTCTCCTCTGATGGATCATGTTGCCCTTAGCAACATGGTGCCATCAGTGGAGCGAATAACGATGAAACGTTTGAAGCCAGCAGTTCCGAATACGCCGGGTAATCTCTGCATGAGAGGCCCCGATGTTACCGAGGCTCTGCCCTGCGCACTTTTTGTCATAGTCAGGTGCTCTACACCCGGGGGGGGGGAAGGAAAGGGGCCGGATGTGCTGATCTTTGCTTGGTTGCTTACCGAAATGGCAGCAGACCCATCCGTCCCCGCAGCCCCCGCGGATGGAGAGGAGCACCGAGTCTTTTTAGTCTTTTTTGTTGTTTTTTTCTTTTTAGCAGAGGATTGCGGTTAATGTACTCTCTTCTTCCCCCCGCTTGCAAGAGCCCCCAGGCCAGATGGACGGGCCTCAGCTAGGTCTTTCTCCGAGATGGAGAAGGTCATGGCAGTCGTAGGGGCATTGGTCGGAGGAAGAGATCCCTCCCCTCCTTGTACCTCCTTAGAAACCCTAGCCGTTGAGGAGAACCTTATATAGAAGCGGACTCGAGTTCAGTGCTTGACGCCGAGCCCGGATTTGCTCCCATGGAAGGCCCTACCGTCTGAGGCTGGGTTGCCTCAAGGACCATGTTTATCTCGGGTGGGGCCTCCATTTGACCACCCTCCCAAGACATCACAGGTCCTATTGTCAGCAGTTTCATTAGTCTCGTCTTGGGAGGCACAGGCCTTGACTTCAGCTAGTTTTTTTAGCATTCTAGCTTGTAGGTATTTTGAGGGAAGCGACCGTAGGTGCCTGGCTTCCCTCTCCCCCCTAAGGGGGTTTTCCCTTCCGAGCCACTTTAATGGGGAGCGATCGGCTATGGGCTGCCTGCTGGCTTTCTTGGCAGTCCCTTTGGAAAGTAAAGGGGGGCTGCCGGTGGAAAGAGGGAGGTGCCCGAAAGCACCTCCAGACAAGGGGGTGAGAGAGAGTCCCCTACACCCGTAGGCAAAGAAGAGAATTAAGCCTTCTCTCCGGTTTGAGAAATTTGGAGGATCTCCTGCGCAAGCACAGGGGGGGGGGGTACCTCCATTTTTTTCTGTGGAGCTACCCGAAGGCGGCTCTGTTGATTGTGAGGGGTACAGGGAAAGTTTTTTTTTTATATTTGCGTCATTGGACATGTTGACCTTAATTTTTTCACGTGATGCACTTGCTCATCACCCCTCGCAGTAGCCCGCCCTGCAAGGGGTGCGTACAGGCTTGGCAGATCCAGGTGCCGCTATTTAAGACCAACCCTTCCGCCTGGTGGACTGGCAGTCCATCAGTAAGGCCGCTCCACCTTGGACGTGGCGTAAAATTGATAGAGTGTGAAGATAAAAGGAAAAAGGATGTGAGGAAGGTATGGGTCAGAATGAAGCAGGTTTTTAAAAACTCACCATCCCAAACCGGAGCTCAAGGGTTAGGGAACATTGCCCTCTCTCCCCTCAGCCCTAATCCGGGATAGTTGGCGTGAAGAAGGTCAGCCTCTACCCTGTGAAATTAGAGGCTGACCAGAGAAAGTTGTGTGAGAGGTCTGAAAGAAGGTGATGAGGCTAAGCTGGGGTTGGACGGGGTGCTGAGTCCTGTCAGCACGGCGGCCAGGATGGCAAATCGCCGTGCTCTTACGGTGAGGGAGACGATGGACTCGTGCGTACAATCGCATAATGCACTGTGTACAGCGCAAAACAAGCGGCATATACACATTTTTTTAAGGGGCTAACTGGCGACTGGCATATACACAGCATCAACAAAGGCTTTCCATGGGAAATGTGTGGAAGGCACCGATATTCATAATAAGGCAAGTGAGATGGTTCGAGCCACCTTCCACAAATCACTTTCGCCTGCAGATCTGTAAAACTTGCATCTGTATTTAAGCTTCAACCAAAGAGCGGTAAAAAAGTGTTGAAGGCCACAGAAAGAAGAACTTCCATGGACTGTGTGCAAGTGACCCATAAGCTTAGTTTTTACCAAAGAAAACCGAAAGTCGTGCTCTTCCGCATAGCGTGAGATGCGGTTTGAGTCAAAGCTCATAAGTAGGCATTTGGGCCGCACCAAAAGAGATCAAAATGTCGTCTACGTAGAGCGTAGCGAGAATATCTTTCAGCAGTGTCAAATATAACTGAAGACATCCATGTGAAATATCTTGTTCTTGCCTTATTGGACCTGAGAGCGCTCCTTCCACCCCTATATGGAATCAACGGTCAGGCAAAAACTCAGACATAAATATTGGGAGGCCTCTATTATACCGCATTGTCATGCGGTATCGTAAGCCTTCTCCGCATATAAAAAATACCGTGGCGAATTGCTGTTTACGAAGTAAGGTCTCACACATATTTTCACAACCGAAGGAGAGCTTACACCGTATAGTATAACTTGCAAAAGACGCACTGTGCATAAGATGGGTGGCCCAAACTGTCAAACAAAAAATCTAAGCAAATGTTAACCAGTTTCTCCATCAAAATGCACATGCAGAAATCAGGAAATTGGGCGGAAACCATTCTGCGTAGTGATATCCTTTCGGGTTGACAAAAAGCAAGAACGAGATAAATTTGATAGGTATCTTAGAGCATACCCTGAGTCCAGATCATGTTGAACATAGCTATCACTAAGGATATGCTTTGCTTACCCAGCTGTCGACCCATTGTTGTATGGGATATCGTCTAGATCAAGGGTGGTATCCGTACAGGAATCGAAAGCGGAGCGGAATCAGCGGCCTTCATCGACCTTAAGACGAAATGCTATAACTGCTGGTAGAACGGCACCCCGGCTACAGAATCAGGATAAATTAGACTATGCTACGGGTTTGGGCTTCAAGATTGCGCACTGTTCTCCTAGAGCAAGGGTCGGGTAACTTTTTTAGGTGTTACCCCAAAAGAATTTGTAGTAAAATGAATTTTCCCTTGACTTTGAAGTACTCTGGGGGACAAACCAATTTACTTATAAAAATCATGGATAATAAAGACACAAAAAAGATTATACTAGGATAATGCTTAATTTTTTATTTCATCTATCATTAGGAAATAAAAGTCCGTATTTTTGGCATGGAAATAGCACACAAGAAAAAAAAGGCAGGAAATTATATATTTATAAACAGAAATAATAGTCACTTTTTAGCATTAAATAGAACACAAACAAAATTATTGACTATGTCACTATCATGTATTCAAAATTCGTACAAAAACAAAATGTTTACCTTTTCTGGCATAAGAATGATACACAAATAAAACTAATGAAAAAGTTATTGAAAACTTGAATATATCAGCTCCCTTAGGCTTTGAAAAATGATACTGTTTCATCTTTGATTTAACAAATTCAATATCAGTGATTTTTGATGTCACTGCTACTTTGATGCTGTCTTCAGGATCCAACCAGTTTCTAAATTTTGTTTTCAGATTTACAAGGGTAGAAAAACCTTGTTCGCAAGGGTAGGTTGTTGCAAAGGGTAGCAGCATTTTAGTTGCTTCCAAATGTGCAGTTTTATAAGCCTTTGCAGCTTTTGACATCTAAAAACTTGAGAGGTCATCCTTGGTCTCAAATTCCATGCTTGTTTCACTGTTAGAACGCAGTTTAATTAGCTCTTCTGCCAATCCTTCAGGCTCTTCAGGCAAATCAGCCAGTTCACATTTGAAGGGTTGTACAACCCATCTGACAGTATGTGAATCAAGTTCTGGAAAGTAGTCACAGAACCTATTCCTAAGTTTGGTCAGTTGCCTTGTGATTGATTCCTTCATGTCACTAAGACGCAGTCTTCACATTCTTCCAAAAACTCTGTTAGGTTTGGAAAGACAGAAATCTTATTGGCATTTACTTTTTGGTTCCAATACTGAAGCTTTGATACAAATGCTGAAATTTTTTCCCTTTCTAAGATGAGATTGATTTTCTTTCCTTGCAATTCCTTATTCAGCACATTTACATGCCCAAAAATGTAAGCTAAGTATGCAAGAAGAGTTAGCCAGGTTGATTTTCTGAACTTCTCTGCAAGTGTGTATTTTTGATAGATCAGAAATATTTTAAGTTCGGTTTTAAGAGCCCGCACTCTATTCCGGACATTTCCACGTGAAAGCCACCTCACTTCCGTATGGAAAAGAAGGGAAGAATATTCAGCTTCTCTATCCTCACATAAATCACGAAACATCCTCGTGTTTAGTGCATGCCCTTTTGCAACATTGACAATCTTAATTACATCATCCAACACAGCTTCCACTTCTGGTTCCAAATCCCTCACAACTAATGCCTGGCGATGTATCATACAATAGAAGACCTGGATATTTGGATTCTGTTGTTTGGCCAAAGCCACAAAACCAGTGACGTGACCGAGCATGGAAGGAGCTCCATCAACTGATACTACAATACAATCTTCCCTCTTTAAATCAACACTTTGTTTTTTAAAGTATGCATCAACTTTATTGAACACATTATAGTATATGGTTATTCATGTGATTTATTTTCTGTTAATAAATCAGCCTAAATAGCATTTCGAAAACCATAACCATAAATTTGTTTGATCGAAGCTGTAGGCGGATAGATTTTAGACCTAAGATGACAGCGAACTAAATTTTGGAATAATGAAATGGGCTTTAAGAAAGACAATTACACAAATATAAATATATTCATAGAATCAACGAATGTACAATGAGATAAGTAGATTAGGTATACAATGTAAGAATTTTTAACATATGATTTACAGTAACAAGATGCGAAGAGAATTGAAGTATGCGAAATTAATATGGTGGAATAATATGGTGAATAATATGGTGAATAATATAGTGAATAATATAGTGACTATGATGGACTGTGAATTAGGGGCTGCAATGAGAAGTAAATAATTAGGACCTACTCTCGTATGGTCGTTTGCAAAGAATGTGAAAGTGGAATTAATTAAGTATGATTTGTTTGGAGGTAAATGACTAATTGTAGAAGGAATGATTACTGACCTTTATACGAAGAGTGGCTTGAGTCGAATGGTAAAGAATATTGTGCGATTTGGTCGAGCTGAAAGCGTGTGTTTATTTGTTTGTGTGTGAAATTTTAAGAGATGTTGTTTGGAACAGTATTACGTTAAATGAATTGAAAGTAAAGTAAATGAATCAATTAATTATTAAGTTGTACATAAAATGATTTAATTTACAAAAGTTAAGTAAATTAATTGAAAGATTAAATTGACAAAGTTAAGTAAAATAATTGAACGATTAAATTGACAAAGTTAAAGGATTGCATAATGAATTTTACATAATAAATGATGTATATATATATATATATATATATATATATATATATATATATATATATATATATATATATATAAGTTTCCCAGGATGTTTTTATTATAGGAATGCCCAGAGGCATTGCTATACACATCAATACCACAAGTTCTCAACTCAAGAGAACATAGCAACATTTCTTCTTCAATTTCATCAGAACCCATGTATCGAACGTATACCATCAGCTTCGAATTGCTACTGACATCTGTAGTCTCATCAAGTCGAATGGCAAACTCTTTACTCTTTTTTACTGAAGAAATCACTTGTTCTCTTACATTTTCTGCCAAGATGGAATTTTTTTCTTTACTTACTCTTGCAGACAAAGGCACTGTATTCAGCTGTTTAGCTACTTTCTCCCTACACATTATTTCTGCCATTTTCACAACCGTCGATTTGATCAAGTCTTCACCAATAATATGTGGTTTCTTGTTTCGAGCAACCAACCATGCCACTTCAAAACTAGCTATTGCTGCTGAACGTTGGTCAAGCGTTGCACTCTTGTTATTTTCCAATCTCTGTCTTTTGACTGCTTTTTCCAGATCCTCAAAGTATTCCTGTGGTTTGCAAGACAGATGTGAATGAACTTTGTCCAAGTGATTCTTCACTTGATTCTTTGTGAAAGACTCGACAGTCAGTACTTTCATCCAGACGACACATTGAGGTTTCATTTGTCCTTTGTCCTCTATTTCTGTGAAGCCATAATTAAAGAACTCTGCCTGATATGTCCTTTTCCTTGTTGATGCCATCTGAAAATGAAAGACAAATCTTTTACCTTATATTTTTGAAAAAAAAAAATATTTAGTGACGAACTTAAGATTTTAAATTAAAACTTTAAAATAACATAACATAAAATCAAACCACAAATCACAACCATAAAAATTCAAGCAACAAGACTTAAAAAGAGTGAACATTACATCTATAGGGGCTGCATGAAATCTTTTTAAATAGAGTTAAATTCGTTAAAAAACTTACTTTTAATATAAAATAATTCATTAAAATAAAAATAAATAAATAAATGAAAAATATAATAGTTACCCCTAAAAAAGTGAGAAATGGCAACTAAACAGCTGATGGGACAATTAGGCCCCTTACAAATAAACTAAAATATCCTAAAGTCTAAACTAATCTTATATATTTAACTTTTGTTGAATTTTAATCACAAAAGTCTATACAGAAACGTAAATATTATAGATTATATCATAACTCACCTTATGTAAATAATTATTATATCACTTAAACAGCTCTACTAATTCATCAACTACTCTGAAAGAGGCATGTTCAAAACATGGCAAAATGCCACTTAATTAGAAGAAATGTTGCCAGATTTTACCTAAAAATAGAAGAAAGGCTCCTCGATGCATTCTTTTTCTCCAACTCTCATATTCGTTTCCCTCATTTAGCACAGCCACATCCATAGCACATCCATTACCCCCAATTTTTCTAAATTACCCCATTTGGGGTAATTTGCCACTATCCTAGAGGAAGGAAGGGGAGGAATCATACGATTAATTGCCCGGAATCCTTTGACACGCTTCTACATCTCTGCAAGATGGGTCGTCTCCTAAAGTGAAGACTGCCCGAAAAAAGAGCGGCTTGCGTGCTTCGAAACGCACCAGAACCTAGCCCTCGCTCTACGAAATTCAGTCACTGAAATCACTTGGGCGGGGATTGTAGCGCATATCGAAATATCGCTTCACAGCGAGGGCCTTTTCACACACGGCCAACCAGCAAGGAAGCAGGTGTCTTGCAGAACAGCCAGACGTGAAGGAGTATTAATCAGGCGGAAGTCGATGAGGGTGCCGGTGAACTCAACTGCCTCATCAAGAGAACTAAACTCCTGGACTGAAACAGAGAAATTACTCATTTACTGAATTTCAGGCCACCACCCCTGCTTCATCAAACACTGATGTAGTTTCTTCGACTGCAGCGTCTAAGATAAAGATATTTGTATTAAAAAATGATCAATGCTATGAAAATCATCGATCGCCTCGCATCCCAAATCAGGTTGTGTTTTGGGGAGCACGGGAAAAGATATAGATAGGAAAATGAACGGTTCTTTGACAATGATGTGTGAATTCATCCACATATAGCAAACCGATGTCCAGCTCTTCGATTTAGTCGGCAAGGATTTATCCTCTGGCATTATCTTTTATAGCCCCCCAGAGAGAGTGCCTACCGTTCATATACCTGAAGAGAAGAAAGGGCCGCGGTAACTGTGCCAATACTCGGCCGAAATTCGACAGATCGAGGTCAACTGAAGGTGAAATATAGGCTGAAATAAAATATACCTATTAGTCAGGGGTATCTGCACTGCTAGTGCCTGAAAAAAAGAATTTAAAGTAAAAGAGAGCGGCGACATCACGTTGAGTATAAAGTGTGCATCCACCTTCCAGGCACCCATCCAGTGTTGGTGGGGGATACGCACCCAACTTGATCTCCTGAAGACAAATATGTAGCCCCTGGAATATTCACTCGACCACCTACCGAGGGTTTGCCTCTTGTGACTCAGCATTCCGTGGAGATGCGCGCCTTCTTCGCTTTTTGCGAATGGTCGCAAGGGTGAGTGTGCCTTGGCTTTAGCTGGGGTGAAACACTTGCCCAATTTATCCTAGAGTGGCCGGGAGCAGAGGCAGCTTCTTTGTCTGAGAGGCGTAGGGATTCCAAGGTCAAGATTAGGTCAGCAGCTCGAACGACCGAGACCTCTTTCTAGAAAAGATACGAGTCACATTTCTTTGAGGAAGAAAGGTGGTTCGCTGCAATTCACAAATTTGGCCTAACACAATAAAGATTTATCATATACGAGGTGCAGTCAATAAGTTTTGCGAATCGGTAGGGTAAAACAGAGGAAGGGGGATGGCTGTTTGTGGAGGTGTTGTGACAGGACCTGCAGCCGCACGCTCCTGCCTCGTCTATTTAAGAAGCAGTAGGTGATCGCAGATCGTCAGTCACAAATTTTTCAACAATGGAGAAGGTTGAGCACCGCGCTGTGATCAAATTTTTATCGAAGGAAGGCAAGAATGCAAAAGAGATCTATGAACGCATGGTTGCAGTGTACACCGACACCACCCCTTCCTATGCAATCATTGTTCGCTGGAATAGGGAGTTCCGCCATGGTCGTGAGTCCCTTGAAGATGATCCCCGTCCAGGACGCCCATCAGACGTGACCAACGAGGACAATGTGGCCCGTGTGGAGAGGATGATCCTCGAAAATCGACGGGTGAAGGTCGAAGAAATCGAGCGAGAACTTGGAATATCACATGGAAGTGTTATCAACACCATCCACGACAATTTGGCCATGACCAAGGTCTCTGCCTGTTGGGTCCGTAGAAACCTCACGCCCATGATCGACTTCAACGTTGTCAAAGTCCACAAGACCAGAGTTGCACAAGCTGCCCTGCGCGAGTGTGGATTCGAGGAGCTCAACCATCGCCCCTACTACTTTTTATTCCGCCAGCTCAAGGCTGCACTGCGTGGACGCCGGTTTGGGGACGATGAAGATGTCCAGCTCGCCGTCCAGGAGTGGATTGAGCAGCAGTCGGGAGATTTCTGGTTGTCGGGAATTCGAAGCCTCAGGGACAAGTGGCGCAAGTGCATTGAAGTCGAGGGTAGTTATATTGAAATATAATAAAACACTTTTGCTCATATCTCGTGTCCTTATATCCGAATTGCAAAACTTATTGACCGCCCCTCTTACATGGTGGGCACGTTATTCGTTTGCAATTTTCAACTGCCAATTTTACGCAATTTTTTTTTTACCTTCGTTGTCTGTCTTTTTCTTTTTAAAAACTAATAACCATTTTTTCTCTATTTTTTTGCAGAATAATTGACTTTGGAAAATTTTTAGCCTCCAATTTGTGGAAGAGACATGGACTCCTTAGAATACGCGCCGGACATAAAGGGGCTAGAAGATTCAGGATTCAACTACGAGGCGACAGCAGAGAAGAAAACCCATGGTCGACGCTCTGATGCCGTCATAACACCATAATTCATCACTGAAATAAACAGCATCAACAATGATCTCATAAAGTCGATGCGTGCCATTGCAAGTAAGAAAAGTGTGGATGAAAAGCTCATCAGGCTGGTAGTGCATACGGATATTCGCTAATTTTCCTACAAGATAAGGAAGGGAAAATTTCTGTCGAAGGCGGTGCAGGAAAATCGACTTAAGCACACCAAGAAGCTAATCAACAAATCGAAACATTCGTTAGATCCAGACATGTACTAAACAATTTTTAGGTCCCTTGTGGTGGAAATTTAATATCTCTTTTTTATTTTTTTTTAAATACGCGAGAATGTCACAGGAACTTGCTTTGGATTTCTCTATAGACAAGATTGTTTTATTGAACAGATTTAGCTGTCCATGAATGAATCACAAATAGATTTTCCCACATTCATCCTCAAATAGTTTTTTTATCATTATAGGTCAGTGCTGTTGAGAAGAAAGTTAAGATTTCTGCCCTCCATAAATTTGCAAGTCCTTCAATAGCTGGAAGTAGCGAAAAGATCTGGTATTGCAACGTTGTAGAACCCACTTATATTCAAGATTCACAAACTCGCAGAACTCTTTTAGCTGAGTAAAACGCACAGCATAAATATGGAAACATATGTAAATTTTCCCACAATAGGTAGTACGCTAAAATGATCTTCGATGGTAGTATTAACAAATCGGAGTTGCCCAATCCGTTTATAAAACGCCAAAATCGGTCATTCTCCAGGATTAAAAGTTGCCTCTAGAAACATATATATATTTCATTATATTTCCATTGTTTTCATTTTGTTTAGTGTGAGTTTCCGCCTTTATAGGCTGGAGTCGCAAATACCTTGATAATGGAGAAAGCCGAAACTAGTTCTGTTCGGGAATAAATTGGATTAATATATTGTAGTTTATTATTTCTTGTACCAAATATATTTTTCGTCAATGTGATACCCTATAACCATATATATATATATATATATATATATATATATATATATATATATATATATATATATATATATATATACAGTGACTGGACCTAAGGATCTGCACAACTCTATTTGTGATGTATTTTGAAAAGTTCGAGATCTGGTTTGGGGTAAAGAGTACACGTAGTTCAGAAAACATATATTTAACAGAATATTTAAGCAGAACATAAATACGAGTATATTGACAACCATAAAATCAACTAAACAAAAACGTGTATGAGACAAAAGTATTTGGCCAAAACAAAAAAACAAGTCTTTAGTATTTAGTGGCGTGACCTTTATTTGCAATAACAGCATGGAGACAATTATTATAACTGGAAACTAACTTTTGACACCCCGTTTGTGGTATCTTGTTCCATTCTTGCATGCAGATGATCCTCAAATCAGCAAGGTTCTTTGGATTCCTTTTGTGCACAGCAGTTTTGAATAATCGCCACAAATTTTCAATGGGATTGAGGTCAGGCGATTGGCTAGGCCACGGAAGGACACCTTATGGTTGGGGGGAGGGGCATAAACTGTATGCGACCCCCTAACTCCCCCCCTAACTAGTTATGGGGGGGGGCATTCAGTTTATGTATTTATCCAGAATTTTATCTTTATCGAATCTATTTACTTTCTGGATTTCCTTTTATCTTTAAGTTGGCCCTTCAAACATTGTCTTCCATTTTTCTTGACTTAGGTATTCTTCTTGTTGGCTGGGTTAGTTCTTGATCTTCGATTTCTTTCTTTCTTGCATCTTCATTTTTATTGCATTTATCTTGAGTTGATGATTCCTTCTTGATTCTTGATAATTTGGTCCTTGAAGTCGTTTTCTTCCGTTTTTCTTTCTTGAGGCGATCCATTTTATCTTGAGTCTTCTTGATTCTAGTTGAGTTGTCCTTAAAGCGTTTTCCTTGATTTCCGTTTTCTTCTGGAGATTTCTTCATAAAAGGTTGTGGACTGTGAGTTTCGAACGCGGTACCTCTTGATTTAAACGCCCGTCACTCTAGCCATTACGCCACAGCTTAGTCCATCCTGAGTTGGTAATTTAATGGGCTCTTTATATTATCGATTTGGAAGGAATTTTTCTCTGATACATCTTCGCACCCCTATAACCTATTATCTTATTTGCGAACTATTCTCTCGTTAATTTCGTCGTAGTTTGGGGTCATTGTCTTGCTGAAAGATCCACTTGCGCCGGCTGTAGAATTTTTTTGCGTTCTGAAGCAGCTTCTGCTCCAGTATCTGCCTGTACATGGACTTATCCATTTTTCCATCAATGATGTGGAGTTTCCCTACAACATGGACAGTAAAACAGCCCCACACCATGATGTTGCCTCCTCCATGATTGACGGTAGGGATGGTGTTCTTGGGATCATAGGCAGTCCCTGCTTTCCTCCAAACATGACGAGCTTCGTTTCGGTCGAAAAGTTCAATTTTGCTATCGTCGGACCATACAACCCGTTCCCAAAACTCAATTCCTTTGCCAAGATGGTGTTTGGCAAACGTTAAACGATTCTTCACAGGTTTTGCTGTAAGAAGGGAAGTTCTGCGTGGAGTGAGGGCATGTAGACCACTTCGATGCAATTCTCTAGAAACCGTTTTTCGACTGACGTGAACTCCTTGTAACTCCAGTTCATTCTGTAGGTCTGTACTGGTAGTCATGGGCACATTCGTCACCTTACGCAGCATATAGCGTCGAGAGCGGCCCGTGATCTTGCGAGGAGCTCTAACTCTTGGAAGGTTGGAGATTGCCCCCAGTCTCTCGATGCTTCCGAACTATTGCCCCACCAGTTGAGTATGGAACCTTAACACGTTCAGCAATTTGCCTATAGGTTAATCCTTCATTACGAAGTCCAACTATTTGCTTTCGAATAGCTTTGGGTATTTCTTTGACTTTCGGCATTGTATTCACTGAGCATCCACCTTCCACAAACTCTGGAGAGGTAATGATTGTGCCGATCGTAGTTTGTTTACATTACATGTGCTTATGGAACTTTCTGGCAGCTTTAAAAGACGTGTTTAAATTAAGATACGCAAATTGTGCGATAAACAAACAAGATTTTTAAATGATATTAATTTTGACCAAATACTTTTGTTTCATACATTTTTTTGTTTAGTTGATTTTCTGGTTGCCAATATATTTTGGTATGTTCTGCTTAAATATCCTGTTAAATATATGTTCCCTGAACTACGTGTACTCTTTACCCCAAACCACATCTCGAACTTTTCAAAATACATCACAAATAGAGTTGTGCAAATACTTAGGTCCAGTCACTGTATATATATATATATATATATATATATATATATATATATATATATATATATATATATATATATATATATATATATATATAAAGAGCAAATACAAGTTTTACGGGTGGTAACCACCACCACAAGGCTTTTGCCATATTTATTTTCTGCCTCTTAAAACCACTTTGAAGGCAGAAAGAAAGATGCAGAAACCTTGCATTGCAGACCATATAACAATATAGTACAAGGAAAAGGGAAATTTGACGCGAATGAGCAATGAGACAAGAAACAGGAGGGTTTTTTAAACGCAAGAAAAAGGGACATTGGAAGAACACTATGATCAAAGAGAGTAAAAGGCGGCACAATGAAGGCAATCCTTACTGAGAAGACAGAAATAACGCCATATATATATATATATATATATATATATATATATATATATATATATATATATATATATATATATATATATATATATATATATATATATATATATATATATATATATGTATATACATATATATATATATATATATATATATATATATATATATATATATATATATATATATATATATATATATATATATATATATATATATATATATATATATATATATATATATATATATGGTGTAACCTACCTACACCTTCCTTAGTAGCCTTCGGGCTTGGAAGCCGTGTCATGCATCCAGGTATCAGATGTAAGGGTCTCAGGGTGCCACCTTCCGGGGCCAACCAGGGAGAAATTGGTTCTTTATATTAGCAGACTCAAAAGTATAGAATATTGATCTTTCTACGAACACAAGTCTACAGTTTCTACATAATCTAGACTAGACAGGATGTTACACTTTACTGAATACATATAAAGAAATAAATTTTTCTATCCAAAATAGTCCATCAAACACATTATTAAAAAGCTCCTTTCGAGTCAAACGATCTTGGAAAGTGGGGTAAATGACATTCTGACATAAGGAGGAATGGAAAAAAAAGTTTGAGAATCATTGACTTACGACAAACTTCGTCAACCTTCAATATCACAGCCCGAATGCGTAATTTACCCCCTCCCCCTCCCGTGAACCTAATAAAAGAACGAAATTGTTAATATGAGGCCTGCATGCAAGAACAAGAGTAATATAATAATATCAAAATTATCATTAGAAGTTATTATTATCGAGAAGGCGTTATGCAACCATGGCGCAGTTCTTATAGGGCCATCGTGGTAAGAACCTAGATAGATACTTCACAACAAACCGATATCTATAAGTTTTTGAAGAGAGAGAATTACTGAAGGATTAATCGTAAACAAGGCTCTGGCGGCGAACTTAGGCGTAATGGCTGACCGCGAAATCGTTAAGGCAATGGACGGAATACAACGAGGATAGAACAATATATATATATATATATATATATATATATATATATATATATATATATATATATATATATATATATATATATATATATATTATAGATTGACAAGAATGGAACATAGATGAAATATAATGATTGAATTTGAGTTTAATTATAAAAAATGAATAGGAGTTTAATACTGGATTTTCGTCGTGACTAAGCTTGGTGTAAGGTAGTGACAACGAAGCCAGACGAACCCGACTCGGGCTGGTCCTTCGTCGAAATGACGAGAGGTACCTGCTCAAGGAGCCCCCTTGAAAGGCGGAGAGTCTGTGAGGGGATGCCCCTCGAAGGAAAAGCGTAAAAGAAAGCACCCCGGAATACATCTTTTAGCCCCTTCGCTCCAAACCACGTGCTCCTTGGCGTGGGAATTTTTGAATCATCGAGAAGGAAGCAGTCCTGAGCTGAGTTGCTCGACCCAGCTGTATTTGCTTATGCGGAAAGCACCTCGGTCTCCCTCCCCCACGCCATAACGCCGAATTCTCGCCCCTATGCCTCACTGGCATGTCCTTTCCCCGCGAGCGCGGCTGTACAAACTCCAACCCCATATCCTGAGGCAAACTTCGCTGTCCGATCCAACTCGTTATCTCGAAGTAAGTTTGCATAGACTGACGTCAAGAATCCTCTGGGGACGGCCATGCTCTGGGGCTATATAACGGACCAGCCACCTGGCTATTTTTCCCTGCGTCCACCATTCTTCGAGGAGATTGAGACTCTGACAGTCTCTCCGTTCAGACCGTTTTGTATGTTCCCCAGCGAAGTCTCGCAACCCATGTTCGAGCCATGCCTCGTCCTTAAGATCTCACCAGCAGATCGCCCTTCGTAAAGCTTTGGCCCCTGTTCAGAGGAAAGCTATCGAGCCACCTTCTTCCCGGAGAACTGTGCGGCTTCCCTCATCTCGCACCCCGTGTCTGAGACTACCTGCCGAGACGCAGAACCGTCTTTTGTTTGAGATTCCATCTCTCTGGAGCAGAGAAAAATCTCGTTCTTCAACAAGAAGTACTCAAACCCCTATCTACGAGTCCTCCTCGTTAGGACTCACAGAAGTATCTCCTCGAAGACCTGTACCGTTGGTCTTCCCCCTCCTAACACCACTAAGCTTCAAGGTAAAGTGATTTTGCGTTGTAATCTCCTGATTACACCCCCCGTCAATCGTCACCTGCATCCACTTTTGAATTGAATTCCCGCTCAAACTTAAATAATATCCATTGTTCGAGTTAACCATAATTTTGCACTTCCCGCTTAGCTCTGTCCTATTGTAAACTCTCACGATCCAATTAATTATCCTTTTTGAATAATTTGTTCCCCTTTTTATATATATTGCCCCGTTTATTATATATATATATTGAAATTATATCTGGGGGTCTTGATCTTTATATATCCTTTTAACTGCAACTTAGCAAGCCATTAGATAAATCCTAGTCAATCGTAAACGCTCTCTATAAAAGTCAAAGAGGCGGCCTCCCACTCCTTTAATTGGTCCAAAGCATATCGCAGACGGCCTCGAGTCGGCTATCTGCCCGTGTTTGTGTATGCATCCTTGCTCCGAGCGAGTCTTCACAGGCATACCTCGAAAGAGTCATTATCCTTCTTATACTTCTTTTGGCCCCCATTGAGCAATCTTATTCACACTCGCTACATCTTCCATACCTGACATATAATTCGTCAAAAAAGTTTTCCTCATTGCTCCCCACTATATTCCTCTTCTTATCCTTGACAATTTCACAATTAGCCTTTTCTTGCTACCTCACCCCTACCATGATCCACATCTGATTGTACTCTGTAAAGGAATCGATACTTCCCTTGCCCCTCACAAGTGAGCCACTGGTCGCTAATCACAACATCCTGGCAGTGTAGACGCCGTAGCCCAAACTCTTAACCACCTCGCTCTCGCCCCTCGTCCCGATGAAAAGCTGAGCGGTTAAAACAGCAAGATTTCATCTAAAAGTAGGTATTCAATTTCACCTCAGAGGCGAAATTAGAGGAGCGTCGCCCTAAAGCCAGAAGGTCTCTCCGGGCCATCTGTACCACGCCCTGAGAAAAACCGTTGGAGGAGGAGATTTCCTGTGCCATGTCCACGCACTTTCCCCCTCATGCCCCTACTCCAGAGGGGGGGGGGGGCGACGTATAAAAGCAAAAATCTTTGGAAAAACGTGGTAGATTACGTTAGTCATCAAGGCGACGAAGTTCCCGGCAAGAGACCCGGGCTACCAAAAGAAGGAACTAAGAAGAAGCTCAACCTTGAGCTAGTTCCTGTTGGTCACACCAAACTTTAAGTTAATTTGATTTAAGAATCAAGTTCAACTTACTCTCGTCAGAGATCCTTCCCCTATCCCCGGGTATCCCAAAGCACCAAGATAGTCCTCGCCCTTGAGGAATATCGGAACTAAGAAGAAGCTCATCCTCCTGTTAGTTCCTGGTGGTCCCACCGAACTTTAAGTTAACTTGATTTAAGAATCAAGTTCAACTTACTCTCGTCAGAGAAATCCCTCTATCCCTGTGTATCCCAAAGCACGATATAGTCCTCGCCCTTGAGGAAGCCCGCTGATTGAACTCCCTCCAGCACTCCCCTGAGTCAAAGGATTCCCGCATTGGCTCATCGCTAGCCAGTGCTAGTTATTCCCCAGAGTAATCCGAAGAGAAGAAAGAAACATTCTTTCACTGTCCCATCGTGATTTCCTTTCCTGCCGAAGGCGTGTGGCTCCCACATCTGCCACACGCGCCAAAAGCCTCCGTGGCTTTAAAGCTATTTCGCCCGTACAAACACATCTGGACAAGCGGCACGCGTCATCCAAGCAACAACATTGTTGAGGTGACGTAACCATTGAGTTCAAGGTCCGACTCAAACCCGATTCTAGTAGGAAGCTACAAAGGTATTTAAACCCGGGTATTCGTTTCAGTAAAGTCCGTTTGCATTTTTTTTTATTAAAGTGAGCTGTGGGTCAACCATCACTATAATTTTCAGTATGTCATTTTAGAAAGCCTCACTTAAATTCATTGATTTCATTTCTGTTATTTAAGGTGTCAAATTTCGTTGGTTCATGTTTTTTTTTGTTTTAATTAAAGTTTTAGTTTTTTTAATAAATTTGATTCAATCCTCGAAACGCTAAGCAAGGCACTAAGAACCCTCAAAAGATTAAAGAAGTAATAATCACATAATAATAATCAAATATATAGCACTCTCAGAGATAAATGTAATCGCGGAGTTTGACGTACGTAAACAACCCATACGTACGAACTCCAGCCATCACTCGGTCCTTCCTATACTACGACATGACTAACGTAATCTACCACGTTTTCCCAAAGATATCAACTTTTATACGTCATCACCCCACTGGGGTAGGGGCAGCAGAGGGGGAGGGGGATGCGTGGACATGCCGCATGAAGTCTCCTCCTCCAACGGTTTTTCTCAGGACGTCGTACCTCTGGTCCTGAGGAACCTTCTGGCTTTAGGGCGACGCTCCTCTAATTTCGCCTATGCGGTGAAATTGAATATCACATCTTAGTGAAAATCTTGCTGTTCTTAACCGATGTTCGGGTCTCGGGACCGACCTGAGCTGATTAGCGCCTTCTGTGGTCTCGGTCGGCCGTTCAGCTTTTCATCGGGACGAGAGTCGAGAAGGAAGGAGGTTAAGTGGGCGAGCTACGGCGTCTACATTGCCAGGATGTTGTGGTTAACGACCAGAGGCTCACTCGTTAGCGAGGGGGAGCATTTATTCCCTCACACACTCTTTTCATAGTATCCCATACAACCTCTTCATTCCCTTTCATGTTTATCTCACATAGCGCCAGCAACTGCATTTTCACTTTTTAAAACGAATTTACTATCAATCCCCTCTTTCCTTCATCACACTCCAACACACAGTTGGGTTGAGACAGCCACGCCCATTATTCTAATGCTTATTGCAGGCGTGAGAATGATTTTCTGGTCTGCAGTTTCCAAAACTAAAGGCCCATTTCCTGGCTTAGTTGACTTTTACTTGGAATTAAGAATCTAAGCCAAATCTTCATGAAGAGTTTCGTCAAAAATTTGAAGTTTAAGGTAATAAAAATGTGGGGAAGATACTTAGAGCGAGAAGCTTAAATACTAGGTTATTCAGAGCGGAAGAAGCCAATAGGACGCGCAATTCTCTTGCTCCCCGCCCCACCCATTCCTCATTACTGGAGAACAGAAGATATTATTTATTAAGGCCACCCTTCCATCTCTAATGGGCGGAGTACCCCTACCTAACAATGAAACCAAAATAAAGATCAGACTGAAAAGCCCGAGGGAACCAGTAGCAAGTTCAAGGGAGAACCGCCTATTCAACGTAGGGGAGTAGTGGACTGAATACCTCTTAGGTGTATTAAAAAACAAAAAAAACAAAAAAACAAACGGAAGAGTAATGCGTTGTGTGTATGAGGAAAAAAGTGATAGCGTGTTGGAAGAGGCTATATACGAGATGGCGTATACGGCTGAAAGTACCTGCGTGCATGCGCGAGACTAAGCATCTTTCCGTGATTCGCAGGGGTTTCTTAAAACGAGGGGGGAAGGGATCCGTCGCTGTGAATGTACCCTATTACTCCCCCAGGTTACATCCTAAGGCATGTGTGCCCTACTAGCCTCAATATCTGCAGGGGGATTTGATGCTATACTTTTCATATTTTCACTTCCTCCATCTTAACCACTTTACACCTCTTGAGGGAGATGCCCTCTTTGTTTTTCGGTTTTAATTCAATCCAAAAATTATCTGCGAGGCCAAGAAATCCCCAGCAACCGTTGTTAAAGGAACGCGGGATATTTCAAGAACTCCATAGTAACAATAATAATAATAATGGATATTTTTAATGGCGCGCTGTTGAAGGTCATGGGCCTTCGCAAAGCGCCTGTCGATCAATTAAGACTACGGTCATTTTCAAGGAGAGCGGCGCACGATATTTTGGCAGGGTTTTGTGGATAGGGGAGGGGGGGGGCTAGATTTTAGCCGTTTTTAGCTTTTTTAAGTTAGTTTCTAGGTTAAGTTAGTTTATATAAGTTTAATATAATTACTTAAGTTAAAAAAACAAGCTAAAATCTACTCCGTCCCCCATCCGGCTAAAATATCGTGCGCCGCTCTCCTTGGAAATTAGCTAGACTTTAAGAGAAAACGCGGGTCCTCGATGCACACGTAGAAGGAAGAGAACCCCTCCCCCCTTGACAAAAAGTTCTTCGCCAAATGCCATCAATCGTAAGTCCTTAACATGACCATTGTCGGGGTAAAAAGAAACCAAATCAACCACACTACCAGCTTTTAGTTGGTACTAGATAAGAAATGGACACGTGCGGCTTAGGACGCATGGCAGTATACCACCTCATACGCAAAAAAAACTAATTTGAACAACATATAACATAACATAATTCACCGGATGATATAAGAGGTCATCCGAGTCAACATCCTATGAACTCCATTTAGACCATTCACCATTCTTTGGTCAGTATTACCAATCCGTTGGGTTGGTTTCACTGAATGAATGTTTCAATGTGGACATAACTTCATCTTCGAATTCCTGGGTTCTTATCTCTTATCATCGACCGATGTCTAACATTTAGATTAAAATATCATAAGATATTGATTTAGTGATGGACAATTTTAGTGATTAATGAAAGAAAATTTTATTCTCTTCTGCAGTTTTAAACTATAGCAGGATTTACACCCGAGTTTGATCGATTATATTCCGGTACGTTTCATCGTAGCCCCAAATACTTCCGACCGGAGGAATGGATAGAGAATCATCCAACTCATTGAATTACACCAGATATTAGCAGGTTATCTGTGTGTACCTTTATGTGTATGCCACACATCTTGATCCGATGCTGTTGTGAGAAACGAATGATGTTAATCGAAAGCTGGGAATTTAGAAATACCCCTTGGATCAAGAAAACAGAAGAAGCAATAGCAGGGATTACAAGATCTGTTCATGGTAAAACTATCAATTGTGAACGACACAAACAAAAAAAAGAGAACAAGAAAGTTGATCAATAGATATAGCCATGAACGCACGCTCTATTCCCTCTTTAATACAAAACAAAACACATTACTATGTGGAAAGGAGGCAATAAAAAATATTATCAACAACCCACACATCATTGCGTAGATATTACAAGAATGAAAGTCACGTGACCACATGCACTAAATAACGCACATACAACTGCATTCAACCCAGCCACCTTCCGATTGATCAGGGTTACCAGATTAGGTTACAAGTAGCGAATTGGGATTTTTCTTAAATGATATCTCTACTCATATTAACATGCTACTTTTTACTCTTATATTTAAAAATTCACTTTATTACATTAGACTACTTCCTAACCGAATTCGCTACTTTTTTCTGAAAAGGCTTACGAGTTTTCTTGAATATAGTGGCAACCCTGCGACTGCTTTCCCTTCAGTTTACCGCTTGACTTTGCACTGTGAGTTCTGATTCAACTACCTCCGGTGTCGCTGGAGTGATAGCCATCAGGTGAGAACCGCCTAATTCGGGTTTAGAGGGGTAGAAGAAAGATCTCCTCTTGATTTGATTGATTATTAAAGAAATAACGGGAATTAGTGCCACCCACTCGGCTCTACACATGGAATAAGGAAGGGGGCGAAGACAGAAAAGCAGGTGTGGCATAAAGCAATTAGGATTATAATAACACCTCAATGACCTTAATAGAGGAACACATTCGTACAGATCCGGCATACAAACTTAAACAAGATTGCTTCTGTATTAAGAAAATAAATTAATCTGGCGCAACCATCGAGGGCAATTTTCATGTAAAATAAAGGAGGGAAAGATGAAAAAAAAGATGAAAAGGCAATTGGTGCAAAGGGGAAAGGGCTCAGACACTAGTTTTTTACTCTTTCACCTTTTCTTATATTCTATTCTAGTTAAGGTGATAAGAACTGCAGTAGCAAACCCTTTCAACCCTAAATTATAGGGCAGGAAGGTAGGGAGTTCAATGATCCTCCAGGAACAATTTGATACCAAGAATAGAGATCACAAAGTACGAACTCGAACCCTTGCGTGGAACCAGAGAACAAGGGTCCAAATCATTAAATCGCAACACTGTGACTTGCAAGGTAAAAAGAGAAATCCAGAATTATGAAACGGTACAACAAGTGCACTGAAGGTAGCACCCGCGAGCACTGAAATAATTATTATCCCGCCCCCAATCGAGAAAACACTTGTGCAATCCAAAAAGGCAGGTAACCCCGCAAAGATTGGCCGACTTTCCCTCCACCGCTCACATGTGGATTTGCTGCATTATTAATTGTGAACGACACAATCAGGAATACAAAATAAAAGTCGTGCACTTTCTTTACAGTTCTCTTTCTAAAAAACATTTCTGATACCCTCGTTGCTATTTGTGTTTTACGCTTAACTAAGATTCTTTTATGATAGAAAGAAAATGTGGGAAGATAGAAGAAATGAATAAAAAGGAATCGGAAATAACCATAGTAGAGTAAAAGAGAAATCTAGCTCACCGGACAAAAATAAATACTCACCTGGGGCGGGAGTGTAGCTAATAGCGTTTAATACCCCGGCGAGCCTGGATAACGACTGCGATTTGACGTGGCATGGATAGGATAAGGTTCTGGATGTAAGATACATAAATATTCAACCACTCTTGTATCAAATAATTGTGAAATTCGGCCAGATTGTGTGGATGCCGTCCTTGACGTTTGACACGTTGTTCGAGATACGCCCATATATTGTCGATGGGGTTCGGATCAGGTGATTTTGTGGGACAATGCAAATATGTGATTGTCTCTGAATCTTCATCATTCTAAGTGATTCCAGGATTGCATGCAGTCCATCAAGGCACTATGGCTAGCAAACACAACTCTACAGGTGAGAACAGTGGTCCTGGCACAAAGCCGGCATGGGAAGTTGTCAGTGCGCTCTCGTTCCCTCTCAGCGTTACTATATATCATTATTATTTGTTGTTTTTATATTGCTAGATTTTGGGGGGTATGTTTTTGTTTTGTTTTTTTATTTGTATTGTTTTTGTTTTATTACTGTTTATTATTATTTTTGTTATTGTTTGTATGATTGTTTTTGTTTTGTTGTTTTATTATTTTGTTATTTTTATTTTATTTTATGATTATTTATTATTTATTATTATTACTGTGTATTATTATTATTATTCCCTCTGGGACCTTTTCTTTCTCCAGGGGTTGGTCCCAGAGGCACTCTGGCCTTCTTGTGGTGAGGGGGTCAGCCCTGGTCGTTTAGGGGGTCTCCTGGTGATGCGAACTAGACTTTTAATATATCCCTCCCCCCACCTATTACTTTCTTTTACTGCCCTTTATTTCCCCCTCTTCTTTCTCCTAGTGGTCCTGGTGGTTACCTGACCTCTGCTTGTTTATTTCTGACTGATTCTCAATTGCTCTTTTATGAAGGTCGGATGAGGTTGGGCATCTCCACCGCCTTCATCTGCCGATGCCCAAGGAGAACCCATCATTGGCCCCCTTTCTCGCGCGTAGGAGAACTCGGGCATCTTCTTAGGTCTATAAAGATGACGTGGTGGACCCGTATTCATTCTCCGAGAGGACATACCGGACGCAACTGAATCGAGAGTTGCAGTAGCGCTGGGCCCAAGTAGGACTCCGTGGTGGGGAGTCCTGAGGGAGAATGTGAAGTTATTTGTATTTGCAATAGCTAGACATAAATCTAAAACCTTCCCTTCTCGTAAGCGTTCAAGTGCTAAACGTTCTTCAGCCCCCCTTTCAGCCTTTTCTCACTCGTTGGATTCCTATGCCAACGATGTGGTCCCAGATTTACTCTCTCCCTGCTTTCTGGTCATGAGTTCGTCATCTGACATTCCACTTGCAAAAGTGTATGTGTTTGACGTTAATGAATCATTTGAGTCCCGCTGTGGTGATCCCCACCGGATGTGGTCAAGAGGTATTGGTGATTTCGTAGTTGAGATGTCAAAGGTGTCATCCGTTCAAACGAACTGACTAAGCGTGCTCTGAAGACCTCACCGGTCTTCAGAGCACGCTTAGTACCCAACGCATCACACATGTATACAGGGTGACTAAAACTGTAGGCTCTACTAGAGTCCCAACTGCCACATTGATTTTAACGTTTGAACGTCAAAAACTGTCGCAGTTTATTAAAGCTGGGTACCTTCGTGTCCCGGTAAGCCCCTACATTGAACTACCCAGACGTTGCTTCATTTGTAATCAATTTGGACATGTTGGGCGTGCCTGTCGGCACTCCCGTTCCTGCGTGAATTGTAGTTCTGATTACCATGGCCCTGAATGCACCAAAACACCGTGCTGTGCCAACTGCAGTGGTGCCCACAGTACTGCGTCAGAAATCTGCCTAATATTCTTATATAAAAAGGAGGTCCTCGCTTTGCGCGACTCTCTGCGTTTGGATGTGAGAGAGGCTCGCTAACGTGCTCGAGTATAAACCTCACCTCTTGGCCGTCTCTTTTCAGACGTTTTGCGTGAAGCTAGGCGAAACCGACCATGACGTTCGAGTTCCGACACGCCTGAGGCATCTCATCGTCCATCTAACAGTAGTGTCAGCAACATTCACGAAATACAGTTGAAGCATCGCTCTTACACCGGGATAACTAATGCTTTTTTCCTCTCACTGGCAGCTCTAGCCAGGACCGACGCTCAGGGTGAAACACTTGAAGACATCAGACGTTATCTGAAAGAATCTTCTATATCGACCAGTAAAGGTTCTTCTACCCAACCCCGGAACCCAAAGCCCCGTGGTAAGAGGAAGAACTCTTCATCCCCGCCATCGGCAATCAATAGGCGGGCAGCCTCTGGAGCTGACTCGGCCGAACCTCAAGAATCTTCCATGGCCTCTTCTCCTGTTGCTTAATATTCTCTGCCTTCAAGCCCGTCCCGCCCTTCACAGAACTTAAGCCCCTTACTGGTCCAAACAGTAGCAGAAATCCACCCAGTTCCTTGTACTTTGTCAAGATCGCCTGTCACAACCACTTAGGATCCTACTCATGATCCGATGTAGGCAGATGAAATTCCAACATCACCAACCACAGTTTTTGGATCAACTAAGACATCGAAAGCGCCCTCGGCCCATCAATCCGGATCTACCTTCCGAAAATCTCTCCTCGATCTTCCATTTTCGCCTGGCTGTGCGCCCTAATTACAGGCAGGGACCTCGGCCGGTTCTTAAAAACCATCGGACATACCCACTGTCACTGATCCTTCCACGATCTCTTCCCCTGCAATAGCAGGCTCTTCAAAATCTGCTCTTCGTCCCCCGAGTTGGAGCATGGATAAGTCGTCCGCGGACGCTTGCTCCCTTAAGAGCCTGTTCCTACAGCATTCGAGGTCACATATACGACACTGCCTAATCTACACGGATGGTGCCAAGTTAGAGAGTGGCGTGGGTGCCGCAAGCACCTACTCAGGGGAGTTTTAACTTTGCTTTGCCGCTGACAGCTTCTATTTTAACCGCTGAACTTTTAGCTTTTAGACTGATCCAAACTTTACCTTTTAAAGATTTCATCATTTTCTCCGACTTAAGGAGTGTTTTACAGGCAATTCGCTTTTATAGTGCTTTCCTGAGTCACAGTAGTCTGCAACTGGTTGGTCCATAATGCGTTCCGACATAGTTATATTTTGTTGGGTACGCGGGTATGTAGGGTTCCTGGGCAACGAGAGGCTTGATCAGTTGGCCCGTTCAGCCTACTCTGTGTCACCAAATAACTCTGCATTGCCTTTTCGAGATTTCTTTCCCTTTATAAGAAAATATATTTTTCAGTTGCGGCAGGACGAATAGGATGGATGTTCATCAATTAACTTATATACTATAAAAAAGTCTGTTTGCTCCTGGCCCTCGAGCCTTCAGAGACTACAGTCCTTAGAAGTAGCCCTTTGCCGAGTTCGCATCAGCCACACAAGACTTACTCACAGTCATCTTGTTTCGGCTGATGCTCGAATCAGCCCTTGCTGCCGTTTTTGTGGTGGGGACCAATCGGTCGCTCTTCTACTAAAATGCCCTCTTTTCGCCACTCTCCGGTCATCCTGTTTCTCGACCCTCTTAACTATCCCTCACCTCACCCATCTTCAATTTATTTTGGCAGAGGATTCTTTTAAACCCTCATTTTTTAATTTTTATCACATAGTCGTCTTCTCCCTCTTTTATAAGTAATTTGGTTATTTTTATTTGCGCTGCCATTTAGAATCCACTTGGATTGGGCAGCTGCCCAACTGTTTCCTTACCTTAAACCTCTTTAGTATTATTATTTATTATTATTACGGCTATCCTCTCAGCCTTTTCTACCTACACTTTGTACCTGGAGGACTATTTCCAAGTGGACAAAGTTTTGACCGGTAGGTATGGTCCTTGGTGAACTGTATGTCATCCTGGGATCGTCTAGCGGCATGGTATGATAAGTGATTATCCACCCTACTTGTTAGTGGACCCGCCTATCTCTACTTCTCTTTATTACAAACCCTCTTACCCCTTTCCACACTTGCTCTCCTGTCCACAAAGTTTATCGTTGCCTGGTAACCAGTGTATACCACTCTACTCTGCTCACCTTTCTCTAGTACACATATATGCTGGGGTTAAAGCTCCAGGACAATTTCGCCTGAATGGCGGGCCGAGTTGGCAAAGCCTATCAACCCTGGCCCGTGACCAATTAGGTCTAAATTATTACTTTCTAGAATTTCTGATCCTAAGGAGACTTTTCTCTTAACATACCAAGTCATTTCGAGGTCATATTATCTACTTTCCATGAATTCCTTTTGCTCCTTTTATAATATGGCTACAGTAGATGGCAATAGTGTGAAAGTGCATGGAGATCAGCCTCCCAAGTCCAGCCTCGCTCTCTCTAGGTGTGGGGTAGGACGAGGAAAATAGAGGCACCGCTTCAACCGGAGAAGGGGCTCCCCTGTGCTTTCTCAGGAGCCCACCAACGTCTTCTCCTCAAGAAAAGGTTGCCCCCTCCTAGGCCTAAAGGTCCGCTGGATTCCTCCCACCTCCTTCTTTAGAGGCGTCCTCGAGCCACTCCATTTCCCTACTAGCGACAGTCCATCCTTTGCTATTAGAGAGGACTGCCAAGAGAGCAGGCCGGCGGCCCAATTTTGAGCTCTCAAGTTAGGAGTGGCTCGAAAGGCCAACCTTCTTAGAGAGGGCCAGGGATAGCAGGGCCTGCTGGTCTGTGCTCCCTACAGCCCTGCACTGCCTCATTTCTACTTTTCAGGGAGTCGGCTTCCCCTTTTTTTCCCGAAGACTAACATGGAAATGAAAGATTCCCTGATTGGGATCCATGATGCCTTAGAGGGGCATATAGCCCTCAAATGGAGGCTTCCCTGAGATGGACATGGTGTCTGAGGTGACCCAGCCGCGTATGGCAGGATCTTCCATGTGGGTGAACTTGGGCTTGGGGCCAAACCAGAACCTAGATACGCCCCTGTGCAAGTTTCTCTTCGCGCGGTTCGGGCCTCCAAGGACTCGCTCAGGGGGAAGGGACCTCCTCCACTCACAGCTGCCCCTTTGGCACCTAAGATCTTGACTTTGAAGAAGGATTTTGCTGAGACCTGCGCAGGAACATGCGACATTCACCAGAGTCAAATAAAATGGAGGATGCCAACCTCCTCCAAAAAGTCAGATAGTCCACAAGTCTGTGTGTACGAACTCGTCCCGAGTACAAAGGCCAAGCGCTAGGGACGCCACTCGTCCCAGTACCGGGAGGGGTAACGTGCGTGAAATCACCCAAATATATTATACCCGCCTCAGCGAGAAATGGTTGATGGGGTGCAGCAAGCACCGCCATAGGTGTCCGCCCACTGTTGCCATATCTCCACAGTTCAGAACGAAAGAAAGAGACAGAGTAAGATGGTGAATCGGGGTTAGAAAGGAAAGCGGGCAGCTGATCTGTGGAGATATGGCAACAGTGGAGGGGGAAGGGGGCGCACCTGTGACTGTGCTTGCCGCACCCCATCGACCATTTCTCGCTGGGGTGAGTATAGTAAAGAATGGTGAAGTTTATTCAGTGGCGACGCTATTGAGAAAATAGGCCTCCGAGCGAACGTCTACGGGTGACGTATTATAAACCCCTCAAGGAATAAGTAAAGAAAATATTTCTTTTATTCCCTCGAATTTTAAGCGCAATAGCAACGAGGCCCTATCACGCATAAAGTTTGTATGATCTGTAAAGAAAGTAGCGAAGTTAAAGAACATGAAAATGTGTGGAAGATAACCACAGACCCTCCTTCAGCCATTATGGCCAGCAGGGCACACAACCCCAGATGTCAGCCGCCGCAAGGTTATTCATGCTACACCTCCTGACATCTCATTGTAGGATGCGTATGGCTAACACAAGTGGACAAAAGTATAATCATACTTGTATTATAACTATCACTGTTTGTTGAAAGCTCAGTGTGCCCTTCCTTCCCCATCATTCATCGCTCGGCAAGAGAGGAGAATCTGCTTAGGTTGCGGAACGGAGATCTACCGAGAGTCGAGCTTCCGTCTGGTCTCGAACTCTCAAATTGTTTACTCGAGTTATGCAACTTCCCTAAAATTTTAACCTCGGACGCTTCTAAGCCACTAAATCTTGGAATAGTTCTAAGTTATTCTGTAAGTTTTGCCACTACATCGATTCATGTTGGCAGAAGAGACTCCTCAAGCTTGAGCGAAGTTCTTTAAAGGGATTGGAATCATTTGTGCAATCTCTCTCAATCGTACGCAACATGTGAACGGACGCGTTTCGCAACATACATTACGAATAAATGGCGCAAAAAACAACGTTAAATCACTTCAAATATACATGCAGTTTCCTTTGTTTTGTCCATCCTGACTCATTGCGTCATACTTTCCCCCATGCATTAGTCGCGCATTTCTCCTAAATCTGTTTACTCTCAGGAATGAAAGCGACCTCCCAACCCCCTTTTAATGAACACCAAGAATATTTCACACCATCCGGCAATTCTGCCGCCCTTTAATGCGTGAACGATCCAATAAAGACACTCATCTAACCTCTTATTTGCCTTCCTTCCAGAGCACTCATCAGCCATCCCATCCCTTCGTCGCACAGTGCTCTCATTCACCCCACTCAGGCAGATCGTCAAAGATGTCGGACGTCAGGGAGAACAAAGGAGAACAGTAAGCAACCACCTTCATTCTTAGAGTAAATAGATACAAATGATAAATTAAGGGGGAACGAGGAATAGAGAAGAATTCTTCGCCTCCTCAATGATCCGGCATCCCACGAACGACGGGGAGAATTTTGTACTAGGGGACTTTTAAACCCCGTGTAAGAAACCCATTTTACCCCATTCGTGTTACTAAGGAAAGCGGTGATGTTAGGAAACGTAAAAATAAGTGAAAGGTGCATAACTTCAGGACCAAGATTCTTCCATCGTTCGGGACGGAGGGGGGGAAGCACTTTTTCTAAATCTGCTCATGTCCACAATGCAGGCATATATACCCTTCTCACACTATTTTTCAGTGCCTGTATAGACCCAATAGAGGGTAAAAGAGGGTGTTTAACGTTCTTAAAGAAACGCCCACAACAATCTACACACACAATACACAAAGACACCCTTTAGCTGCAAATCATCTTCTCAACGCCAGTCCACCACAAACCAGGAAGAAACACCCCTCACATAGCTCTCCCTGGCAATGCTACAGTGCGGAACCATCCGAAACTAAAGACAACACCGGCCTGACCGACAGAGGTATCTGCACCTGCTTCCACCATGAACCAGGTGCAGCTAAACACATTTTTTTATCTCTCGAATTTAAAGCCCAATACAACCGAGGGCGTCTCCTGTCACAAATTTTGTAAAGAAAGTGGTGAATTGGAGTAAGCAAAAATGTATGGAAGAGAATATAGCCAAAGATCCTCCTGCAGCCATTGGGGCCCAAACGGCAGAAATGCGGGTGTTGGAGCATGGAGTGAACATAAGCTTTAAGATGTCACCTGACATTCCCTGGTGGGTGGACAACAAGCCATGCGTACTGTCAGATGACATGTCTGACACTCGCACAGGACTCACACAACAGACAAAATGTAGAGATACATAGTAAGATGAAACGTACCCCCGTTGGTCAAGGAATTCAAATAAAATAAATTTTTCTAAAGTTTTAAAAAATAAAGCCTAGCTAAAGATCTCCATTATGCGGCAAATATATTAAACGAACGCCATTTAAATTTATAGAAAGTAATATCACAGGAATTGGAGGGAACGTACGTCGTTGTCTCTTATATTTACCAACGAAGTGACAAAAAATAACGTTAAATTTAAAACTTAAGGAAAATCAAAATGATTGTCAGTTACTAACTGTATAAAGGGTAATAATAACTCAATATCCTAATCGGTTGGAGGCTTTTAAATTGCTTGAACCGTTAGGGCAGTGGTTTTAACCGGGATGACGAGGCTTGACCAAGAAATCATTTTTAAAATGCCTAAATCTAAAAGGAAATATGTATTTCAAATAGTTCCAACATAATCTAACGACACTTAATCTATTTTGAAACTAGTTTCTTTGCATTATGCAGCATAAAAACAAGGAAAAGAGAAAGATTATAGACAGTGAATGAAGAAATGAGAGTTGCTATGTCAACTATACGACCCAATATTAAACAATTGTGTGATATTCATCAACCTCAAATTTCCCATTAAACTTTTAAAGGTAAGGTTTATTTTTATTAAAAAATTTGTCTTATTTCAATTAAATTAGGCTAAATATCAATCGTGGTTAATTTGGAAGTGATTTCCACGTAACTAAAGATTTATTTTATATTGGGGTGCCACGGCTGCTTCTAGATAGCAATTAGAGTGCCACCATCCTAAAAAAAAGGTTAAAAACCATTACCAGGGGCGGTCATAGGCATCCCACAAGAATGAAAAATTCAACCTCACGACTTGACCAGCCGTGGTTTATTTTTTGCACCGCCCTAAATTTTCGATGAGATCACTTTCTCTGCACAAGATTAAGAAGGAAGAAAATTTTTGGACAAATCAAAGGAAGAATGGCGAATACTTTTAATCCCTTCTGTCGGAATTTTTGTTTTCGACTTTACAAGTAGCATTAAACAGTAGCGGCTAACCTGAATTCCTCCCTCTGACGTGTCTGATACAAGGGCACTGATCATTAATAATGGTTATCTTACACAAAATTGATGATAAATAACAATATCCCATACAAGAGTGAGGACCAACTCTCTCGGATTCGATTTTTTTCCACACATCATAAAATTATAAATTGTGGTTTACTGTAGTTTTTAAACGTCAGCTTAGGTATAATACTGAATTTAATAATTATTTTTGAGATTTCCTGCATTTTAGACATGTATCATATAAGATACATTCAGTTTAAGATGCAACGGTTTAAAAAACCTATTTTTATATACATATTCTATATTATTACACAACTGTTTCTGAATAGCAAAATACAAGTATGGCTTAAAAAAATATAAACACAATAGGGTCTGGAATTTAGGGGTGCGGGCTTCAGTCCCCCCTGGATCCGCGCCTGGCAGTAAATAATTTCCCATACCTTTCTCAGTGTCTTCAAACCTCGAAATTGTACTGGGAATTTTGGCTCTTGTCCCCATCTCCTTTGGAGGATGGATTTGAAAGGGAAAAAGAGGGGATGGATGATAGCGACTAGCACGGTCTCTCCCTCGTTCCGGTGGGAAATTTAAAGGAGGAAACTCCTCAGGCCGAGAGGGTCTCTTATCTCGATTTGCTACGAACCTCCCAAATGAACCGACCAAGGTTAGGACACATCATTATCAAAATTTGCTTCTTCCTGCGGAGGCGAACCTGGGGTCTCCTAGGGGAAAAACGTTCCATGGAATTTTCCCACCAAGAATTTAGAGCGATACCAATGAGGACGTGTCACGCATAAAGTTTGTATGCAGAGATCTGCGAAGAAAGTGGTTGTGAGGTAAGTGAAAATGCATGTGAGATATAAAGCTGCAGATATCGTGTGGGGCCGAGATGACGAACTGTGGATGTTGGGGGCAGTAGGGTACACAATTCTCCAGTTGTCGGCCACCTGTTTTCTAGGAAAACAGGTGTTTGTTTTGTTTAAGTTGAGAGTGCACGTCCGGCGGCCACTGACGAGGCCACGGCTGCTAAACAGAAAAATTCAAACGAGCTAATTTATGATAATTTTAAAACAAACAAATATTAGAGAGCAAATAATAACAATTAAACTAAATAGTATGGAAGAGACCACTCTTTCTCCAAAAATCTATGACAACACAATCTGGTATGCAAAAGTTGGCCCTAAGCACCAGTAACAAGCGGTAATGACCAAATCTTTCCCGGTGCAGAGACAAGTACAGAAGCTCCGCATAACTAAGCAAAAAGGGGCGCCCAATTTGAGGTAGCAAACAATCCTAGCTTCAGGAAAGCGCCCCATCCTATAGAACTGCGTCCGTTTGGGGGGCGGCAAAAAAATGGGATACCGTTGGCCCATTGGGGGTTAGGTCAATCTGGGCCATCTCACATCTTTTGTCCAGTGCAGACCGAAGGGCTGCTTAGATCCCGGCCGCTGGCCACTTACCCGCGGCCGGTTCCCCGTCTGTGGAGACGACCTGGCCCCCTCATCAACGCACTCGTTGTCAGCAACCTTTACATGTCCATTAAACAGGGAAAGAGAATCTTGATATCCTCACTCTCAGTAGCTATGGCGTCGCGGATACTATTTGCCATTGGATTTGGTGATTTAATTACCACAAGGGTACATAGCGCACTCTGTGAGTGGGCATGGAATGCAAAACGGTCTTCAAACCGAGTATGTCTCATAAACTACCGAGCAGATCGGTATATTGTGGACAGATCAGACATTAAGACACGCCGCGCCCGGAAGAGCCGGTAGAAGACCGTAGAAGACCCCCTCGCCAAACGCCGCATCGATGATTATGGGACGTCCCAACGCCCCCTAAAATAGAGCCTCTCCATAATATCTTATCGCCGTGCGGTATAATTCTTTCCCAACTCAAAAAACAACATTCCAAATGCAAAGTAAAGACCAAATGCAAAGCAAAAAGCCAAGCTTCCGACGTGGAACTTACGAAAGCTGATCTTTACAGGACAGGTGACCTATGCTGCACCGGATATAGCTTAAAGGGGATGTCGTGTGTAATATATCGTAAGGGGCACGGCGATGGGTTTTTTTGGCCTTCGTACTGTACTGAGGCCGGACTTTGCGCCATGTCCGGCCCCAATTTAACCTCTCTTCCCTTCTTCGTTAACCTCTAATCTCCGTATCCCATACTAACTCTCACTCATCTTGCCCTTCTGTCGTCTCTTGACAATAACCTTTTCTCTACCTTTTTTGGCTCCTTTTTCTCTTGCCCTGAACCTCCTCGATTACGACCCGGTGCTCATCTGGATCAATGAACCGAACACTTCACCAAAACAGATCTTTCATCCCGACCTGCCTACCACGCCACGTGTAAGATTTGGTCCTGGTTTTTCCAAGGGGTGGCCGAGAAGGCGTATACCAACCTACCCAGTTATAGCGGCAAGGGGCCAATCAAAGGCGGCCAGTAGTGTCGTTCCTTTGTAGTGGTCAGTGTTGGTCGTCACAGGCAAGGGTGGCGAAATGTTGCTTAATGGCCATGGATAAAAAAAAAAACTATCCCTTTTACCATCATTGAAGCCGCTCTCGGGCAGTTCTACATTAGAAAAGTAGACCCCCCCCCCTCATTTGCTTTCTCAAGGGCCCCTCTAATCCTATTCTAGCGGAAAGGAGGCTTACTCCTCTCCTAGGGCTACATGTGCGGTGGACTCTCCATCATCCCTTTCTCTACAGACGTCCTTGGCGACTTCATCTTCTTTTCAGCGGCACACGAGACTGCCCAGAGAGCAGGCAGGTGGCACAAAATTGACCGTTCTCGGTGGGAGCGGCTCGAAAGTGCCAACCCCCTTAAGGGGGCAAGGGTTACCAGGGCACGCCGGTTCGTGCTTTCCACAATCCTGCAGTCCTATATTCTCAATCTACAGAAGGTCGGCGTGCTTGCCCCCCCCCTTCCGCGACGGATACCAATTGGCCGGCTATAAACATAAAAAAAAATGTTCTTCAAATGTGATCTATGATGTCTTAGGTAAAGGCGGAAGGCATGTAGAGGATCAACCCTGAGATATACATGATCCCGGAGGTGACTCAGCGAAGGGCAGAAGGATCTTACATGCGATCGAACCTGGGCTCAGTGCCAAACACAGAGCCTTTCTCCGCCCCTGTGCAAGCTTCTCCTTACACGCTTCGGGACCCCGAGGATTCATAAGGAAAGGAGGGCCCTCCATCCTGGGCTGGTGCCCATTTGACAGCCAAGACCTTCCCAATTTCAGGGAAGGATCTTGCTAAGGACGGTCGATCAAGCCTAGTAGCTCCTTCCGGCGGTGGATAGAAGCTGATTCATTCCCAACCCTCCTATCATAGAAAAAAACGAAACGGGAAAATCTAAGGCCCCCCCCTCTATCCGCGGGGCTCCGGGGACGGACAGGTCCTCAGCCGTTTTGGCAAGCGACCAGGCCAATATCGGCACGTCCGGTTACGATGCTCTCCCGGGTGGAGATACCCAGACCAAGAACAAAGTCGCAAGTGCACAGAGCGGAGTCTCTATTACGTCAGAGCCCCTCAATCAGAGACTACCTGGCGTTTTCGAGCCCGCTGGCTTCAAACGCTTCCTCGTTATTCGCTCCACTGATAGCACCATGTTGGCCAAGGGTAACATGATCCATCAGAGGAAAGGATTAGCTATTTGCAACGACTGCGTCGTCCCCCAGACTGTTCGGCACATTCTTGTCGAATGTCCCAGTCTGGGTGATCTTCGCGCACGATACCTGTCCCGGTACCGGGATGGGCGAGGTCGCTATCGCCTGTCCCTTGTACTCGGGACAGATTCGTGCACATTGACTTGTGGACTTGTTGACTTCTTGGGGAAGGCGGGCCTTCTCCCTATTATTTAAGCAAGGTTTGTTTTTTTTTTGGTTTGTTTTTTCTTCCTTTTGGTTTCACGCTCCTACGCCTGGGGGACCTCTCCTCGACGCACCAGCTTGCTTCCTTTCCTCGCTTTTCATACAACCTCTCCCCCAACTTTCTCTGGTTAGCCTCTAATTTCACAGGGTAGATGCTGACCTTCTTCTCAAGCCAACCATCCCGGATCGGGGAAGAGGGGGGAGGGGACAACGTTCCCCTACCCTGAGCTCCGGTTTGGGATGTTTTTTTTTAACAACCTGCTTCATCCCCACCCATACCTCTCCTCTTCGCAATCTATCCTTTTACACCGTGTTCAAGGTGGAACCGCAATGCCGATGGACTGCAAGGCCGCTAGGCGGGAGGGGTGGTCCCAAATGGTGGTCCCTGAGCCTGCGAGGCCTGTAAGCACCTCTTGCAGTGCGGGCAAGTGTAAGAGGTGGTGGGCTATTGCGTCCCGCAGAAAATTTTGGTTCAACATGCCCAATGATTTAAAAAAAATTCTGCCCCTAATTCCCCCTTGCTCATCGACTGAGCCGCCCTTGGGCAGCTCCACCGAAAAAATGGAGGTCCCCTTCCCTGTACTTGCGCAGAAGACCCTCCATATTTCTTTAACCGGATAGGAGGCTAACTCCTCTCACACGCCTACGGGGACGGACATGTGCTCAGCCAATTCGGCAAGCGACCACGCCAATATCGGCAAGTCCGGTTACGATGCTCTCCAGGGTGGAGATACCCAGACCAAGAACAAAGTCACAAGTGCACAGAGCGGAGTCTCTATTACGTCAGAGCCCCTCAATCAGAGACTACCTGGCGTTTTTGAGCCCGCTGGCTTCAAACGCTTCCTCGTTATTCGCTCCACTGATGGCAGTATGTTGGCCAAGGGCTACATGATCCATCATAGGAAAGGATTACCAATTGGTACAGAGCCGAAGGTGACCCGTTTCTTGGACTTGAGCCTTCTGGCGAATGCGGTGAATCCCGCCGAGGCGGCCAAGATAAGTGCTCTTCGGACACTTCATGGCACCCCGGTGAGTGTGACGCCGCACTCTACCATGAACTTTGTGAAAGAAGTAGTTTATGCGAGGGAACTCGTTGACTACTCCATTGAGGACATTACCCTAGAGCTGGCCGACCATAGGGTGGTCAAAGTCGAACGTGTAATGAGAAAACAGGGAGGGGCCTCGAGACCCACCCCTACACTCTTCGTCACGTTCGACTGTGACAAGCTCCCTGAGACGGTGCGTGCTGGTTGGTACTGCTACCACGTGAAGGCATTCGTGCCACTGCCGCGGCGGTGCTATTACTGTCACCGCTTCAGCCATACGAATCGTTCTTGTAGACGTGCAAAGTCGGGGTCACCCTAAGTCTGTGTAAATTGCTCCAAGGCCGCACACGATAAGTCTAAATCGTGTGTGGCCAAGTGTGTCAATTGCGGAGAGCCGCACCCCGCTTCTTCGAAGCAATGTGGTGCATATCTTCTTGAGAAAGAAATCCTGGCCGTTCAGGCCCAGGATCGACTCTCATTCCGCGAGGCTAAGGACTTAGTCCTGGCGCGCCCGGCTCTGTCTGGGACGTCATATGCCTCAATAGTTAGAAAGAGACCCTCTGCTCATTGTCCATCCAGGCTAACGAGCATGGTTGTTTCCGCGCCCATTCGGAGCCCTTCTGCGGGCTCTACTCAACCCGGGTGCTCCCCTGGTAAAGCTGGCGGCAAAAAAGGTTCACAACAAGCTCCGGCTAAAACCAGGGCTCCCCCCTCTTCCCCCATCGTAACCGTTTCCCGTAAGGCGAAACGGCTACGCGCCTCCACCGAGTCGTTAGACTCACAGGAGGAAACACCCCTGAAGATGGTCGCTAAGCCATCTTCTTGGGGTTCCTGAAGCTGTCCCCCGAAAGAAGGACAGCAACAAAGGAGCTTCGGCTCCTTCGCCAACGCCCCGAGGTGGAGCGAGTGGCTAGAAGACGGTGATTCCTCGAAAAGAGGGCCCCGCGCCTCCGAAGCCGAAAGGTTTCGAGGCGGGGGGAGGAAAAGACTCGCATGACAAGCCCAACCTCCCCCAATAAGTCATCGAAGGCAACAGCGCTTTGTCCGGCCAACAGCACCCGGGATTCTGCCCCCGGTAAGCGTACGGCCATTCCCGTGAGGGTCTTCAGTTCGAGGAGAGCCTCCGCGTCTCCTCCGAGCTAGGCCTGGAGGGCATATTCCTTCAATAGAATTGCCGTGGACTCCGGGCCACCTGGGAGGAGCTGCGAAGGCTCGTCTCGTCCCGTTCCCCGTTAGCTATCTTTTTGCAGGAGTCCATGCTAGGCGCGTGCCCCCTGCCCGCCCTCCCGGGGTATAAGAGTCTTGCGACCCCACCACCGCGGGATGGCCGGGCTAGGGGATTTGCGGTTTACACCCGGCATGATGTCTCCGTTCTTCCTTTCTCTTTAGATACCTCCTTTCAGACATTGGCTGTGCAGCTGCACCTGGATACGAGGTATACTATCATTTCTGCGTACATTCCACCGTCAGCTGACTTCGACGCGGGGGACTTCCGCCGCGTCGTAGCACGGTTGCCGAGGCCCTATCTCTTGCTTGGAGATCTGAACGGCAGGCATCCTCTCTGGGAAGATTACTCCATAAATCCCAGGGGACAAGTCCTTGCCGATCTGATCGAAGAGCTTGAGATGAGTGTCCTAAACGTGGATGAGTTTCCGTATCACTGTCCGAGAACCGATTCATTTCATTTCCTTTCCTTGACCTATCTTTGTGCTCTTCGGATGCACAGCCTGATTTTGATTGGGGAGTGGTCGATGACCCCCATGTTAGTGATCACTTTCCCATTCAAATATCATTTTCAGGGCAACTGAAATTGCTTCGACACCTGGGTGAGTGAGGCATAACCCTTCTCTTAGATTTGTTCAACAGGACCTGGGAAGGGTTTTTTTCCCAGATTCATGGTGAATCGCTACTGTGCTCGCCTTTCGCAAGCCGGGGAGAGATCACTCTACTCCGACCGGTTTCCGCCCAATCTCTCTAACCTCTTGCGTGTAAAAGTTGATGGAGAAATTGGTAAATGTTAGACTCGCCTTTTTCCTAGACAGCGGAGGCCATCTGTCTTCTGCATAGTGCGGCTTCTGCAAGTTCCACTCCACGTCGGATGCTCTGCTCCGATTGGAAAATGCTGTCTGCGAGGCTTTCCTTTGTAGACAGCACTACGCCACGGTGTTTTTCAATCTGGAGAAGGCCTATGATATCGCATGGCGATACGGTATCATGGAGACTCTCCACACGATGGCGGCGAGGGGACGCCTCCCAGTCTTTATATCTGAATTTTTGCGAGATCGTCGATTCTGCGTACGGGTGGGGGCAGCCCTCTCCGGCCCAAAGAAGCAGGAAGAGGGTGTCCCGCATGGAAGTGTCCTCAGTGTCACACTCTTTGCCCTGAGCATCAACGGCATCACTCGATGCTGCTGAAAAATATTCTCGCTACGCTCTACGTCGACGACCTTTCGATCTCTTTTGGCGTGGCTCAGATTCCAACTCTGGAGCGTCGACTCCAACAGGCATTGAACCGCGTCTCTCGCTATGCCAAAGCGCACAGGTTTCGGTTTTCCTTAGGCCAAGACTAAGGTGGTTCATTCATGCCGCCATGCACCACTCCACCCCGACCTAAATTTATTTCTTAATGGGGTGTGCCTGGATGCAGTTGAGTCGCACCGTTTCCTTGGTCTTGTATTCGACCGACGCCTCACCTGAGAGGCTCATATTCGAGGCCTTAGGGTCTCTTGTACCCACGCCATGGATATTCTCCGTTCCGTGACGTTAAGCGCTTGAGGTGCTGATAGGGCTACCGCCCTACTTTTTTATCGATCCTTTGTTCGTTCGAAGCTCGACTACGGATTCGAGTTTTATGCATCCGCAGCCGAGCGTTTATTGTGGAAGGTGGATTCGATCCACCACACTGGCCTCCGCCTCTGCTTCCAAAGCTTGTACGGCACCGGGAGTATTGCATTCGACCTTTTTGGAGCACATCTCGTGTCACGCTGGAACCATGCCAGTGTATACGGATGGCTCCAAGTCCCAAGAAGGGGTTGGCTTCCATGCCTTATCCCCTCTGTTTGAAGTCAGCATGGCTCTACCAGGCGCTGCGTCTGTCTTCACGGCCGAGCTGGTGGCAATACACCACTCGGTAGGGGAGATTACGCGACGTGCAAGGTTCGGAGACCGGATTGTGATCTATAGCGACTCACAAAGCGCCCTGAGTGCGGATGTCGAGATTATCTTCTGCTGGGTTCCTGGACATGCACGAATTGCGGGGAATGAGCGCGCCGATGAGGGCGCCAAAGAGTCCGCGAGGACTTTGCGACCAGACCAGCGTTTTGCTCTCCCTCACACCGACTACATGGCAGGAATACAGGTAGCTCTTCGGACTGCTTGGCAAATAAGATTGGAGACGGTCGAAGGGAACTTAAAGTTGCGTGCCATATCGCCACGACTGTTCCCATGGACCTCTCCCCCAATGCCGCGACGGCTGCAGGTCGCTTTCTGTCGTCTCAGAATCAGACACACTCGTGTCACGCATCGCTATTTGATGGAGCGCTCGCCTGCGCCCTATTGCAACGACTGCGTCGTCCCCCAAACTGTTCGGCACATTCTTGTCGAATGTCCCAGTCTGGGTGATCTTTGCGCACGTTACCTGTCCTGGTTCCGGGATGGGCGGGGTCGCTACCGCCTGTCCTTTGTACTCGGGACGAGTGCGTGCACATTGACTGGTGGACTTGTTGACTATCTGGGGGATCCCGGCCTTCTCCCTTTCATTTAACTAGGTTTAGTTGTTCTTTTTGTTATTGTTTTGTTATTGTTATTTCTTTTTATTTTTGTTTCCTGTTCAAATTTTATAAAGTAGCCTAGTTCTAGGCTGTCGTGTTTTTCGGCGTCTTATGCCCAAGTGGGCAGTTGCCAGATGGGCTCTATAAAATTAAAAAAAATAATCCATTTCAGAGAAGGATCTTGCTGAGGCCGGTCCATCTGGCCTTGGGGCTTCTGCCGGTGGAGGGAAGAAGCAGGGTCATTCCCCGCCCTCCTTTCCGAAAAAGAAAATAATATATAAAAAGACCAAAAAGACTTGGACCTCCTTTCCCTCTGCGGGATTCACGGAAACGGACGGGGCCGCTGCAGTTTCGGTATGAGACCAAGCCAAGATCGGGACGTCCGGCTTTGGTGCTCACTCGGATGAGGAGTCCCAGACAAAAACCAAACGTGCGCAGAGGGGACACTCGATTACGTAGGGGCCCTTTATTTAGAGGTTACCTGGCGTTTTCGAGCCTGCTAGATTTAAACGCATCCTGGTTATTCGCTTTACTAGTAGTAGCCTGTTGGCTAAGAGGAGAGCTTTAGCTAGCGCCATTGGTAGAGAGACGAAGGTGACATGTTTCTCGGACGTAGGCGACATGTTTCTCGGACGTAGGCTTCTGGCAAATGCGTCGAATCCCTACCTAGTGGCCATGATTAGTGCCCCTAGGCGCTTGATGGCACGCCGGTGAGTGTGACGCCGCACTCTACCATGAATTTCGTGAAAGGAGTAGTTTATGCGAGGGAGCTCTTGGACTACTCCAGAGATGTCATCACCTTAGACCTGGCCGACCATGGAGCAGTCAAGGTCAAACGTATGATGAGAAAAGAGGTTAGGGGTTTGAGACCCATTCCCGACATTCTTCGTTATGTTCGACTCTGACAAGCTTAATGAGTCGGTGCCTGCCGGCAGGTATCACTACCACGTAAAGGCATTCGTGCCACCGGCGCGGATGTACTACTACCGCCAACGCTTCGGCCATACGAATCGCTCCAGTCGACGTGCAAATCGTGTGTGGCCAAGTGTGTCAATTGTGGAGAGCCGCACCCTGCTTCTTCGAAGCAATGTGGTGCGTATCTCCTGGAGAAGAAAATCCGGGCCGTTCAAGCCCATTATCGCTCTCATTTTACGACGCTAAGGACTTGGTCTTCGCGTACCCGGTGCTTCCTGGGACGTCTTATGACTCAATGTTGAGAAAGATACTCTCTGCCCCTGGCTCATCCAGCCAACGCCCATTCGGAACCTTTCTGCGGATTCTACCCACCCTAGGCGCTCCCCTAGTAAGGCTGGTGGCATAAGGGGTTCACAAATAGCCCCAGCTAAAACCAGGGCCTACCCTCCTGTAGGGGAATCATCACTCCCCCGTTCTCTCCCAGTGGAGACACGGGACGGTAACCGCAAAAACATTCGGGCCTGGCTCGGTGGGTCAAATTCGTAACCACAGCCCCTCGCAACTCTTCTATATGAAAAGCCGAACGGTTTTAAACTGCAAGATCTTCCCTACGAGAGTAAATTCAATTTCACCTCGAGTGAGAAATTGGAGACACGCTTCTTTTAAGCTCGAAGGCCAGCGGGAGCCGAGGTAAGACTTGCTGAGAATAACCGTTGTAATAATAACCCTCCTGCGGCCCGTCCACAAGCCCCTTCCTCCTATAACCCCTACCCCTACCCCCGTTAGGGGTGACGAGGTATAAATAACAAACACTTGGGAAAAACGATATAGAATACGTGAGTCTCCAGGCTACGAAGTCCCCGACTATAGAGGCCGGGCTACCAAGACTGGACAGGTAGAATACGTGACTCGCCAGACTACGGAGTCCCCTGCAAGAGAGGCAGGGCTACCAAGATGGCTAAGAAGCAGCTCATCCTCGAGCTCACCGGCCTTCGCCTTGCGACCGGTGCCTTCCGCACTTCCCCCATTGAGAGCCTGTTGGTCGATGCTGGGGAGATGCCACTCACTCTGCGCCGCGTGCAGTGCATCACTCGCCTGTACGCGCGAGCCCAAGGCCTCCCACAATCGCCAACAGCTCTCACTGCATCCGCAGCTGATCTCGATGGTGCATATGCCGCCGAGAGACGCCAGTCATACCTTAAGCCCTTTGGGTTTAGGGCCAGGACACTCCTTCGAGAGCTAGATATAGCTCTTGGCCGGTAGCGCTCCTGGTTCTGCCCAGGACGCCACCCTAGAGGGTACCACACTTGGCCATTTGTCACCACGCCTCTGCTCCCAAAGCTTGTACGCCGCCGGGAGTATTGCGTTCGACCTTTCTGGAGCACACCTCGTGTCACACTGGAACCGTGCAAGTGTATACGGATTGCTCCAAGTCTCTAGAGGGGGTCGGCTTCCACCCTGTCTTCCCTTTGTTTGAAGTCAGCGGGGCTCTGCCAGGCGCTGCGTCTATCTTCACGGCCCAGCTGGTGGCAATACACCACTCGGTACGGGAGATTACGCAACGTGCCCGGTTTGGAGACCTGATTGTGATCTATAGCGACTCATAAAGCGCCCTGAGTGCTCTGGGCGCATTGGAATCTCCGCATCCCCTGGCTTGCGGTATCCGTGACGCCACGTTTATGGCGAGCCGGACAGATGTCGAGATTATCTTCTGCTGGGTTCCTGGACATGTAGGAATTGCGGGGAATGAGGGCGCCGATGAGGGCGCCAAAGAGTCCGCGAGGACTCTGTGACCGGACCAGCATTTCGCTCTTCCTCACACCAACTGCATGGCAGGAATATGGGCAGCTCTTCGGACTGCTTGGCAAATAAGATTGGAGACGGTCGAAGGGAACTTAAAGTTGCGTGCCATTGCGCCGTGACTATTCCCATGGACCTATCCCCCAATGTCGCGACGGCTTCAGGTCGCTTTCTGTCGTCTCCGAATCGGACATACTCGTGTCACGCATCGCTATTTGATGGAGCGCTCGCCTGCGCCCTATTGCGACGACTGCATCGTTCCCCAGACTGTTCGGCACATTCTTGTCGAATGTCTCAGTCTGGGTGATCTTCGCGCACGTTACCTGTCCCGGTACCGGGATTGGCGGGGTCGCTACCCCCTGTCCCTTTTACTCGGGACGAGTGCGTGCACATTGACTGGTGGACTTGTTGACTTTTGGGTGGAGGCTGGCCTTCTCCATTATTTAAGCAGGGTTTGTTTTTTTGTTTTGTTTTGTTTTTTGCTTTTGTTTTTTCCCCTTTCTGTTGCACGCTCCTGCGCCGGGGGGACCTCCCCTCGACGCGAGAGCTTGCTTCCTTTACCTCTTTTTGGAGTGTTTTTCGTCTCTTTAATTTTATTTTAAAGTAGCCTAGAACTAGGCCAGTTTTAATATGGCGACTAATGCCCAAGTAGGCAGTCACCAGATGACCTCTTAAAAAAAAAAATCATCCTCGAGCTAGTCCCTGGTTATCAAACCGAACGTTAAGTTAACTTTTTCAAGTTCAACTTACTCTCGTCAGAGAGACTCCTCCTAGCCTGGTGCATCCTAAAGCCCAGGGATATTCCTCGCCCTTGAGGAATTACGAAAAGAAGAGGAAAGAGGCTCCCCCTCGAGCCCGTTACCCCGTGGCCACACCAAACTCATAAGTTAACTTGGTTGATGCACCAAGTTCAACTTATTCTCGCCAGAGTGCCCCCCCCTCTTTCTATCCTGGTGTATCCTAAAACACCGAAATAGGCCTCACCCTTGGGGAAGACTAGAACTAAGAAGAAGCTCATCCTAGAGCTAGTTCCTGGTTACCAAACCGACTTTTAAGTTAACTTGTTCAAGTTCAACTTACTGTTGTCAGAGAGACTCCTCATATCCTAGTGCATCCTAAAGCACCGTGATTATTCTCTCCTTGAAGCCCTCCCCCATTGAATATAGTGTGGTCCCCAGCTGCCACACTCGCCAAAGCCAGTGGTGGCTTTCAAGTTATTCGTCCGCAACCTCCATCTGGCCGGTCGGCCAGCGTCTTGGAGGCAATAACATTCCCGAGGTAAAGTGCTCATTGAGTTCAAGGTCAGACGCAAACCTGTTCCAAGGGGTATCCACAAAGGTAGTTGCGGCCAGTAAAGGCCGTTAGCATTTTGTTTTTTTGTAAATTGAAGTGAGTGGTCGGTCAACCATCAATATAATGTCAATTATTGAAGTCTTTTTTGTGTATTTTAAAATTCGTAGTATTTCTGTGGTTCATGTTTTGTTTTTGTGTAGTAAATTGTTAAATTTAAAATATAAGTTTATTTTGGGAATTCCTGTGTGTTTCCTTATATCCTTACGTGTTGAAGTGGCTCTTCCTTAAAACAACAAAATTAGCACTCTTAGAACAAAGTCTACTCATCAAAGAAGTATATCACGACCACAAGGTATACCACGACAAAAGTAGTGTCAGGTGTGGAGTGATCAAAAGGGGCATTATACGACACCTCCTTCTTGGGCTTATGAAGCTGCCTCCCGAAAGAACAACAACACTCTAGAAGCTTCGGCTCCTATGCCTACATCGAGTGTTAGGCTGGGTCACTCAAAGGCGGTGGATCATCTAAATGAGGGACCTCCGCTTTCAAAGCCTCACCGTCTGCCTAAGGTTTCGGAGGAAGAGGAAGGATAAGACTCACCTGGTGAGCGCAACCTCCCCCGATAAGTCTTCGAAGGCGACAGTGCTTTCAGCGCATTGCCCGGCCAACAGCGTTCTGAGTTCTGCCCCTGGGAAGTTTACGGCCATTCCCTTGAGGTTCTTCACTTCGCAGAGGGTCCCCGCATCTCCTCCGAGCTAGGTCTGGAGGTTATATTCCATTAATGGAATTGCCGCGGACTCCGGGACAACTAGAGGGAGCTCCCTTGTCCCGTTTTTCCGTAGATATCTTTTTGCAGGAGACCCTGCTCGGTGGGTGCCCCCCGCACACCCTCCCAGGGTATAAGGGTTTTGCGACCTTACTACCACGGGATGGAGGCCGGGCTAGAGAATTCGCGAATTACCCCCTGCATGATGTCTCCGTTCTTTTCTTTGCTATAGATACCTCCTCTTATGCATTAGCTGTGCAGCTGTACCTGAATAGGAGGTATACCGTTATTTCTGCGTACATTCCACCGTCAGCCGACTTTGACCCTAGGGATTTCTACGCGTCGTGGCACGGTTGCTGAGGCCCTTTCTCTTGCTCGGAGATCTGAACGGCTCACTTCCCCTCTAGGGAGACTACTCGATTAAGGCAGGGGCCAAACCCTTCATCATGATCGACGAGCTGGAGATAGGTGTCCTGAATGTGGATGAATTTACGCAACACTGCCCGAGAACCGCTTTATTTTCTTGCCTTGATCTATTTTTATGCTCTCCGGATGCATAGCCTGATTTTGAGTGTGGGGGTAGTCGATGAGCTCCATGGTAATGATCACTTTCCCATTCAATTATTATTTTCTGGGCCACTGCCACATGAGAACCCGCCCCGGTGGTGCTTGGAGCGGGCGTGGTAGTTAGAATTTCATGAAATGAATGATTTCTCTCTCAGTCGGGGAGCTTAGGTAGGTAGATGAGGCCATTGATTTCTTATCCAGAAACCTCATTGCCGTGGGCCTAACTACTATTCCTAGAACTTCTGGCCGTTTTGCCCGCCAACCGCTCTCGTGGTGGTCAGCTGAGTGTGAGGCGGCCCTCAAACAGTAGCCTTCCAATCTATATATCTGAGTTTTTGAGAGGTCGTTGAATCCGCGTACATTTAGGGGGGCCCTCTCCGTCTGAATGTGGCAGGGAGAGGGTGTCCACCATGGAAGTGTCCTCAGTGTCACACTTTTTACCTTGAGCCGGTTTCCGCCCCATCTTTCTAACCTCTTATTTGTGCAAGTTGATGTTGAAATTGGTAAATGTTATATTAACACTTTTTTCTGCACAGTTCAGGTTCCCCAAGTTCCACTCCACGTCGGATGCTCTACTCAGACTGGAAAATGTCGTCTGCGAGGCCTTCCTTCGTAAACAGGATGACGCCATTGTGTTTATCGATTTAGAGAAGACTTATGATGTCGCATGGCTATACGGTATCATGGAGAATTCCACGAGATTCGGGCGAGGGGACACCTCCTAATCTTATCTGAATTTTTGCGAGATCTTCGAATCCGAATACCTGCTTGGAGGGGGGGGGGGCTTCTCCGGCTGAATAGAGTAGGAAGAGGGTGTCCCGTAGGGAAGTGTCCTCAGTATCACACTCTTTACCTTTAACGGCATCCCCTCGGTGCTGCAGGAAGATGTTATCGCTAAGCTCTACATGGACGACATTTCGATCTCTTATGGCGCGGCCCAGAGCCACCTCTGGAGCGTCGACTCCAGCAAGCATTGAACGGCGTCTCTCGCTATGCCGAAGCGCACAGGCTTCGGTTTACCTTGGCAAAGACTAAAGTGGTGCACTTCCGCCGCCATCTACGGCTCCATCCTGACCCAGACTTGTTTCTAAATGGAGTTTACCTGGAAGTGGTGTACTCCCACTGTTTCCTTCTTGGTCTTGTATTGGATCGATGTCTCACCTGGCAGGCTAAAATTCGCGGCTTTAAAGTCTGTTGTACCCGAGGCAGGATATTCTATGCTCCGTGACGTTTAACACCTGGGATGCTGCTAAGTTACTGCCTTACTTTTTATTGATCCTTTGTTCGTTCGAAATTCTACTACAGATGCGAGTTTTATGCATCCGCAGCCCAGCGTTTATTGCTGAAGGTGGACTCGATTCACCACACCGGCCTTCGCTTGGCGACCGGTGCCTTTCGCACTTCCCCCATTGAGAGCCTACTTGTCGATATTGGAAAAATGCCATTCGCCCTTCGCCGCGCATGGTGTATTATTCACCTGTATGCACAAGCCTGGTGCCTCTCTTAGTCGCCAGCAACTCTCACTGCACCCGCAGCTGCTGATCTTGATGGTGCCTCTGCCATCGAAAGACGCCAGTTTAGGGATAGGCAACTCCTTCGAGACCTAGGTAGAGCTCTCGGGCCGGTAGCTCCTCTGGTTTGCCTAGGACGCCAACCTGGAGGGTACTGCCTTTGTCTATTTGTTGCCACACCTATGCTCCCAAAGCTTCTACAGCGCCGGGAATATTGCGTTTGATCTTTTTGGAGTACACTTTATGCCATGCTGGAACCATGCGAGTGTATACGGATGTCTCCAAGTCCCAAAAGGGGGTTGGTTTCCAGGGCGTGTCCCCTTTGTAGAAGTCAGCGTGTCTCTGTCAGGTGCTGCGTCTGTCTTACCGGCCGAGCTGGTTGCAATACACCTCTCGGTACGGGACAGAGCGTGACGTACCCGGTTTGGACACCGGATTGTGAATTATAGCGACTCACAAACGCCCTGAGTGCTCTCGGTGCATTGGGATCCCCGCATCTCCTGGTTCGCGATATCAGTGACGCCACGGTTTATGCGAGCCGGGCGGATGTCGAGATTATCTTCTGTTGGGTTCGTGCGGGGATTGAGGGCGCCGATGAGGGCGCCAAAGAGCCAGGGAGGACTAAGGACCAGACCAGCGTTCCACTCTTCCTCACACCGATCACATGGCAGGAACTTGGGCTGCTCTTCCGATGGATTGGCAAATGAGATAGGAGATGGTCGAGTGGAACTTAAAGTTGTGTGCCATTGCACCGCGACTGTTCCCATGTTCCTATCCCCGAATGCCGCGATGGCTTCAGGTTGCTTTCTGTCGTCTCCGAATTGGACACACTCGTGGGACGCGCCATCATTTGACGCAGAGCTCGCCTGCACCATATTGTGATGACTGTACTGTCCCCCACACTGTTCGCCACATTCTTGTTCTTTTTATTTCTTTTTAAACTTCCATAGTATTAGGCTGTAGCATGAATTATCCTACCCCCGACACCAGAGCGCGCTTCCTTCTTACATTTTTGCTTTGTTTTCTTGTTATTTTTTTAGCCCTGGTCCTTTTTACCGTTTTTTTTTTATTTACATATTATTTGTTTCTTAATATAGCCTAGTAGTAGGCTGAGTTGTGTACGGCGACATATGCCCAAGTAGGCAGTTGCCAGATGGGCTCCCCCCACACAAAAAAATCAAACTTCCTTAGATAAAATTTTCAGTGGTGACATACCAGATGGTGCAATTTTCCAACAAGGCAATGCTCCATGCCACACATCTAGAGTCTCAGTGGGTTGATTTGAAAAGAAAGGAGTGACGTTGATGGAATGGCCTCTTCAATCTCTAGACCTCGACTCCATTTAACATTTTTGGTCACTCTTGGGCACAGGAGTGAGGGTGCCCAAATGTTCCTCAAAATGTGAATTAACAGCCAAAATTCATTAATAGTTGCAGAAAATTGAGCCAACCACTTGTCCAACCTAGTCAAATGTATGCAAAAATGCATAAAAGCGGTTATAAAAGCAAAAGGACACATTCAATATTAGTTATTGATAGAATATACGCAAAAATGTTTATTTGTATTATGTCAAGTATGAAATAAATGAGTTTCAATCATATTCTTCACTTTTTCATACATGTCCTATAATTTTGGCCAAGGCTGTAAATATATATATATATATATATATATATATATATATATATATATATATATATATATATATATATATATATATATATATATATATATATATATATATATATATATATATATATATATATATATATATAAAAGTACAGTAGAGTACGTGTATCTATAGGAATAAAACCACAGTAATAGGACTAATTTTATATGCGATACCAGGTTTCGATGGAAACATCCGTCATCGTCAGTCGCTGGTGGACAAGTGAAATACCGTAGTTGCTTAACGTACGAACACACAAATCAGTGGGGCTAAGGTGGATGATGCGGGACTGTAGCGGCATTTTTGAGAGGCAGAAGTATGAATTTCTTGCTTATTAAGGTATTAGTATTGAATTGGCTGCCGGAAGTATTAAAGTTGGGAATTTCTTTTATAAGTGCCGATTAAATTAAGCTTCGATGTATATAACTGTGAGAGTTATAAATTATTTTAGCATTATCAATATCAATTTGATGATTTTCATTGGACATATGTAGAAATAAAATCGAGGAGAGGGCACCACGTCGCATATCGCATTTATGTTCATTCATTCTCTTGAAAAATCTTCTGCTTTCATCGATATATACTTCATTACATAATTTGCAAGGAACAAAATATACTCCCTGTTCTTTATCGATCGATTTATTTTTGGATAAGCTATTTCTGATCGTATTCTCGTACTGAAAGGCAACATTGATGTTGTTGGTCCGTGCCAACTTTTTGAAATTGATTAACTGGGGGGAGTATGGGAAGGTAACATAAGATTTGTCACATCTGTTTTCCTTATAATTAGCTGGGGAGTAATAGATGGTTTGGGCTTTATAGTGACACTTTTCTATGAACCAAAGGGAATATTGCAGTTCAATGAATGTTCGGATGATTGTATTAATTTCGTCTTGCAAGAAACAAGGATCACAAATGCGATATGCTCTCAGGAACATGGAAGAAACTACAGACCTTTTAACGGATACATCGTGACACGAGAAATAATTAATATAGGCATTTGAATTACTTGGTTTCCGGTAGACGGAACAATATGCTTTGTCGTTTATTTTATATATTTATACATCCAGAAACGGCAATGAGATGTTCAGTTCCTATTCTACTTTAAATGTAATAGTTGGGTTGATCTTATTAATTTTTTCAAAGAAAGAATCAAATCTGTTATCATTGATAGGCCATGTGGCACATATATCGTCTACATAGCGGAACCACGTTATGGGATTGTGTAAAATGGGGGGAAGGAGGTGATTTCAAAATCCTCCATAAAGAGATTGCATAATATCGGGGAAAGGGGATTGTCCATACTCATGCCATATTTCTGCCTGTAAAAACAACCTTCAGCTCTGAACACATTGTCCGTCACACACAAACGAACCAACTTTACAATTTTATTACACAGTAGGGGTAATGTTAGGTTAGACAAAGGCAAGCTTTTCATAATTACATCCAGAGCTTCATCAACGGGAACTTTTGTGAAAAGGCTATTGACATCAAGACTTAACAACTGCTTATTCGATAGGTCAACCTCTTTAATTTTATTCACAAAATCACCAGAATGGATAATATAAGCATCATAAATGCTACCAATCAATTTAGATAGGATTTTCGCTAGCCATTGAGAGAATTTGTACGCATGAGATCCTACGGTGAAAATTATCGGCCTAAGCGGAGTACCATCTTTGTGTGTTTTCGGTAAACCATACATGTAGGGTAACGAGGGATTGTACACTTTGTGTGTGACGGACAATGTGTTATGACCTTACGACCTTCAAAACTTTCAATAATTCCCAAACTAACCTGAGGATGACATTGACAATTATATCATTCGAAAGAATTTGTACAAAAACATAAGTGATTCAAGTTTCGTTAGAATAAGTCAAATACTTAGGATGTTATTGCTAAAACAAGGGAATTCCCGGGCTATTTTTGGGAGGCTATTAACAATTATATCATTCGAAAGGGAAGGTAAAACAACATAAGGGTTTCAAATTTCGTTAGAATCGGCCGAATAGTTATGATGTTATTGCCAAAACAAAATAACTCCTGGGCTAACCTCGGGAGGGCCTTCGTAATTATAGCATTCGAAAGAAAATGTAAAACAACATAAGGGCTTCAAATTTCATTAAAATTAGGTGAATAGTTATTATGTTATTGCCAAAACAAAATAATCTTATGGCTAGCCTTGGAGGGACCTTGACCATTATACCCATCGAGAGAGAATGTAAAATAACATAATGGTTTCAAATTTAGTTAGATTCAGCCGAATAGTTATAATTTTATTGCCAAAACAAAATAATTCCCAGGCTAACCTCGGGAGGACCTTGGTAATTATACCTTTTGAAAGAGAATGTAAAACAACGTGAGGGTTTCAAGCTTCGTTAGAATCAGCCTAATAGTTATGAAGTTATTGCTAAAACAAAAAAAATAGCAAAATGGGGACCGAAATTTTGTTAAGTGTATAATATAATCATTAATACCAGGCAATGGCTTCGCTACTCCCCCACCCACCATGGGCGAGCTTGCGCTTCGCTACTAAGATTAAAATTTAAAATCTAAAAAAAAAAGCACCCATGGTTAAATTTTTCTAGATTTTCTGAACTTCGCCAATTATAATAATTTTAAAAAGGAACTCTAAACTAAATTTCCCCCCTTTCTAAATATCACGTTGCTAAAATATAGAGTTATAGAAGATATATAAAAATAAATTTCCTGAACTTCACTTTTTGTAATTTTGGGGTTCTTAAAAAAATTCACAAAATTTCTGGTATTATGATATTATAAAAGAATTATTAGAAATAACTTTGATAAAAAAACATAGGTCATTCGTCCACTAAGGAAAAAATACATTTATTAATTTTTCAAAAATCCCGATATACAATTATAGAGTTAGTGATGATGATAATAATAATATAATACTGGAAGGATCTATTGAAGTCCTAGATGAACAAAGAAAACATTAACGTCAATCAATGGGAGACCTCCGCGGGGGATCGCCCTGATGACGACGTACAGCTCAGCGGGCAGTCTCGAAACCCACCCGGCGTGACATCGAACAGCAGCGACGAGAGCGGCGTCATGCAAAAGCTACCAACCCAGCGCTGCAGCAACAACTTCCACCCGGCACCAACTGCGGGACGTGCGAGAAACAGTGCCGTTCGCGACTGGGCCTCCTCAGCCACCTGAGGACCCACGGGTTCGATGGCCACTTTAGAGGACGTCATCTTCGCTCGCGAATCACAGCCTACTAGTACTACATAATCATTAATAAATATTTTGACTGAATATTAAGCTTTAAAATGAGAACAAAGACGCAATTTTTAAGATGTTTTTACGAAAATTTATTTACTTAGGAAAGATACAGGTTTCTTAAGCCAGTTATTTCCGAAACCTGTATCTTAAGTAGAAACCTTTGTTAATAATTGCGTCTTTCTTCTCTGTAATCATTAATGAATCTATATATCGATACCAAAAAAAATGCGGCCGCCTATTAAATAATAAGTCATAAGATTATATTTTAACTTGGGAATTAAAAAAAAAAAAAAAATTATAAATGGCGAAGTTCAGAAAAAATAAATATGATTATCGACCGTTTTGGAATTTTTTTTATAACAAACAGAAATATTACAAATGATGGAGTTGAGAAACCAACCCCAGAAAATTTTAATCAATCATTGCTATAGGGGATACGGCATTGGCCTCCCACCGCCGCGGTACCGGGTTTGATTCCGAATCCCGGCAAGAGCGGGCACAAACGTCAGCCCACGTAGAGATCTGGCTACCGATTGGTGGACGCGCTGTGCTTAACCTTGTACAAGGGTGGGTAGATCTTACACCTTTCGCCTCACATAGACGAACGCCTATTCTGTAAGTTTTACGGTGAACTCCGCTTCAACCTTCAAAAAGAGAGCTATTCATTTTTACGTCGAAGTCTCGTAATTCAATGAGGGCTTAAGCACCTCACTGCTCCCGTCGATCGCTCTGCGGGCGAACCTGCTCGGATGTTTGCCATTCATTGATTTCGTCTTAACTATGCCGGCCACTTGGACCGACATAATTAAGGACTTATGTGAAAACTGGTTTGAGGCCTAGCCCACAGTGGAAGCATAAGTCAGAAATTGTCTCGATACTGGGGCATAACTGCGAGTCCCGGACGGAGGAGTAATCCTCATCGCCCGGGGGACCCGGCCAGAATCATAGAGGAAAGTACTCCCGTCTCTATGTAGTTGGATGCAGTTATGGCGTATGTACCCGTGAGGGGGTGGCACAAACTTAGCGGTCGTTGATTCGGCCGCTATGCATCTAGTTCACCAAGCTCACCCCCCCCCCATTCATCTATCACCCATTATTCTGGCAGCAGACGTTCGGGGGAACAACAGGAAAATGGACGGCGGCGTTTCTCACCATTTATTGGACTTGTACACAACCCTACCTGCACCATCCTTTACCTCCTTTACCACATCATAACTTTCTCTTCACTCCAAAAACACATTAATTACACTTTGGTTACAGGAAAAGAAGACATCACAAGAGGAAAACAAAGACAATGGAGGCCCTCACTAAGAGGGTCCCCCTAAGGACCATCCCCGGAATGAAGATCCCCGCCAAGAAGAACCTATGCGAAACCCTGTACATTGAGTTAAAAGTGGCACTAGTGAAACTCATCGAAGTTTCATCAGGAGCCAAAACCACTCCACAAGTGGCAGCGAACAAAAGCATCATCTGCCGCAAAGTGGAGAGATGGGTAGGCGAACATAAACCCGAGGAACTAAAGGAAGAGATTACAAAGAGCAACCCATGGGCCCAAGTTCGTGAAATAATAAAATTTCGTGAACACAACCCACGTATTTAAAATAACTTTCTCGACAACAGACATGGCAAGGAAAGCAACCCAAAATAGTATACTGGTATTCAATATGAGAATACCAGGAGAAAACATCCAACAGGATAAATTCAATAGCATATAAATGTGCTTTGTATGCTATAAACTCGTAGAGCACACAGCGACGACATGCCCGGATAAGAACAAACTGTGGTACAGTAAATGCACCACAGAAGGACACCGGTTCGACAAATGTGAAAGCACTACAAAAAGATGCTTGGACTGCAAAGGGGAGCATAGGACCATGGCCCTGAACTGCCCCAAGCGCCGCAAAATCATCAGAAGAAAGGAAGAAGAAGAGAGGAAAGAAAAAGAAGTTACGTATGCAAACGCCGCCAAGAAGAATGCAGAGGTAAAGCTTGCATCGGCACTTGCACAAATGAGTTTCACCGGAGATTTAAGTGCGAAAATCTTAATCTCCATAACCCACGCAAATGTGACAAATGCAATAAAACCCAGCTGCTATAATCAAGTGCTTAACGCTCTCCTGAAGGCGAACAATCTCCCTTCAGTAATTATGCCTGAAGACCCCGAACATAACATACAAAACACTTCCAAGCTTAGATGAATCATTTGTGGCAGTAGCAATACCTACCCTGGTTGGAAACCTGACCGTGGCGCCTTCCTATCAACCTCCTCGACGAGATTACCTGCCGATCCTTAACTTTTACAACCTCTTCGGGCGCGGGAAACTTACATTGCTTGGTGGTGATCTTAATGCCAGATGCCGTGCATCAGGCTACGAAAGCACCGACCAAAGGGGAAGAAACCTGGAGCTGGAGTCTATCTCCTCTGGAGATAGACTCCAGAGGACCGGGCCAGATTTCCCGACGCAACGTTCGGCAACAAAACCGGACCTCGTGTTGACATCCAAGAGCTTGCCCTTTCACATAGTCAATGAGCCCGGACCAGTGGTACCGAGCGACCATATCTCGATTCTCACCACTATCTCGCTTGCCCCAATAATCAAGCCCATTCCACTTAGGAAAAGTCACGCGAAAGGTGACTGGAAGCTATATAGAGAGATATTCAGTACATACCAACCAACTGACCTGGGAGACCCTAACCTTGAAGAGATTGATGAGGAGATTAACAAGATCACCAATCTCCTCATTCAAGCTGACGAGAGATGCGTTACCAGAATCTCCTATAAAATGCTCCCACAACTTGAGTGGACGGACGAGATGAGGAAAATCGCCCGAGAACATAGAGAAATCTATGATGAGATTGGCAGGACAGGAACCAATAGGGAAAGGTCAGCCAGAATGAGGCATCTAGGCGTGGAACTGAAAGACATTATAATTGAAAAACAAAGAACAATCTAGAATGACATCATTGAGAGGCTGGACAAGGAGAGTAATCCTGTAAAATTTTGGAATAATATCCGAAGAATTAGGTGATTGCCTCCCAGACCCAGAACCCAAATCAAAGATGGAGACGACATCATAGAAGACCCAGAGTCTCTCGAAAGAAGATTTAGAGCATACTGGCAAGAGATTTTCGCTACATCACCTGAGGAGGATGACGACTTCGACCAGGACTTAAAAGACCAATTGCAAGACGACCTCGGCACAGTGATGCATAGAACCCACCCCCATCCGCAAGTATCTCGGGAAAGAGTGATCGTTGACCACGGATGCCCAATAACTGTCGAAGAGACCTTGAACACCATAAGTTCCTTCAAGCAGAGGGCTCCAGGCTGGTCTGGGATTACGAAGAACAACCTCGTAAATGCCCCAAGGCAAATTATTCAGGGCTTGGCGAACACAATGAACGCTGCCCTGAATACAGACTACTTCCCTGACGGATACAAGATGACCAAATTCATCTTTATTCCGAAGGGAAACAAGCCCCCGGACCAGGTGGCAAACTATCGCTTAATCTCTCTTCTTGAGATACAGGGAAAAATCTTTGAAAAGATTTTAGCAAACAGGCTACAAGCTCAACTGAGCGAGTTAGGAGCGCATAACCCTCAACAGCATGGGTTCCGCAAAAACGTGGCACAGACACCGCCCTGGCGCTCCTAACGAAAAAAGTAGCATACTCCCAAGCAAACTGGTTCTATGTAGATATTGTGTTGAGAGACGTGCAAAAGGCCTTCGATAAGGTCTGGCTGGAAGGACTTCAATACAAGATCCTGAACCTCCAGCTAGACCCAATCCTGGAAAGGATCCTCTGTGACTTTGTCATGGACAGAAAGGCAGGTCTTGTGATAGAAGGATACAGAGGCCCCGAATTCGAATTAAAGGCGGGCGTTCCTCAGGGTAGCTGCCTGAGTCCTCTGCTTTACTTGGTCTTCACAATCGACCTTCCAACTCCGGTGCACAGGGACACGATGTATCTGCAACTCGCAGATGACGTCAATCAAATTGTCTTATGCCCGGAGAGGAAAGCGAAGGCGCAGGCGGCTCGCACAATAGCGGAAATCAGTAACATCAGCCAATACGAGAGACGATGGAAAATCAGGACTAATAGGGACAAATTCAAAATCGTCCCGTTGAGCCGCGAGTTGACATGGCCCATCATCATAGATGGGAGGAGATACGGCTGCTCCGCCGAAGGCACCTTCCTGGGCCTTAAAATCACCGACCATAGATACTCGAGACACCACACAGAGAGGCGGAACCTGACAGGGAGAGAAATCTCCAAGCTTTACAGGTTTATAGATCTTAGCTCGGCCAACATCAGGAAAATATATCTGATGTAAGTCCGGGCTATGCTGATCTACCCCGCAGTGGTCTCTCAAGCGGCAAATAAAACCTCGATGAAAAGGCTCCAACGTGTCCAGAACACTGCCTCTCTGCTTATCAATAAAGTAAGAAGGCGTGATCATCTTACGCAAAGTGATTTGTACAGGAGGAAACGTTTGGAGCCCCTCAATGTTGTCACCCAGAAACTGGGTAAAAAGATCTGGTCCACGCTTACGAATGGTGTCATTCCAGAGCTACAGGGAACAGGCGGCAGGCTTAATATACCTGCAAGGTTACGGGCGAAAGTCTCACGCCGAAGTCGATTCCCGAGCACAAAACTATGTACCCAAGAAGTAATCACACCACTATACACATAGAAATAACACAATTTAACACACTAAAAACGCTGCAGTAAAACACAAAAAAAAAGAGAACAGCAAACAATACAACTAACACTAAACAAGTAATACAAGGAAAATTGTCGGCAAACAAAGCTATGAAAGGCTTGAATGCTAAATATTTTCCATAAAAAATTAGAACAAATCATAAGGAAGAAACAATAAGAAGAACACTAAAGAACACACGAAGGAACATGAACATAAGATAAAAAGCATAAACTAACAAAACTAAAAAAGGAAAAATGAACAGAAAATAAAAATAAAGCGATGCCCTCCCTACTAAGGCAAAATACCCCCTCTCCATCTTTAATTTTCACCTACTATATCTTCCACTATCCCATCTTCTACTAAAACTGAGTATATCATCATCATAGCCAATTACAACACTGCTTTTTTTTCTTCTCCCGACTTCACAACACACACATTCACACACACACACACACACACACACACACACACACACACACACACACACACACACACACACACACACACACACACTCTCTCTCTCTCTCTCTCTCTCTCTGTTCCAAGGAATCCATACCGATTGGTATCTCTATCCACGTACCTCTGACGCGGAACAGATCCCCTCCCCCGAGGTGACGAAGGTTTCAGCCTGAGCACTGTTTGGTGTCAAAAACATAATACTTCCTGGTACCTCTCCCCCAAAAGAGGACCGGCCCCTGGGGCCCTCGTGCCAACCAGCGATTGTCATACTGACCTTATATAGACTTCATTATCCGGTCGAGGATTCTCCCAGTATCATGGAAGGATTGGTGTTGACTAACTAACTAACTAACCCCTACAAATTAGTAAATTATTAGATCAAATTTAAATGGCAAAAATCTTAAAGATGTTTTTTTTCGAATATCAAAAGAATTCACCTTTTTTTTTCTTGCCTTTAGGCCTAGAAAATAATCAAGGATGTGAAAAAAGATAGATCAAGAGTAAATTATTAGACCAGGCAATGACTTCGCCAATCCCCCCTATGGGAAAGCTTGCGCTTCGTTACTCAGATTAAAATTTTTAAAAAAACGCAGCCATGGTTAAATTTTTATAAATTTTCTAAACTTCGCCAATTATAATAATTTTAAAAAGTAAACTAAATTTCCCCCCTTTCAAAATATCACGTTGCTAAAATATAGAGTTATAGAAGATATATAAAAATATATTTCCTGAACTTCCCTTTTTGTAGTTCTTTGGGTTTTAAAAAACTCACAAAATTTCGATAATTATATTTATTTATGAACTTCACCATTTTGTTTTTTAATATTATAAAAGAATGATTAGAAATAATTTTGGATAAAAATAAGTCATAACCAAACTACTGTAAGATGAAATTATTATTCAACTAATTTCATCTTAGTTTGGTTATGATTTATGTTTTTTTATCAAAGTTATTTCTAATAATACTTTTATAATATCAAAATACAAAATGGTGAAGTTCAGAAATAAATATAAGTATCGAAATTTTGTGAATTTTTTTAAAACCCAAAGAATTGCGATTACCTTCAATGAGTTTTCTGACAATAACATCGTAACTATTCCGCCGATTCTAACGGAATTTAAGAACCTTATGCTGTTTTACATTCCCTTTCGAATGATACAATTGCTAAGGTCGTCCCAAGGTTAGTCTAGGAATTATTTTACGTTTCGAAGGTCGTAGAGTCATGAGGTCATAAGTCAAACTAATTGAGAGCACGCGACTTAGGTCTGTTGACCTTATTTTAAAGAAACATCAAACATACAACTCTAAAAAGTAAATACAACATAGTTATGGAAATATACTAATACCAGTCTCGTACCCCCCCCTCCTCCCCACCCCCTTTCTGCACGACTTTCTACAGACTCAATCTTTTGATCCCATTTCGAATTTAAATTATATTGATTAAAGATCCTTACATATTTTTTTACATTTTGTAGTACAATTTAGGCGCATCATCGTTTTATTTAGTTCAATTTTAAATAAAATTCGTCATTATTTTCCGTATTTCTAAATTTCTTTGGTAAAACTGAAGATTCATACCCTGCGATCTTCCCCGCTCGTGTTCCCATAATATTTCGTCCATTTCTCAATATGTTCCACCTAACTGTTTCATTAACTGTCATTTTATTACCTGTTCGTGTTCCTGACGGCGAGCGTAGCGAGGGGGGTGTATAGGGAAGCGTAGCCCTTTTATATAGCGATCTATGGTACTGCTCGAAATAGGCTTCCAGTAACCAAACAATAAAACATTAGGTAAACCGGAAGTAGTAAAACGACAGTTAATGAAACAGGTGAAACATATTGAGAAATATTATGGGAACGCAAGCGGGGAAGATAGCGGGGTGAGGATCTTCAGGTTTACCATTTATTTAAGTTAGATTCATTCTGTATAAAAAAAACTCCTAATAAATTAACATTTAAGGTCAGAATTCCCCATTTGCTTATGATTGGCGTCTGTTTAAAGAAATGTAGGGGGCTAAATACTATATTTTGAATATCTGGGATCTACATTCTACATTTGATTCGGCGACATAATAATAATGAATTTCTAACAAAAAGTTCTCAAAAGAACGGTTTTAACATCCTTTTATGCCCCGCCCTCAACACAAAGGATGTAGTGACCAACAACAGCAAGTTGCAAAATACTAAGGAAGATACAGACTAGGCACAAAATGTCACCAGAAATCCTTTAAAAACTTCTCAATTGACACTCCAGTACCTGTAATTAATAAGGTATCCTAGTCCTCAATAAGTTTATTAATCCTATCACCTATAACTTGTCTTTTGTTTACATTTCCCTCTACTTACACTCAGTAGACATGTATTAATTAAATTGCACATCCCATCCCATGGCATTTATTCTGGTCTACGCAGTTATAATGCACACTAAATGAGTATGAGGAACCATTTCCCCCAATTAAAAATTCCTTTTAAGGATAAATAAAAAAAAGGCGCCTGATAACGTAAAGTTGCGTAATTTAATTAAACGGTTGCAATGACGTAACATATTCATCCGCTTTATTGACAGCGTTCGTTCGTTGATGCCCGTGGGTCTATATATAACACGGATATTCGGTGGAACTGATCGTATTCTTCCTTAGGCCTCATTCAATTGTTCGCCTTGTAAATCGCAGCCTCGCCTTCCCTTTGCCTAATTTCATACGAACGCATGTCCCTAGCACACGGATCAGGGTGGATAATTTATGGTCCAACGCTTACCCTTACCTTCTTTATCAGCGGAAGCTACTCTCGATCTCTGCCCATTATTATCGTATCCCTAGGTGGACCTTGAGACCTTTACCGTGTTGTCATAAACCTTTGTGAAAAATATACAAGTATGCTTTGTCACGGCAAGGAGTTACCCGTTGGCCAGTCGTTGCTGACCCAAGACGAGAATATGAATTACGCTCATCTCTTTCGTGAAATCATCAATGAGACGAGGTAAGGGGGCTGTCGATGTGAAAGAGGGACCTTAAATGGGTCGCTCATGGAGTCACCCGACTCCAGGGGTGGGGGAACATTCCATATGCTTTAGCGATACGTCGTTCGGATTACACGTTCATTCCCCGCTGGAAAAAAATGCCTCAAAATAAGTGAAATTCTTGGCAAACCCCGGCCAAATTCCCTCTGTTCTCAATTTCTTTGCTGTCATTTGATTCTACGTAGACCAGAGCCTTCGATTGCCTCTACAACCAAAGGAGAAAGAATGGAGATGGAGGAAATGCTCTAGGGATAGGCGTAATGAAATTTAAGTTTAATCACAAGGGTTTGGGCAGGGTGAACGTAATAATAATACAAAAGAGAAAAAAACATCAGGGACTATCAAAGATTTCAAAGTTATAGTAACATTGATAAAGATCAGCTACACAGACTTAAAGTCCACTGCACAACCATTGCTTCCAGAAATACTCAAATACCACTCACCGTATCATTTTTTAACTCTTTGTTATAACTGTAAAACTTTGCAATGCGGATATTCAGCGAGCCAAACGAAACGCGGCGGAGGACTATCAAGTTTTGTAATTTTAATATACTTTAGTGAGTGTTGCACTAAATAAGAATATTTCATTCGAAAAATTAAAATATATTTTTCGATATTTGCTCTTTGGAAGTATAGTTCAATTAAATTATTGAGCTTTCAAATGAGAAGGAAGACGTCACAGTCACCTGCGAAATCTGTCTCCGAATTAAAGAATTGTTTGTTTTTATAAACAAACTCAGTAAAACTGCGTCTTCCTTCCTTGGATTACATATCTTTAATATAAATATTTTATCGTGAATCCACTAATTGTAATTAAAAAAAACTTTACACGATTTGGAAGAGGAAGAAAACTAATTCCGAAAATTGATATTATTCTTTAAAGTCATCGTTGCATCAAATTATATGTAACAGTCATGGTCGACTCGAATTGGGCTGGTTATCAAATTTCATCCGCTCATAGACCGGTTTAATTTTTGCAATCCTATGCATTAGCTCCTATCTCTTCTACGGATTCTAGCGACCCAGGAGCATCCTTTGTTTTGCACCCTTTGGATCTTCAACATAGTGTTCTTTGGAGCAACATGAAACCTCGATGTGGGGTATAGTAGGGTACCTCTAATTATAGCTAGGTAAAGTTTTCCGTTTAGTCGTGACCCACAGTCCATGGAACCTCCACATTTGTCGTAACTTTACTTCTGCCAAGCTATGATTCAAATGGATACTGTTCCACAATGCTAGAATAGAATTTTTTGGAGATATGCAGGCAAAAAGTCTCTTACATCCACTACTATTCTCTATATGAAACTTATGCTTGTTCCAATTGTTTGAGTGTGCGCGCCTGTTAACCTGTCTACAAACTTGACCGAATGATTTATGTTTTTGTGACCAAAACTAAGTTTTCTTTGGGGGAAGTGGGAATAGATAAGGTATTCTTAAGATTCGTTACACAATACAAATAAAGAATTACTAAATGGCCATCTACTTTGTAAGTTAGTAGGGCCTAAGCACATTTGGAAGAGGAAACTTTCCTCCTTTCCAGCCTCTCTACCTTTTCCATGGGCTGTGCAGTTCCTAGGAAGGACATCTGCCCAGGACGTCTTCTTATGTCGTTGAGGTCGGATATGTAGTAGGCATTCAAGGAGAAAATGGATGAAAACGGGATTTGCAACACTGATTCCACATATAAATAGCAAAAACAGAATCCATGGCATTTTGCATTAAAATATTCTTAGTCTAAATCCAGTTATCTTTCGCAGTTTATTCATTTTAGATTTATATTCGCCACTTTTGGAGATAACGAGAATTTTCAGCGTAGTTTCCTGAAAGAAGTTTACTCTTTCAAAGGACGCGGAATGAACTTGAGAATATCTGAAAGGTTAGAGGTAGATTTAATCCTCGTCCTTGGAATCGGATTCCTCAACGCTGACAGCTGTGGTTATCATGCTCCCCCAACCTCTCCCACGCACATGAAACCTATTTCGTCTTTGTTTGTGTTTACGTAGGCGATGTATAGGTATTTTTTTTTAAATCTGTTCACTGCATTCAAATGCGTAAAGCATAGCAGGAAAATATTTAAATAACTAAAATTAGATCGTGAACATCTTGCTATTGAGTTCCTGCAGGAAACGAACCTTCATTCCTTAGCTGAGGGGCACCAGAGAACAATCAAATAATATCCTGCCCCCACACTGGCCATTTTAACATTCCCCTTCCCAGTTAAGTGTTCGCTATTAAACATCCTCCCCCGTGAAGCCCTTTCATTGGGTACCAGGAGAAGCGTCATCCCCTCCCACCCTAGTGTCATCCGTATTCTCAAACTAGATTGAGACTATCGGGGCTTTATTTATTTTAGATACCTCACTTTTACCTTTTTTCGCCACTTTGCTTACAAAAATCTCCTTACCTATTTTTTGACCGGCTATTATTTGCAGGCTAGTCGCCCGCCGACTTCCGTCCACTCATCCCTGAGGGAGGCGGCTGTCGCTCCCTCCCTCTTGGTTCCGAAACATGGAGCAATGACACACCTTCCCTGCCCGACTGTGCTAGGTGTGCACCCTGCCGCAAGTGGCATCTAAATGGGTGCGCGCCCTATTCATTCCCCAACACCTACATATTCGCCACTTTATAGACGGCTCATTACAAAGTCTGGGTAGATGCCCTCCTTGGTTTTCGTTTTAACACGTTAATTTGCATAGACTCAATATTGATACAACTTTATTGGCTTATTGCATCATAAGTAATGCGTCATTTTTCATGATTATCATTATTTAATGGATAGAAATCAAACGACTCAAGTTATATTTAAATGAGTATTTATTTATTAATGTAATAAAATTTGTACTAGTTTCTACCACGTCTCCATTCTTCTATTAACATTTCAATCATATTTTTATAAAAATCGTTTGATTTAATAAAGACCTTTAAGGTTGTTTCGACCTCTTCTAAAGTTGACATCTTCATTCTCTTCAGGTGATTCGCTAAACTCCTAAAAAGATAATCTGATGGGGCTAACTCAAGTGAGTATGGAGGATGACTCTTTAGTTCACAATCGTAATTAATAAGCTTTTGTATGGGATATGTTGCGATTAGGGATCGTGCGTTGTATGGGTGAAAGGGCACTCTTCTTATATTGCTGGTTTTATCTTCAAGTTCCATATGTAAAGGTTCCAGGCGATCACAGTAAACATCTATGGTGATTTTCTGATTTTGGTTAAGTTCGAATTGGATTATTCCATTCATATACCACCAAATGTACAGGAGGATATACCGGATATGAGTCTCCTTCTTTCGGGTGGGGTATTGTTTTTTTTCCTTTTACTATTGTTTAGAACTCTTAATATTAATGTACATAACCACTCCAGCAAGGGGCATTGCGATTTGTTGTCCTGGCTGCCGGGCTGACGGGACTCAGCGCCCCGTCCAGCCCCACCTTAGCCCCTTCTTCTTTCTGACACCCTGTCTTTTTACTCTACTTCCTCACTTTCCCCACAACCTCTCCCACAACTTTCTCCAGTCAGCCTATAATTTCACAGGGTAGACGCCAACCAGCTTCCTCTCATCCAACCACCCCAGATCGGGGCTGAAACGGAAGGGGACAATATTCCTTCACTCCTGAGCTTCAGCCTCGAGTAGTGTGTTTTTAACAACCCGCTTCATCACCACCCACACCTTTCTCACACACCCTTTCTTCCTCCTTTCCCTTCCTATCAATTTTACGCCGTGCCCAAGGTGGAGCCGCCATGCTGATGGGCTGCAAGATCACTAGGTGGGAGGAGTGGCCCAAAATGGCGGCAGCTCGTTTTGCCGGCCCCATATTCACCCCTTGCAGAGTGGGCTACTGAGTGGGATGAATAGCGTTTGCGTCCCGTGATTATTATAGGGTCACCATAGCTAATGATGGAAACCTGACAAACAGACCTCTCCCATTTCCCTTTACCAGCGTCGGGGCCGCCCTCCGGTAGCTCTAAAGTAAAAAAGGTTTCCCCTCTGCTCTCACAGGGAACCCTACAAACTTCTATGCATTCGAGTGCAGAGGAGTCCCCCTTTTCTGGAGTCTTCCTTGAACAACTCCTTCTCCAGCAGCAGTCCCCCCTTTACCTTCTAAGGGGACTGCCAAGAAAGCACGCAGGTGGTACAAAATTGACTTGGGGCGGTTCGATAGGGCCAACCCCCCTGAGACGGGAGGGATAGCAGGGTCCACCAGCCCTTGCGCCCTAATGTCCTGCGTGCGCGCGCGCGCGCAACCAGCTTGCAGGGGGCCAGTATACCTGCCCCAGTTCCTTCCCCGACGAAAACCGGTTTGCCGGCCCAGGACAGAATGAAAGCTACCTCGAACGAGCCGGTGATGTCTTAGGGGTGGATGGCCACATGGAGGGCCCCCTAATATGGACATGGTACATCTTAGGGGACCTAGCCCCAGAGGATAGGATCTTCCTTGTGGTCCAACTCGGGTTCAGTGACAAGCACAAAACCCTCCTCCTATGACAGCTCGGGTCACCAAGGCCTCAAGAGGAGAAGAGGGATCTTCTCCCCCGACTGGTGCTCCTGTGACAGGAGTTGGTGTTCCTGTGACAGAGAAGGAGCTTGCTGAGGTCAGTCCATCTGGCCTAGGGTCTCCTGCCAATGGAGGGGAGAAGCAGGTTCATTCCCCGCCCTCCTCTCCTAAAAAGAAAAAAAATAGAAAAAAAAACAAAAAAGACGGAGACGGAGAGGGCCGCTGCCGTTTCGTTTAGCAACCAAGCGAAGATCGTCACGTCCGGCATCGTTGGTCCCCCAGGTGGGGAGTCCCAGATGAAGACTAGAACTGCGCAAAGCGGAGCCTCAATTATGTTGAGGACCCCCATTCAGAGGCTACCTGGTGTTTTCGAGCCGGCTGGTTTCAAACGCTTCCTTATATTCGCTCCACTGATTGCAGCATGTTGGCTAAGAGCAACATGATCCATCAGAGGAGAGCTCTAGCTAGTGTCATGGGTAGAGAGCCGAAGGTGACTCGTTCCTCGGACGGGAGCGTTCTGGTCAATGCTTCAAATCCCTCCGAGGCGGCCATGATTAGTACTCTTCGGACACTTCATAGCACGCATGAGTGTGACGCCGCACTCTACCATGAACTTCGTGAAAGGAGTAATTTAAGCGAGAAAACTCGTGAACTACTCCATTTATGACATCACCTTAGAGCTGGCCGACCATGGGGCGGTAAAGGTCGAACGTGGGATGAGAAAACAGAGAGGGCCCTCGAGACCCACCCCTACACTCTTCGTCACGTTCGTCTGTGACACGTTCCCCGAGTCGGTGCATGCCGGTTGGTATCGCTACCGCGTGAAAGCATTCGTGCCATGGCCGCGGAGGTGCTACTACTGCCATCGTTTTGGCCATACTAGTCGCTCCTGCAGACACGCAAAGTCGGGCTTACCTGAAGTCTGCCTAAGTTGCTCCAAGGCTGCACACGATAAATCCAAATCGTGTGGGGCCAATTGTGTCATTTATGGAGAGCCATACCACGCTTCTTCGTAGCAATGTGGTGCGTACCTCCTTGAGAATGAAATCCTGGCCGTTCAGGCCCAGGAACATCTCTTACTCATTTTGCGAGGCCTAGTACCTGGTGACGTCGTATCCAGCGCTGCATGGGACGTCCTATGCCTCAATGTTAAGAAAAATGCCCCCTTCTCCTGGCCCTTCTAGGCCTACGAGCACGGTCGTTTCTGCGCCCATTCGGAACCCTCTTGTGGGTTCTACTCACCCCATGGCACTCCGCTGGTAAAGCTGGTAGCAAAAAAGGTTCACATTCAGCCCCGTCGAAAACCAGGTTGGCTCTTTGCTGGGTTCTTCTCAAGGGTTATTTGAAAAATAAAAACCTACAAAAATAAACTTTAATACAAATAATAATAACAAGGGCACATATAAATATGGAAATCTAAATAATAATCAGTACCACAAAAGAACGTTATGACAAGCAAAAATTAAGGAAACTATGTCCAGGAAAATATATAAGTGATCCACTAAGTTGGATTGAATGGAAGATTTAGCAAGCCTATTGGCGTTACACCAAATGGGGAATTCTTCTTAGGACTGGGAACGAAGAGTTGGGACTTACGAGGAAAGGACTCCTGGTTACCTCTGGAGGATGAACTGGGAATGTGGAACACCAATGGCCAGGTCTTTGTTGATGGGGTCTCGATGCGAAGGCGTCCAGCGAGACTCCGAAGGGGGTTGAGAGTACCTCCGTTCCAGGAAGAAGTAATCACAAAATCGTGATTCGTCTGCGGACGGCAGGAAGTCTCAACCAATGTAGAGAGACGAGAGAGACAGGACAATCTTCCAGGGGTATAAATGGGTTTCCGTAATCCTCTGATCAGGGCAGATTACACGAGACGATGTGCTGACGAGATCACAAGGGCGAGGGGACCACTTCACCGGAGACAGATACTAGGGTCTGAACGGCAAGAAGCTCAGATTTTCTATATCTCCTGAGGATTTGCACACATCACCTAAATAGGAGCCACAGCCATGGTCGACAGAGGACTGCGCTCGCGAGGGTGTCCTAAGGGGATATCGGACGCGCCTTAAGCAAACATGGACCTTGATAATTTCCGGCATCGACGAGGCAAAAGGGAATTAAGCGAGATTCCCAAGGGATATCGGGCGTGGTTTAAGCAAAAATGAACCTCGATAATTTGGGGCATCGACGAGGTGAACGGGAAATAAGAGAGATTCCCTTCTATCCCAAGAGGGGGAAGATGGACACCGCTGCCACCTGGGAGCTGGACAGCGTTATAAAACTGGGGAAAGATGGTGATAAAGCACCCCAAATTAAACACAGCTGCGCTAGTCTGTCTTGACCAGAGAAATTTTGTGTGATAACGTCGTATTGAGTTTCATGCTCCCGCAAACATCCTCAGAGAATTTGATTTTTTTTATAAAATTCCACTTGTATTTATATATAGCTTATATTAAACATAAGCTACAAACTTAAAGCTTTCCCTTAATTTCCTAATAAAGCTTTTCAATTTAGTACTAAAATAAAAGAATCTAAATATGGAATACAGTCACATTGTCATTTAGCAGCGCAGCATATTGTATTGCGTATTATTTTGGAGGATTTTTTTTTCTGAATTAAAATATGAACATTTTATATTACTCAATATTAAATAAAATATGATTGACTAATTAGTATTCGGGGGCGGGGCTTAAAAGTCTTAAGTTGAGAAACATGACATTAAAACAATGAGGATTTGAACATTTAACCACGTCTCGCCTACATTATTTTTATGCAGTGCTCCGCCCCTTCAGGAAAGAGTTATAAATAGCCATTAAATTCCCTTGAGTATATTTTGAGGCGTGCGAACAACTTGCCTTCTTTTTATTATAGTAAACTATGGCAACGGAATTAACGTGTACATTTAAAATATTTGAAGTCAACCTATTTTACAATGCATCTGGTTTCTTACAAATAACAGAATGATGGATCTTTAGTTTTACGTACATCTTCACATTGAGTTTGGGTTCCTTTGACTTTTGGAGTCTTACAATACTTTATATTTATATCTATAATTACACACGGTAGTTAGCGGTTCTCTGACGCGTTCGAAGGTGGGAGCTGCAGCTCTTTAATGCGAACAAAATTTCGTATGCTTGTGTGGATGCGCGCCACAACTTTATTATTGTTAACTTTTACTTAGGCTTCCTTCCTTTTTTATTTATTGGTTGCAGCATAAAATTCAATTCCTAGGCGCTCCTTATTTTATACACTATGCATGCCTACAGCTTTGTGCACGCGCACCACACTTTTTTATTTCATTTTTGTTATACTTGGTTGCAAAACATAAATTTCAAAGTTGTCAACAATCTTGAGATTCTTTGTTTAACTTATGTTAGGCCAAGCGTTTAATAACATGGATTAGAGCGTTAAACATGTAGTGGCTGCAGTTCCTCAGCGCGAACAAAACCTCCTTTTTGTACATTACAACACTACACCACTTTTCTTTAAACTTGACGGAACCTAAGAATACGGAGTTAACTTTAAATTAATATTTACAATGACTTTGTACACATAATACACAGATGGGCTGCTAAAATAAAAAATACACATAATACGAGGTTATCTTTAAATTTATAATTTTACGGACTTTATACACTTGTTTGTTCTAATAAAATTAATATCATTCTTCTTACTATCGGACACTGGATTTCTCTTTATTTACACACTTTAAAATTAAATAAGCACTGAATTTACGCCCTCTTAACCAAAGAAGAACGAATGGCTTGCGTTCGTATGTTGATTTCCTACTGTGTTTGTATGTGGAGACTGGACAAACCTTTGCCGGATTAAGTCTCCACCTACGTCCACCTGTAGCGGTTGATCTTACCTCATCCATCCCGTAAGGAGCCCGGCGATTTGCCATCCTGGCCGCCGTGGTGACAGGACTCAGCACCCCGTCCGATACCAGCTTAGCCTCTTCTCCTTTCTTCAAACACTTGTGTTTCCCTGTTGTTTCCTCGCTTATCATACAACCTCTCCAACAACTTTCTCTGGTCAGCATTTAATTTCACAGGATAGATGCTGGCCTTCTTCTCAGCCAACCGTCCCGGATCGGAGCTGAAGGGGGAGGGGAGAATGTTCCCTAACCCCTGAGCTCCGGATCGGGATGGTGGGTTCTTAACAACCTACTTCATCCCCACCCATACCTTTCTCACATCTCCTTTCCTTCTCACTTCACCATCTATTTTTGTACTCTGTGCCCAAAGTGGATACGCCATGCTGAAGGGCTGCCAGGTCACCAGGAGGGAGGGGTGGCCTTAAATAGCGGCACCTGGCTCTGCCAAGCTCGTACGCAGCCCTTGCAGAGGAGGCTACTGCGAGGGGTGATAAGCGATTGCTTCCCGTATAAAAAATAGGGTCACCATGCCCAATGATGTGGAAATAAAAAAATCTCCCCTCAAATTCCTCTGTTCCATCGTCGGAGCCGCCCTCGGGCAGCTCCACAGAAAAAATGGAGGTCCATCCTCCTGTGCTTGCACAGGGGACCCTCCAAATTTCTCTACCAGAGAGGAGGCTTACTCCTCTCCTTCGCATACGGGTGTAGAGGACTCCCCCTCACCCCCGTCTCTAGAGGGGCGTTCGAGCACCTCTCTTCCCAGCCGCATTCCCCCCTTTTCTCTCCAAGGGGTCTGCCAAGAAAGCCAGCAGGCAGCCCATAGCCGACCACTCCCCCTTGAAGCGATTCGATAGAGCAAACCCCCTTAGGGGGAGAGGGGAAAGCCAGGCCCCTTCGGTTGCTTTCCTCAAAAGACCTGCTGGCTAGAATTTTAAACCTAGCGGCCTGTGTCTACCCAGACATGACTAATGACGCTGCTGACAATAGGAGCTGTGATGTCTTGGAGGAGGGGATGATCAACTGGAGGCCTCCCTGAGATAGACATGGTCCTTGAGGCAACCCAGCCTCAGATGGTAGGACCTTCCATGGGAGTGAATCCGAGCTCGGCGCCAAGCACCGAACTCGAGTCCACCCCTATGCAAGGTCCTCCTCAAACGGCTACGGTTTCCAAGACAGTACAAGGAGGGGAGGGATCTCCTCCGACCTGTGCCCTTGCGACTGCCAGGACCTTCTCCATCTAGGAGAAGGACCTGGCTGAGGCCGGTCCATCTGGTCTGGGGGCTCCTGCCGGCGGAGGGAAGAAGCAGGTTCATTCCCCGCCCTACTATCGTAAAAAAAGACTAAAAAGACTCGAGGCTCCTCTCCATCCGCGGTGCCTGCGGGAGTGGATGGGGCTGCTGGTTGGTAAGCGCCTAAGCCAATATTGGCACATCCGGCCTCTCTGCTCCCCCGGGTGCGGAGCCCCTGACTAAGACCAAACGGGCGCAGGGCAGAGCCTCGATGACATCGGGGCCCCTCATTCAGAGGTTACCTGGCGTTTTTGAGCCCGCTTGCTTCGAACCCTTCTTAGTGATTCGCTCTATTGATGGCAGCATGTAGAGTTTCAGCGAGGGAAATTAGTAGAGAGCCGAAGGTGACCCGTTTCTCGGACGGGAGCCTCAGCGCTTGGGGCGCTGATAGGGCTACCGCCCTACTTTTTTATCGATCCTTTGTTCGTTCCAAGCTCGACTACGGATGCGAGTTTTATGCATCCGCAGCCGAGCGTATATTGCGGAAGGTGGATTCGATCCACCACACCGGCCTTCGCCTTGCGACCGGTGCCTTCCGCACTTCCCCCATTGAGAGCCTGTTGGTCGATGCTGGGGAGATGCCACTCGCTCTGCGCCGCGTGCAGTGCATCACTCGCCTGTACGCGCGAGCCCGGCGCCTCCCTCAGTCGCCAACAGCTCTCACTGCATCCGCAGCTGATCTCGATGGTGCCTATGCCGCCGAGAGACGCCAGTCATACCCTAAGCCCTTTGGGTTTAGGGCCAGGAAACTCCTTCGAGAGGTAGATATAGCTCTCGGGCCGGTGGCGCCCCTAGTTCTGCCCAGGACGCCACCCTGGAGGGTACCACATTTGGCTATTTGTCGCCACGCCTCTGCTCCCAAAGCTTGTACTGCGCCGGGAGTATTGCGTTCGACCTTTTTGGAGCACACATCGTGTCACGCTGGTACCGTGCCAGTGTATACGGATGGCTCGAAGTCCCAAGAGGGGGTCGGCTTCCACGCCGTATCCCCTCTGTTTGAAGTCAGCGGGGCTCTACCAGGCGCTGCGTCTGTCTTCACGGCCGAGCTGGTGGCAATACACCACTCGGTACGGGAGATTACGCGATGTGCCCGGTTCGGAGACCGGATTGTGATCTATAGCGACTCACAAAGCGCCCTGAGTGCTCTCGGGGCATTGGAATCTCCGCATCCCCTGGTTCGCGATATCCGTGACGCCACGGTTTTGGCGAGCCGGGCAGATTTCGAGATTGTCTTCTGCTGGGTTCCTGGACATGTAGGAATTGCGGGGAATGAGCGCGCCGATGAGGGCGCCAAAGAGTCCGCGAGGACTCTGCGACCGGACCAGCGTTTCGCTCTTCCTCACACCGACTACATGGCAGGAATACGGGCAGCTCTTCGGACTGCTTGGCAAAGAAGATGGGAGACGGTCGAAGGGAACCTAAAGTTGCGTGCCATTGCGCCGCGACTGTTCCCATGGACCTATCCCCCAATGCCGCGGCGGCTTCAGGTTGCTTTCTGTCGTCTCCGAATCGGACACACTCGTGTGACGCATCGCTATCTGATGGAGCGCTCGCCTGCGCCCTATTGCAACGACTGCGTCGTCCCCCAGACTGTTCGGCACATTCTTGTCGAATGTCCCAGTCTGGGTGATCTTCGCGCACGATACCTGTCCCAGTACCGGGATGGGCGGGGTCGCTACCGCCTGTCCTTTGTGCTCGGGACAGATTCGTGCACATTGACTTGTGGACTTATTGACTTCTTGGGAGAGGCCGGCCTTCTCCCTATTATTTAAGCAAGGTTTGTTTGTTGTTATTTTTTGTATTTGTTTTTTTTTGTTTTTTGTTTGTTTTTTCCTTTAGTTGCACGCTCCTGCGCCGAGGGGACCTCTCCCCGACGCACCAGCTTGCTTCCTTTCCCCCTTTTGGGGTGTTGTTTTTTTGGTTTTTTTTGTTTGTTTTTTTTCTCTTTAATTTATTTTAAAGTAGCCTAGAACTAGGCCAGTTTTAATACGGCGACTAATGCCCAAGTAGGCAGTCGCCAGATGAGCTCATTAAAAAAAAAAAAAAAAAAAATCGGACGGGAGCCTTCTGGCGAATGCGGTGGGTCCCTCCGAGGTGGCCAAGATAAGTGCTCTTCAGAGACTTGATGGCACTCCGGTGTGACGCCGCACTCTACCATGAACTTTGTATGAAAGGAATAGTTTATGCGAGGGACCTCGTTGACTACTCCATTTATGACATCACATTAGAGCTAGCCGACCATGTGGCGGTCAAGGTCGAACATGTGATGTGATGAGAAAACAGGAAGGGGCCTCAAAATCCACCCCTACACTCTTCGTCACGTTCGACTGTGACAAGCTCTCTGAGTCGGTGCGTGTCGGTTGGTACCGCTACCGCGTGAAGGCATTCGTGCTACTGCCATGGAGGTGCTATTACTGTCACCGCTTCGGCCATACGAATCGCTCATGTAGACTTGCAAAGTCGAGTCACCCGAAGTATGTGTAAATTGCTTCAAGGCCGCACACGATACGTCCAAATCGTGTGTGGCCAAGTATGTCAATTGCAGAGAGCCGCACCCCACTTCTTTGAAGCAATGTGGTGCATATCACCTTGAGAAAGAAATCCTGGCCGTTCAGGCCTAGGATCTACTCTCATTCCTTGAGACTAAGGACTTGGTCTTGGCGCGCGCGGCTCTGCCTGGGACGTCTTACGCCTCAATGGTTAGAAAGAGACCCTCTGCTCATGTAGCATCCAGGCCAACGAACACGGTTGTTTCGGAGCCCATTCAGAGCCCTTCTGCAAGTTCTACTCAACCCGGGCACTCTGCTGGTGAAGCTGGCTTTTTTAAGGGTGCACACCCAGTCCCTGCTAAAACCAGGGCTTCCCCCCCCCCTTCTTCCATCGTGACCGTTTCCGGTAAGGCGAAACGGCCTCGCGCCTCCACCGAGTCGTTAACTCATAGGAAGAAACGCCCCTGAAGTTGGTCGCCAGGCCATCTTTCAGGGTTCCTAAAGCTGTCCCCCGAAAGGAGGACAGTAACAAAGGAGCTTCGGCATCTTCGCCCACGCCTAGTGGTGTGCAGAGTCACTCGGAGACAGTGGATCTTCGAAAAATAGGCCCATCGCCTCCGAAGACGCAACGCCCGCCCAAGGCTTCGAGGCGGAGGGAGGAAAAGACTCGCAGGGCAAGACCAACCTCCCCCAGTAAGTTCTCGAAGGCGACAGCGCCCTCAGCTCATTGTCCGGCTAACAGCGCCAGGGATTCTGCCTTTGGGAAACGTACGGCCATTCCCAGGAGGGTCTTCTTTTCGAAGGGGAACCCGCGTCTCCTCCGAGCTAGGCCTGGAGGGCATATTAATTCAATGGAATCGCCGTGGACTCCGGGCCTACTGGGAGAGGAGCTGCGGAGGACGTCTCGTCCCGTTTCCCGTTAGCTATTTTTCTGCAGGAGACCATGTAGGTGCATGCCCCCTTCTTGCTCTTGCGGGGTATAAGAGTTTTGCGACCCCACCACCACAAGATGTGGGCCGGGCTGGGGGATGCGCGGTTTACACCAGGCATGATGTCTCCGTTCTTCTTTTCACTTAAGATACCTCTTTTCAGGCAGTGGTGGTGCAGCTTCACCTGGATAGGAGGTATACTATTATTTCTGTGTACATTCCACCGTCAGTTGACTTAGAAGAGGGTGACTTCCGCCGCGTCGTGGCACGGTTGCCGAGGCCCCTTTTCTTGCTTGGAGATCTGAACGGCAGACATTCTCTCTGGGGAGATTACTTAATGAATCCCAGGGGATAAGTCCTTGTCGATCGTATCGAAGAGCTTGAGATAGGTGTCTTAAATGTGGATGAGTTTACGCATCACTGCCTGAGAACCGCTTCATTTTCTTGTCTTGATCTATCTTTGTGCCGCCTGAGAGCCCACCTCGGTGGTGCTTGGCGCGGGCGCGGTGGCCTGCATTTCAGGAAATGACTGAATTCTCTATCTCAGTCGAGGAGTTTAGGTCGGTAGATGAGGCCGTTGAGTTCTTCTCAGGCAACCTCATCGCCGCTATCCTGACTCCTATTCCCAGAACGTCTTGCCGTTTTGCACGCTGACCACTTCCGTGGTAGTCGGCCCGGTGTGAGACGGCCCTCAAACAGAAGCGTTATGCCTACATGCGCTATAAGCGCCGCCCGAACAATTTCAATGTTGGGCGAGGGCTAGGTTCCGGTATATTTCAAAGCACGCCCGCGGCTATTATTGGTGGGCATACGTGTCCTCACTTAACGGGAAGACCCCTTTGTCAGAAGTGTGGAAGCGAGGCAAAGGGATTCGGGGCAAGTTCTCGCATGACCCCTCGCCCGTTTTCCAGGAGAATGGGATCGCAATCTCGGACCCCGCGTCCGTAGCGGAATCGTTCGCGACCGCTTTCTCCGCATTCTCTAGCAAAATGCTGCTCCGCCAGCATTCAATGCACGTCATGATGTTGCGGAAGGCCGCCGACTGGACTTTAGCTCCAGAGGCTGAGAACCCTCCAACGATAGGCTTACTGTGAATGAGTTGCGTTTCGCTCTTGCTTCGTGCGCGGACACCGCCCATGGTCCGGACGATGTCTCGTACGCCATGCTTCGACACCTGGGTGAGCAAGGCATGGCATTTCTGTTAGATTTGTTCAACAAGATCGGGTTGGAGGGTCTCCTCCCAGATTCCTGGCAAATCGCTACTGTGCTCGCCTTTTTCAAACCGGGAAGAGATCACTCTACTCTTGCCGGTTTCCGCCCAATATCTCTAACCTCTTGCGTGGGCAAGTTGATGGATAAATTGGTAAATGTTAGATTCCACGTCGGATGCTCTGCTCCGACTGGAAAATGCCGTCTGCGAGGCCTTCCTTCGTAGACAGCACTAAACCACGGTGTTTTCTATCTGGAGAAGGCCTATGATACCGCATGGTGATAAGGTATCATGGAGACTCTCCACACGATGGAGGCGAGGGGACGCATCCGAATCTTTATATCTTAATTTTTGCGAGATCATCGATTCCGCGTAGGGGTCGGGGGAGCCCTCTCCAGCCCAATGGAGCAGGAAGAGGGTGTCCCGCAAGGAAGTGTCCTCAGTGTCACACTCGTTGCCCTGATCATCAACGGCATCACCTCGGTGCAACCAGAAGATGTTCCCGCTACGCTCTACGTGGACGTCCTTTCTATCTCTTTTGGCGCGGCCCAGATGCCAACTCTAGAGCGTCGACTTCAACAGGCATTGAACCGCGTCTCTCGCTATGCCGAAGCGCACAGGTTTCAGTTTTCCTTGGCCAAGACAAAGGTGGTGCCCTTCTGCCGCCATCCACTGCTCCACTCAGACCCAGAGTTGTTTCTGGTTGGGGTACACCTGGAAGTGATTGAATCGCACTGTTTCCTTGGTCTTGTATTTGACCGACGCCTCACCTGGGAGGCTCATATTCGTAGCCTTAGGGTCTCTTGTACCCGCGCCATGATCATTCTCCGTTTCGTGACGTTCAGCGCTTGGGGCGCTGATAGGGCTACTGCCTTACATTTTTATCGATTTTTTGTTCGTTCGAAGCTTGACTACGTATGCGAGTTTTTATGCCTTCGCAGCCAAGCGTGTATTGCGGAAGGTGGACTCGACCTAAAACCCTGGCCTTTGCCTTACGATCGGTGCCTTCCGCACTTCCCCCATTAAGAGCCTACTAGTCGATGCTAGGGAGATGCCACTCGCTCTACGCCATGAACAGTCCATTATTCACCTGTACTCTCAAACCCCTACGCCTCCCTCAGTCGCCAACAGCTCTCTCTGCATCCGCAGCTGATCTCGACGGTGCCTATGCCGCCGAGAGACGCCAGTCATACCCTAATCCCTTTGGGTTTAGGGCCAGAAAACTCCTTCGTCACCTAGGTATTGCTCTCGGGGTGGTGGCTCCCCTGGTTCTGCCCAGGACGCCACCCTGAGGGTACCATATTTGGCTATTTGTCGCCACGCCTCTGCTCCTAAAGCTTGTACAGCGCCGGGAGTATTGCGTTCGACCTTTTTGGAGCACACCTCGTGTCACGCTGGAACCGTGCCAGTGTATACGGATGACTCCAAGTCCCAAGAGGGGGCTGGCTTCCACGCCGTATCCACTTTGTTTGAAGTCAGCTGTGCTCTGCCAGGCGCTGTGTCTGTCTTCACAGCCGAGCTAGTGGCAATTCACCACTCAGTACGGGAGATTACGCGACGTGAACGATTCCGAATCCTTGAATCCATATATATTTTAGATAGTAAACCCACACTTAACGACCAAACTTCGTCTTTCCCATTACATATTACACGTTAGATGGTTTCCTTACTTAACCACCTTCTTAGTTTAAATTAATGTTTTCCTTACTTTGCCACTTCCATGTTAATTTGTGTAATGTTGCTATTACCAATGCAATTCCATCAATTATCGTTGTGGTATCATGACTTATACAAAAAAGTGACTTGTAAGACCATTCTCCTTATGTTACCTATCCAATGTCAATTAGAATTACGTTGTATTTATACTAAATATAATTCCAGTACCCAGAAGATGAGGCTGGCCCTCGAAACGTTGGTTGAAATTAAATTAAGAAATAAAAATGCATTTCTTTTCTGCTGCCCTGGTTCTCTCTTATATATTGAAACTTCGAACTATAAAGAGCGGATCACTTGAATATATATATATATATATATATATATATATATATATATATATATATATATATATATATATATAAAATTACCTCATTTAGCTGCTTGCAGTAGTCCGGTGCGTAGAAATGAAATGAGCATCTTACCATTCTAACGACCGCTTCTTTGAAAGGGGAGGCCAATAGGGATGGGGTTCGCTAAGTCTTATCCTTATTGAGCCAGCAGTATGCCTGATGTTGGCGAAATCTGCTTCTCTAAGCGCTCGTTGTTCATTGCGTGATTACATTCTCCGATCTCTCTTCTTGTTCGATAGAAGGAGTCGCCAATTATGGTAGTAAAGATGAGACCTGTTTATAGGTAAACAGGGTGATCAAATTTATTGGTAAGCAAAGCTAAGGCGGCGGTACTGTAGAATTTAATCTGACTCTAAATGTCCGTTTTGTGATGATTCATTTGTCGGCTGGGTTACGGTAATCGGATAGACTACTTGACGGAAGGAGGGAATCCGAAGAAAAATGGCGGTTTTGTAGGCTTTTAATCTTGGCTTATGGCTACCTCTTTTCGGGCAACTGAAATCGCCGAGTTTCGGATTCGTTTGTGTGCTCACGTTGTAGCGGGCCGAAAATAGATCTCTAATCCCAATCGATAATCGATCCAACCCGCTTCCTACACTGTCCGGACGTGAGAAATCGAGGGAGAATAAAACGGATTGTATATACAGTCCCTTTACTTACAAAAAAAATACAATGATAGTTACAGTTTATATTTACAACAATTTTATATTTACTAGGGAAGTGTGCACACTTCAAAATGAGGCTAAATTTCCCAATCAAAATACGATACCAAACGAGAATCTTATAACCGGCGGATACAACAATTTACTTATATTCTACACAAAACAAAAAAAAACACAACCACAACCGAACGAAAAGGGGGCACGCGCTATCACTTGCTGGAGGTGGGTGGTAGTTGGCTAACTTAGAGGGAGGCAGGATTGTCAACGAAGGCGGGTATGGCGGTTCAGGTGGTTGGCGAGGCACGAAAGCCCTCCTCTCAGGGCTGGGTGGAGCACTCGTCTATAGAACCCCTCTTGCTACCAGTCCACACTTCCACTCTCTGTAGAAGAGATATATCCTCCTTTTATGACCCATTTATTTATACATGGATGGCGAAACTAATAAGTGGGCATTACTCGAAAATACATCGACTAGCTTACCTCTTTCCAGAATATGACGCTCTGATAAAAGTTAATTTAAACAAAGAACTATCTTATTATAGTGATATTTCAAAATTAGCTACTATCTTTCCAGAATAACGCCTGGAAAGAAAGAAAAACATGGTAATCATTTTATACATGAAATAAACAAAAATAAAACAAACCCATTCCCATTCACACACATTCTTACAGAGGGAGGGAGAGGGTACTGAGAAAAGGGGTGGGAGAATGGCCCTTTTACACACACTCACATTCGCCCCACCACAACGTCCTTGTGACTGGCTATCAATGTTAATAAACTTAATGTTTCTTGTATGTCTTCTTCTCTGTCAGAACTTGGGTATGAGGTCGGACCAACCGTGGATTGAAGTAGTGTCTGACTCTTGGTGGTTGACTTAACCCTGGAGCATTGAACATGGGTATAGTTTTCCCGAGGCTAGTGACACCATGCGCATTTCTCCTCCTCCCTCCCAAGGCAGGATGCTGGGAGTCTGTGTAGCTTCAGTCTAGCGAATGCTCTCATAGAGTGACGCCACGTCGGTCCACTCCTCTGCTTGGATTTTCTGCTAGACACCTGTTTGGGTACCGTTTGCCCTAGTTTAGTGCTAGTTATAGTAAGAAAAATACTGGGCAACATGTACCCGAGTTCAGTGGTAATAGCGTACGAAGAGAAGTTATAGTGATGGTGTACTGATAGATTTCTCTTTCAGGCTATAATTCTTATTTCGGGTGACTAATAGTGCGAACTTGTGCCTGAAATGGCGAAAGAACAAAACCTGAGTGGGCTGGAGATTGGTGAAATTCTCTTTACTCCAGATAGTGACGACGATAATGATTGTGTTGAAACTGATGTACCTTATGACAGTGAGAATGATAAGAAATATGTTCCAGAGCCACATGTAATGGCTGAAAGTTCAAACTGTATCTTGAGAAGACGTTCCTGGCTGACGCAAGCAAACAAAGGCGGGTGGTGGGAAGACAGAGGCCTAGGCGTCTTACCCCCCTTCTTCGCCTCCTACCCACGCCACCACAGTCTACTGCTGTTCTTGTACAGTACCCTGCTGTGTCAGCAGGCTCTGATGACCTGACGACCTTTATTCTGCTATTGCTATCCATGCTGCCATCCCTGCTGCTGTTCCTGCTGCCACCCCTGCTGCTGCTCCTGCTACTCGCCAGCGACAACGTCGACGACGTGCAGACGATGGAGAGTTGCTAGTGACTTTTAATTCTGTAACAGTCAAAGGTCGTCCAGGCTATGTATGACACACAAGGCCCAAGGTAGCTGCAGCAACCAAGACAGTAGCTCGAAATATTGTGGCATTAATTAGGCCAGGTCTCACATTATTAGCTGCGACTGCCACCACACCTGAAGAGTGTTTTCGCCTGTTTGTAACTGATGCCATGGGAAATCTGATTGTGGAGTTCACCAAAAAGAAGATTGATGTTGTTGCCAGGGGGTACAAGAGACAGACAGCGACTGTACAGTAAACAACAGCACCAGAGATACGTGCCGTGCTAGGTGTCCTTATATTCAGTGGTTACAGAAAAGATAACCATCTGAATACTAAAGAGTTATGGTGCCCTGTGGCAGGGGCTCCTTTCTACAAGGCAGCAATGTACAGCTACAGGGTTAATTATGATATTAATAATACTGATTCTCGTATGTTTTTCAAGCCTATTTATTCTAACGAAAATTTAGTGGCGTGACTCCGCTTTTCCAATCGTAGCGCGGAGTGGAGCTTATCTGATCAGAAGGTATGTGGGTGTGTTCTCCGATCCGACCACAGTAACAACTTGCATTGTTACTGAAAAAAAAACAGTAGTAGTTTTACCATCGATATTCATTCTTTTGAGAAGTTTTTATTTCTCATTGGGGACCTAAAGTTTAATGTAGGAGCCTCGGATAATATCTGGGAATAAAACAAAATGGATGTGGCTTAACTTCACTAAAATCGAAAGCGGTGTTTCCACTCCACTAGGTGGTAGCCGTTTAAATACGTTACTTTCCGCTGAGGTGTCATTAAATTACTGTTAAAAATTATTGTATATGTGCATTACCGACAGCCTATAAATCCACGCAATTGCATTTTTCTCGGTGGGCCGCTTTAGAATTCATATAAGCAACGCGCGCCGCATGGAAATATTTAAAGGTATTTTTAACAATGTCGGATACATTCTACCCTATATCTTCATAAGGTCTTTAATGTAATTGAGAAGAATGTGCATTATTCACTTCAAATTCTTACACAAATAATGAACATCAAACGGGTTTTTTCTTCTATCTTAAAAATAAAAAATGAGACATTGAAATATTTAATACATATTGAAATCTTTAGTGAGTGCGATCTTTTTGTGTGTTCACTGAAGCTTTAAAATCAGGTTTTCCCTGAGAAGTCGCGAGTCTCAGATCTGCAGCACGATTATTCTCATTCATTGGGGAAAAGGCTCCCATACACATGTATGCTGAGCCTAACAAGCACAGCAATTCCCTAGCTCCTCGTAAGATGCACCATACGTCCCTCACATCATGGACGAGATCTGACCGGAAAATGAAATGCACATAAAGTTCAGAATGACAATGGTTCGCAAGCCCGAATGCATTGAGGGACAGATCTCGTTTGGGGCTGATAATTGGGTTACAGTATTGCGTTTAGGTTTATTAACGATCATAGAACAATTTATGGTTCGATATGGGGTATTTTGTGCTATGAAGACGGAGAGGGGAATGATACTGATGTGAATGGCTATATGCATGATTATACGTGTGTAACTACTTACGCCCGCTTGGGTAAATTTTACTCTCTCCACCAATCAGCGATCAGATCATGAAGTCGCTGAAATTTTCGTGTCCGCTAGAATTAAAAGTCTGGGGTCGCTCTGAAACCAAGTTGGAAATCATTTGACCTTTTATCACCAGCACCAGAGAGAGACAAGGATAGTAGTTTAAAATAATTTTCCAATAGTTTAAATCATTATATCTACGAAGTATCCAGCAGTCATTTTTTCTTCTCTTTGGGCACGGTTGGCCCAGGCCTAGGTTAAAGTTCAATAAACATCCTCCACGCTATGTTTAAACTATTGAGCATCTTCCTTCCTGTAGCTTTCGGGCGGGGGTGGATGTTAAGTGCTGACTAGAATCTGTTGCAGCCATAGGTTCGAAATCTATTAAACGAAAGGTTAAATTAAATATATGATGTTGACCACCCACCAGGCAAAGAAGAATCCGATTGCTTTCAGCCGTTGTACGAGTACCATGATCATCAGGTCCAGAGTACCTCCGGGTAGATTATCTGTACCAGCCTATTTTTACGCTTACTTGTCTTTTACAAGTTCAGTCTGAGTTAGGTTAGGGAAGAAAATAATAAGCAAGACTTTTCTTGCTTTATGCGGGACAATTGCTGTTCAATATTCAACTAGTTTTTTATCAATTTATTTCTCTTTTAATGGTGCTTTCATTTGTGTTTTGTTCTTTTGATATTCAATTTTCCTTATCCTACAAATAAAATCTTGCTGGGTAGCTTATCTTTGGGTCTGCTGATCTTTTACACACTCAGTTCGGGACTGCTGATTTTCAACCCGCCTCAAACTTCAAGGCACAATAAGGACGAAAGCGCTCTGAAACCTTTCTCTCTGGTTGTTTCGCATCGTTGGACCCACATGGCATATATGGGCTCTTAATCTAGATGCTATAGATGAATTCCATTCATATTGCCTCATTTACATCTGAATCAACACAACTCTGAGTTATATTGAAGAAGAAGTGACTTAGATCAACTTCATCTTGGCTGTTGCTACGCGCTCAACTACGGGGGGGGGGGGATGGGGGCGATTGACTCAATATGAGTGAAAACTCAATTCATACAAAAACGACGCCAAAAGACATGAAACTTAATTGATTTTTTTTTGTCATTTGGCTTACCTCCCCCAGGAGAGGGTAGCCCCACTGTCCCTGGGAGATCCACCGACACATCAGCTTTTTTCTCTTAGAGGTTAATTAAACGATCTTCTTTTCAGATTTTCCGATGGTTCGGTGCGTCTCCGAAATCCCCATATCTCACAAATGCCCCAAGATATCTTATATCACCTGGCCCTGGGGTCCGGTTCCCACGACCTCAAGGAGATGTTTGGGGACCTCAGATTTGTGTGCATGGGTGGCACTCCAAAGCGCATGGAAAAATTCGCGCATTTAATCATGGACGAAATCGGCCATAAACTACCGGCAGGGACCGCGCTTGCAGACATATCCCTCGAGTCTTATCGCTACTCCATGTTCAAGGTTTGCCCGGGAGCCTTCTTATTGTGATAGGCGGGGGACAACACAACGAAGGTTTTCAATTTATTATTATTATTATTATTCAAGGTCAACAAACCTAAGACGAGTGCTCTCAATTATTTTGACACCTGACCTTACGGCTTTCAAAGCTTTCAACAAGTGGGGCAATCCGACCCATACTTTTCTTTTAATAATTCCATGACTAACCTTGGGAGGACATTGGCAGGACCTTGGTAATTATATCACTCGAAAGAGAATTTAAAACAACATAAGAGTTTCAAATATTGTTAGAATCGGCAAAATAGTTTCAATGTTATTGCCAAAAAACTCATTGAAAAGCAAAATGGTTACCATCCGACCGACGACCTACGAACCGACACAGTAACTTATAAAGTGGATATACACTTGAATAATTCATTCAATTATGATGAAATATATGATTTGATATTCTTTTCCACCTTCATATCAGAGTAAACTATGCCATTTAGATGATGATGGAATAAATATATGGTAATCAGATGGTGCCTGGAGGATGAGAAAGAGCTTCCCTATCTAAAACAATATTAAATTCTTTGGTGAAATGTGCCACAGTGTAGTCATGCACTGTCATGAAGGAGGACATATACTTTTTGCTGCAGGATGATGGAAACTCTTGTTGAAGAAATTCATTTAAACGCTGGAACTGCTGAACATAGGTAGTATCCAGTGACGTTTTGCACGCTGACCGGTTCCGTGGTGGTCAACCAAGCGTGAGACAGAAGCGCTATGCCTACATGCGCTATAAGCGCCGTCCGAACGATTTCACTGTCGCTGAATTTCGTCTAGCTAGGGCTCGGTTCCGGTGTGTTTCAAAGCACGCCCATCGTTCTTCCTGGCGGTCATAGGTATTTTCACTTAAAAGATCAAGGCCCCTCTTGTAGGGGTGTGGAGGAGAGTCAAAAGGATTCGTGCGAGTTGTCGCAGGCCCCCCATCTCGCGTTCTCTAGGAGAATTCGACCGCAATATAACCCCTTCTCCCCTGCTTCCGTTGCGAAATCGTTCGGGACCGCTTTCCTTCCACATTCTCTAGCCGGGATATCTTTGCAATCCCCTGATTGGAATTTACATCGAGAGGCGGAGAACCCTTCAACGACAGATTTACAATGAGCGAGTTGCGTTCCGCCCTCGCTTCGTGAGCGCACACTACCCTTAGTCCGGACGATGCCCCATATGCCATGCTTCGACATCTAAGCAAGCGAGGGTTGTCTTTGTTAGATCTGTTCAACAGGACCGCAAAGGAGGGCATCCTCCCAGACTACTTGCGAATTGCTACTGTGCTCGTTTTTCGCAAACCGGGAGAGATCGCTTTACCCCGGCCGGTTTCCGCCCAAACACACAATCCTCCTGCGCGCGTAAGTTGATGGAGAAATTGGTCAATGTTAGATTAGCTTTTATTCTAGACAGCGGAGACCATTTATTTTGTGCACAGTGGGGCTTCCGCAAGTTGCACTCCACGTCGGATGCTCTATTCCGAATGGAAAAGACCGTCTGCGAGGACTTCCTTCGTAGACAGCACTATGCCAAGGTGTTTTTCAATATGGAGAAGGCCTATGATACCTCATGGCGATACGGTATCATGGAGACTCTCCACACGATGGGGGCGAGGGGACACCTCCCAATGTTTATATCTGAATTTTTGCGAGATCGTCGGTCTGCGTACGGGGGGGGGGGGCTCTCCGGCCCAATGGTGCATGAAAACGGTGTCCCCCCAGGAAATTGTCAGTGCCACAGTCTTTGCCCTGAGCATCTGTGCTCTCTACGCTCTATGTGAACGACCTTTCGATCTCTTTGGGCGCGGCCCAAAGAAATTCGACAGGCATTGAACCGCGTCTCTCGCTATGCCGACGCGCACTGCCTTCGGTTTTCCTTGGCTAAGACTAAGGTGGTGAAGTTCTGCCGCAATTCAAGGATCCACTCAGACCCGGACTTGTTTTTAAATATGGATTGCCTGGGAGTGATAGACTCGCACAGTTTTTTCGGTCCAGTATTTGACTAATGCCTCACTTGTGAGGCTAATATTCATAACCTTAGGGTCTCTTATACCCGCGCTATGGATATTTTTCGTTTCGTGCGTTCAGCACCTGGAGTGCTGATAGGGCTACTGCCTTACTTTTTTATCGATCCTTTGTTCGTTAAAAGCTCGACTACGGATGCGAGTTTTATGTATCTGCAGCCAAGCGTGTATTGCGGAAGGTGGACTCTATCCAACACGCCTGTCTCCATCTGACGACTGGTGCCTTCTGCACATCCCCCATTGAGAGCCTACCTGTCGATGTTCTGGAAATGCCACTCGCTCTGCGTCGTGCATTATTCGCCTATCCGCGCGAGAACGGTTTCTCCTTCAGAACGCTTTCACTGCATCTGCAGCCCATCTCAACGGCGCTTATGCCAACTAGAGACACCAGTCATACCTTAAGCCCTTTGGGTTTAGGACTAGGAAACTCTTTCGGGAGTTTGGTGTAGCTATTGGGCCGGTAGCGCCTCAGTTCTGCCCAGGACGCTACACTAAAGGATGCCACTTTTGATTATTTTTAACCACACCTCTCCTCCCAAAGTTTTCACATCACCGGGAGTATTACGTTTGACTTTTTTTAGCACACTCTGTCACCTTTAATCCGTGTCATTGAATACAAATGGCTTCTAGTCCGGAAAGAGACTCTACCAGGTGCTGCGACTGTCTTCATGCCTGAGCTTTCTTAAAACACCGCTCGTTACGGGAAATATGCATGAAACCAGCTTCGGAGACAAGATTGTGATTTTTAGTGACTCATTGAACACCCTGGGTGTTTGTGGGATATTGTAACCTCCACATTCCCTGGTTCTCGTTATCCGTAACGACACGGTTTGGGCGAGCCGAGCGGATGTCAAAATTATCATCTGCTGGGTTCCTGGACATGTAGGTATTGTGGGGAATGACCGCGCACGTGAGGACACGAAAGAGTCCACGAGGATGGGCAACTAGACGAGCGTTCTGCTCTTTCTCACACCGATTTCATGTCACGAATCAGGGCAGCCCTTCAGTCTGCTTGGCAAAGAAGATGGAAGACAGTTTAGGGAACTTAAAGTTGCATGCCATTGGGCCGCGACTGTTTCCATGGACCTTTCCCCCCAAATGCCGCGACGGCTTCAGATCACTTTCTGTCGTCCTTGAATTCGGCACACTCACGGGACGCATCACCATTTGATGGAGCGCAGGAATCTCCGCATCCCCTGGTTCGCGATATCCGTGACGCCACGGTTTTGGCGAGCCGGGCAGATGTCGAGATTGTCTTATGCTGGGTTCCTGGACATGTAGGAATTGCGGGGAATGAGCGCGCCGATGAGGGCGCCAAAGAGTCCGCGAGGACTCTGCGACCGGACCAGCGTTTCGCTCTTCCTCACACCGACTACATGGCAGGAATACGGGCAGCTCTTCGGACTGCTTGGCAAAGAAGATGGGAGACGGTCAAAGGGAACCTAAAGTTGCGTGCCATTGCGCCGCGACTGTTCCCATGGACCTATCCCCCAATGCCGCGGCGGCTTCAGGTTGCTTTCTGTCGTCTCCGAATCGGACACACTCGTGTGACGCATTGCTATCTGATGGAGCGCTCGCCTGCGCCCTATTGCAACGACTGCGTCGTCCCCCAGTCTGTTCGGCACATTCTTGTCGAATGTCCCAGTCTGGGTGATCTTCGCGCACGATACCTGTCCCAGTACCTGGATGGGCGGGGTCGCTACCGCCTGTCCCTTGTGCTCGGGACTGATTCGTGCACATTGACTTGTGGACTTATTGACTTCTTGGGAGAGGCCGGCCTTCTCCCTATTATTTAAGCAAGGTTTGCTTGTTTGTTTGTTTTTGTTTTTTCTTGTTTTTTTTTGTTTTGTTTGTTTTTTTTTTCCTTTAGTTGCACGCTCCTGCGCCGGGGGGACCTCTCCCCGACGCACCAGCTTGCTTCCTTTCCCCCTTTTGGGGTGTTGTTGTTTTTTTTTTTTTTTTTTTTTTTCTCTTTAATTTATTTTAAAGTAGCCTAGAACTAGGCCAGTTTTAATACGGCGACTAATGCCCAAGTAGGCAGTCGCCAGATGAGCTCATAAAAAAAAAAAAAATTTGATGGAGCGCTCGCCTGCACTTTATTGCGACGACTGCGTTGTCTGCCAGACTGTTCGGCATATTCTTTTTGAATGTCCCAGTCAGGGTGATATCTACTGCACGTTACCCGTCTTGGTACCGGGATGATCGAGGTCGCTACCACTTGTTCCTTGTACTTGGAACAGATTTGTGTATTATCTGACTTTTTGGAAGAGGCTGGCCTTCTCCATTTTATTTAACTCGGTTGTATGTCGCATGCTCCTACGCTGGGGGAAAGCGGGCCTTCACTCGACGCCGGAGCATGCTCCCATCTTGTTTTTCCTTTGTTTTTAGTTTTGTTTGTTTTGGTTTTCGTTTTGGTCTTAGACTTATTTTATATTTTATTATAGCCTAGTATTAGGCTTGTAATTAATTTATTACAGCAACCTATGCCTTTGTAGGCAGTGGCCAGATGGTATCTATAAAATTTCAATATATCTTCTACCGTCAACGGAGTCCTTCGCATCTTAACTTGGCTGCCGATGCCTTCTCTTGTTGGACCTTAACGGCAGATACCCATTTAGGGAGACTACACGGTCAGTCCCATGGGCCGAGTTCTAGCGAAGAATTCATCCATCTCTCCTCAAACCACTGCATTTTCCTTTATTGGTCTTCCTTCTCCTGTGCACACGCGGACTTTGGGTGGTTGTTGGTAATCGACGAACTCCATGAAAGCGATAAATGTCTAATTCATATAAATTGGCTTACCACGGCCTAGTTGGTTGGAAACACCACTTCCGATCGTATTGAAGTTAAGCCACAACGGGTGTGATAAGTCGTCGGATGGACTACCGCTTCTGATTTGATCGCATTCACGGCCGCTGACATACCCGGTAGATACCCATTGTTTGGATGCCACGTAAACCTATTTAGGTCTCCCATGAGAAATAAAAGGCATCTAAACGAGTGCAGATCGGTGATAAAATCCCTACTTAATCCCCTCCATGTCACATAAGAATCACCTTGGCAAGGCTCCGGTGCGGTCACCAATCAAAACTAAACTTAGAAATACCCTCTACCCTAAACGAATGTTACACACACTTGTGCTCTAATGCCAGACTCCGTTGAACTTAATTTCACAACATGCCTGCCACAATTATAACACCACACCCTCAAATACAAGGAGTGCTGGATCTCTGGGAGAACCCGCTTCGGTCGGTGGAGTTCTTGGACTCTGTCAGTGGCGGATCCAGGATAAAGATTTGGGGGTGGGGGCTAACCTGAATTCTTCCCTTTGAGGAGTCTGAGAAAAGGGCATTGATGATTAATAAGAGTTATCTTACACAACATTGATGATAAATAACAATATCCATACAAGAGTGAGGACCAACTCTCTCGGATCCGAATTTTTTCCACACATCATGAAATTATAAATTGTGGTTTACTGTAAATTTTGAACGTCAGCTTAGGTATATTACTGAATTTAATAATTATTTGGGGGATTTTCCTGCATTTTAGGCATGTATCATATAAGGTACATTCGATTGTAACGGTTTAAATAACTATTTTATATATTGTCGAGGGTTTAGTCTGTGGGTAATCCTGTCCCACTTCCTGGACATATATTTTATACCGCACCGAGGTGAAGCGTATCCAATACACCTACCTTAGCCACTTCCAGTGAATAAGAATAACCCCGGTGCGTACCCTTTTGATCAAAACTAAGATGATCCCCTGAGTGTGTCCTCCACTCAGTATAAGCCAACCATGGGCAGGTCAGTGGAATAATGAGTGTTAAGCCGAGTGGATTGCTTAATAATTGCTAAGAGATCGCCCAAATTAGTTAAACACACATATACAAAAATAATCTTTAATGTACATGAATTTGAAATAAACACAGCGTATATAAATATAAATAGGATTAATCTTGCACTAAATAAATAAGTATACAAAAATGTCGTGGGAATTACTTGCAGATTACTCACTGGTATGTTTGCGTCTTAATGACACCCGACAGAACGAAGGGAATATTATTATTGAGTTAAACACTGAATTAAGTAAGCACTTCTAATATTCGAGGGTATGGGCTCAGGATGAGAATTCTAGTACACAAATAAACTGGTGAAGTTAGGGGATGGGATAATTCAATTAACGATACCTTTGATTTAGTAAGTATTTTTGAAGGGGGGGCGGTGAAGATTTTCTCCTGGTGACTATGATCGCACCTAGTCCGGCCGTCCGAGGTTACCAAATGAGAGGGTAATCCTAGACCGGTGATATACTGATCTTTTGCCGGATCACGAAGGTGAGCCAAGCGGTGACTCAATCGGACTTCTTCCTCGAAGTACCTGTCCGATTATTCGACTCCTGGAGTGGGTAGCCAAAACCGATTACCTAGCTACATATAGGGTAATCCGCAGAGGGAGGTCCTGTGTAACCTCAGACTCTGATGGGGCGAAGCGGGGGGCGAGAAGTTTGGCACCTACAAGTACCGTGACGGCAACAACCAATTCCCCGAGAAGTTCCTTGCAGCGGGCGAACGGTTTCTTCTGTGGATCGAGTTTCACACAAACTCGACGTAGGTCCAAGTGCTTCTGCCTGATTCTAGGGAGAAGTCTTCCTTTTATTCCTCCCACGAGCAAAATCGAGAGAGCGAATCGAATTCTCGTAAAATCTATATCGTCGCGCGAAAGACCTTTTTTCATCTTTGGGCCGACGATATTTCTTTCACGCCTTTGAGCCACCTCGCAGTTTGCGATGGTGCGAAAAGGATCGATAGAAAATTCGAGGCTGGTGCAGTTGGAAATATGGGAGGGACACGTAGCTTGTGTCGGAGTATTTCTGCGTACACCTATGTACGCGGTATTCAGACTTCTACATATATATTCTTTATTATTACATAACTATTTCTGAATAACAGAATACGAGTATGGCTTTGAAAAAAATATATAAACATAAACTGGTCTGATATCTGGAGGGGGCTTCATCCCCCTATGGCCCACTCTAGATCCGCGTCTGGTTGCTGTCGACTTAAGGGTTGGACTTTAGCCGAGGCCAACTTATGTAAGCAGATGTTTATTGAGGTTTCTTCGGAATGTGTCAAAGGTTACAAGATAATGCGAATCATGACGTTAGTATTTGCAAGTGAACCGACGGTGTTGAAGGAGAGAGACAGATCGAAAGTGAGTACCGTATATACATGACAATTTGAGATGATGGATGTGAGAAGTGAATGAGTACGGGGAGTATATATGGTGGGAGGAAATATGTGAATGAGAGTGTCATCGACAATGAAGTGGTACGGGCAATCGAGAAGAATGGATGAGACTAAACCTTTAGAAGGATTATATAAAGGTTGTAGTGGGCCGAGAATCTAGACTCTAACCTCAGTTGATCCAACCCTCTTCCTACACTAATTCGGACGTGAGAAATCGAGGGAGAAATGAAACGGATTGTATGTACAGTCCTTTACTTACAAAAAATATGGGGTAAATATTTATAAGAGATAAGGGTTAATAAATTTGAGATCTCGTAAAAATAATCCTACTTAGAAAGCCAATCTTACTTTTGAATGCTAGCAAAAAGATATATACAAAATTTTATCCTATTACCAAACAAAGTCCTATATCTAAACAACTAACGAACAATACAGAAGAGGCCTATTACCACACTGGTTCCGAAATCATTCTAAATCATACAAGGAGGCCTAGTAACCACACTTGTACTTAACAATATAACAAAGGCCTCATGTTTTACCCTTGGGGAAGGAAATCCTGCACGCTGCAAATCGAGTGTTCACAAAAAAAAGGCTAGGTCTTATCAAAAAAGGTTGCTGCCTCCGAGTTCGATATAATGTTAAGCGATCTTGTCGTAGTATTGAGGCTTTATAAAAAAAAGCAAAACCTCCTTCCAAATGGGACGTACGATATCTTCAATTTGTACTATCCCAATCGTAGAATGCCAGCCACTTTACAAAAGAAGGTAATATTTATCTATTTTAATAGAGTAGCTTTTTCGTAAAAATAATTTTATCAATAAACTCTCTGCAAAGAGACAAAAACATTTTAAACAGAACATGAAATCCCTAATAATATATATATATATATATATATATATATATATATATATATATATATATATATATATATAAACATTTCCATTCACACACACTTTCTTACAGAGTGAAGGAAAGGGTATTGGGAAAGGGGTGGGAGAATGGCCCTTCACACACACACACTCACCTTCGCTCCACCACAGAGTGAGTATGTGCTCTTGTGCGATGGGTGGGAAGATAGCGTAACAGAAGGATTTATTATGTGAATTGAGTGTTTTAGAGAGAGAGAGAGAGTAACAAGGAGTAACAAGGAAAGGAAGTACCCTAGGAGACCTTACGGTCCATTCAAAGAGGGTACCTTTAGACTAGCAATCGAGCAGGCACATGGCTGCTCAATTGTTTTGCATCCCTAAACGGCCACTTTTCAAGACTTTGTCTAGTCTTGACTTGAACTGGTCAACAGATTTACTGTTGACAACTGCCACTGGAAGTGCGTTTCACTTACCGCAGATACTGTAAGTGAAAATTTTTTCACACAGATTGCGGTTGTAACGCTTCAGTTCAAGTTTGAAGCCGTGATTGCGCGTTCTGTTCTCACTGTGTGAAAATATCCCGGTAGTCAACATTGTCGAACCCTCGAAGTATTTTGAAAATTTCGATGAGCTGACCACGCAGTGTACGGGTTTTCAGCGAGAACAGATTTAATTCCCTTAGTCTATCCTCATAACTTTTATGTCGGATAGAGGGGATCAGCTTAGTTGCCCTGGCTTGTACGCGTTCCAACCTTGCGATATCCTTTCGAAACGAAGGACTCCAAAGTTGTACGGCATACTCCAGGTGCGGCCGAACGAGGGAGTTGTACAGACAAAGTAATATCTCCTTGTTACGGTATCCAAACTGGCGCTTTATGTAGCCTAACATTCTTTGGGCTTTCTTCTCTGCCTCGATGCACTGTTTCGAGAACTTGAGGTCGCCAGTAATAGTTACACCCAAGTCCTTCTCAGTGTCACTCGATTCAAGAGCAGTGCCCTTAAGGATATACTGAGATTGGGGGTTTCTGTGGCCGATATGCATTACTTTGCATTTCCCCAAGTTAAAAGGCATTTGCCACGTGTCCGACCACTCCCCAATCTTCCCAAGATCTTCCTGCAGGCGGGCAGTATTTCCATCCTTTGCAACGTTCATACCAAGCTTGGTATCGTCGGCAAATTTGGAAATATTGGCAACCATGTCACCGTCCATGTCGTTGACGTAGATGATGAATAGTAGTGGTCCCATGACAGAACCTTGAGGCACCCCGCTAGTAACGGGCACACACTCAGAAGCCTGTCCATTCCCCACCACCCGTTGCCGTCTGCCACTTAGCCAGTTCTCGATCCAGCCGGCTACTTTTCCATCTATGGCCAGCGTTCGCACTTTCCGGAGAAGGCGGCGGTGTGGTGCCTTATCAAAGGCTTTCTGAAAGTCTAAGTACACCATATCCACCGCCTTGTCTCGATCGTGCTCACTGAACACGAAGTGGAAGAATTCCACAAGGTTCGTCAGGCATGACCGTTGCCTTCGGAAGCCGTGCTGGGAACTCCTCAGTAGCAGGTTTGACTCTAAATACACTCCATCGCTAGCAAGGATCGATAGCTTTGTACTTTATAAGGCATGAATGAGTGGAATGGGGAAGGTGCTTTGAGTCATTAATGCTCTCTGAGCCTACTATTGCGATGTGAGTGACCATGCCAACGTTGGATTACACACGTCTTATCGTTTTCAAGTGAGACAAAAAATCACCAAACTTAAAATAAAAAATCCGTGACTAGGATGCTTTCCGACACGCTTATTTGATTCCCAAGAGCTAATGGGGTGTTTAAGTCTCTCGCTTATGAACGCGACTTGAACTTAAATTAGGCAAAATAGTAGTTCATCCTGAATCCCTTAAGGTCGCAAGATTAAATTAGGACACCGACTCTCCTTTCTCCTTATTCTCAACTCTCTTTAACAAAGGGAGAATGGTTAAATAGCTTAGAACTCCCCCATCTTCCATTTAATAACTCTACCAATCAAATATCATTGGATATGACGTTTGTTCAATGTACTTTTTAATGACTATAAAATATACTTCAGTCGTCCTTCATGGGAACGAATGTAGAGCTTTCTTAGCAGAAGATTTAGCAATTGCGATCTTTAGGTGATCGGTTAAGATGGTGAATAAAATATAGGAATCTCTCATTAGATCTTCGAATCATCTGTTTTCAGGTCGGACCTGTTCTCTGCTTGTCGCACGGCATGGGAATACCTTCAGTTGGCATCTTGCTGCATGAGGTGATCAAGCTCATGTACCACGCCAGCTGCAAAGATCCAGTTTTCTTTAGGCTGGGAACCTGCGGTGGGATTGGAATCGAAGGCGGTAACATTGTTATATCTGAATCTGCTGTCGATGGTTTAATGCGGCCCTACTTGGAGCAGGTAAATTTGGGGTAATGCTATTTTAATATCTTTACCTACCAGACAAATCTAAATGCAGAGATACTCCGAGACTATTGCTGCGTCTTGGACAAAATATGCGGCATTAGTGAGTAGTCTAAAGGAAAGAGAACATCAACACTAAATTCTAGCCACCTAATAGATTTTGACAGGAAAACATGTCACAAAATGGTCTATGGACTAGGTAAAGGTATTGTCGACGTATCATTTAAAGTGGTCCAAGAATAGGCTTTAATAATGAGTATCTAGTTTGTAGCAGGGACCTATCTATAACAAACTGGGAGTGTATATTGTATTAAGTCTCGCATTCTTAGCTTATTTATTTATAATGACTTTAGTTTATTGGTTCCAACCAGACGTGAAAAGCAGTGTTTAGTGATTTCAGGTGGAAAGCAATATATTAAATTGTTCATTTTGGATGCATCTACTAACGATGATTTTACTGTTGGAAGTGTTAAAATAAGATAAGTTGTGAAGTTTAAATATTACAGGTTATATGTTAGTGATGTAAAATAGAAAATAATATGCTTACTTGTTTTGTGAAGCAATAAATTAAGTGTTGTTTTGGACAGCAATAAGTTTACTTGTTTTGGAAAGGAAAGATATAAATTTAGTTTTTGTTGTGAGATATGTTCACTTGTTTTAGGAAGCAATAAGTTCAAATGTTGTTTTGGTAAGCAATAAGTTCATTTGTTGTGGGAAGCAATAAGTTGTGTGTTTTGCGAAACAATAAGTTCACTTGTTTGGGAGGAAACAAATTCAGTTTTTGTTTGGGGAATCGACAAGTTCAAGTGTTGTTTTGGGAAGCATTACTTTCGTTTTGTTTGTCGAAGCAATAAGTTCGTGTTTTAGGGGAAGCAAAATTTAAGGGTTGTTTAGGGAAGTAATAAGCTCGTTTTATTTGAGGAAGCAATAACTTCGTTTTTTCGGGAATCAATAAGTCAATAACTCATGTTTTTTTAAGAAGTAATAAGTTCAACTTTGGGAGGGAGAGCAATTATTGCACGTGTTATTTGTGGTAGCAATAAATTCAAGAGTTGTTTAGTGAACCAATAAGTTTACCTATTGGGAAAGCAATAATTCACCTATTATTTGGGGAAGCAATAAGTTCGTGTTATTTGGGGAAGCAATGAGTTAGTGAGCACCCATTTCCTTGCTCCTGCTACTTAAGGGGGAGAGAGTAAAGCAAGAATCATTGAAGAAATACCAGAAAGCATTTTGAAAGTCGATCATAAAGAGTGAAATTAAACACAATTGCACTAATGATTGATACTATTTTTCCTCACTTCAACAGCCTGTTTTGGGTGAACTTCACCGGCGACCTGCTTTGCTTGACCTGAGCCTTGTGGAGGAACTGAAAGCAGTACGAATGCGAGATGACCCCTTTAGAATATTGTCGGGGAAGACCATGTGCACCTATGACTTCTATGAAGGTACGAAGGGAATGGGAAAGACGAAAGTGGCCTAGTGAATCCTCCCAAGACTATTTACAAATGAACTCTCACCAATATATGCTTCAGCTTTGAAGCTGAAAATGCTGGGTACTTTTTTAGCTATTTCAAACACTTTTCGGCCTTACACAGTGCAAATAGGGGTACAGACATAAAAATAAGAGTATAAACAAAATAAAAGTTAGAAGTAGTGAGTGGTGCGGATTGCTAAGAGAAAATTCATTGCCTTTACGTGTGGGTCTTGGAAGGCGCATTTGAAGACTACAAAACTAAAATCGTAGAGAGAACAGTGGTGCAAATACTCCTTCCGAGACCGTTTGTTATTACAAGGTTTTATAGTTTAACCTCTTGAGGGAATCTGCATTTGATGATGAGAATCCTTGCTCAGCACGATTTAGCGTGGATTTATTGCCGAAGTTCTTATATTTAGCGAGTTCCCTTCATCTCTACTCTTTTTTCCATTCATGCTTCTCTCTTATTGGTTGTTTTGCTCTCCTCAAGTATGTCCGCACTGTTTATTCAAATAAAATGGTGAATACCAAGGAGAGCATCTCTACCACCAACTTCATAGAATAGGCAAAGAACATGATGTAGTTAGGGAGAGATGAAATACGTGTATGGTACGTAGGCTGAGGAGAGTACTCGTCAGACTAGGCCGGAGAGAGGGCCAAATATTCCTAAGGGTTTCTCTGTGTTGCTAAGGATTTAAGTTCCCTTACCGTAGAAAGGGCGTTAAAATTCGTAAATTTGAGTGTCTGTACTCATATGATCTTCTTAGAAGCCTATAATCCCTGTTCTCGGTTCAGCCTTTCCTTCCACGCGCTTTCCTTAACTCCACCATTTCCTTTACGTTGGTGCACGGCGCTAAGGTAGAGGAAATGGTAAACGAGCGTGTATTGTGGAAGGTGGACTCTATCTATCCCACCGGTCATCGCCTGGCGACCTGTGCCCTCCGCACATCCCCCATTGAGAGCCTACTTGTCGATGCTGGATAAATGACCCCGCTCTTTCCCAATGAAAGTCGTCTCACCAGTCATAGCTCACAAGACTAAAATGCTTTGTGGGGATGACCACATTGAGGGCCCCATACCTTGAACCGGACCTTGTTCGGAGTTGACCCAGACCCAGGTGGCAGGATCTTGCAGAAAGGCGAACCCAGCATCGGTTTCAAATACCGAACCTAGGTCCTTCAGTGTGATACTTTCTCCTCGAAACCCCGAAGTCTGACAAGAAGAGGACCTCCTCCTCCGACTTGTGTCCTTTTAATAGCAGAGTATTTCTCAATTTGCAGAAGGATCTTGCTGAGTTTGGTCCGTCCGGCCTTGAAAAAGATGACTAGGGATCCTTTACTCCCGAGAGGACTCCCTCGGGTGGAGATGCCCAGACAAAAAACAAATTCACAAATGCGCTGAGCTGAGTGGAGCCTAGATTATGTACAGGGCCCCTCATTGCGAGACTACCTTGCGTTCTATAGCCTACCGGCTTCAAAAGCCTTCTTGTTATTCGCTCCACAAATGGCAGCATGTTTGCAAAAGCAACCTGATCCATCATGGAGATCATTAGTTAGGTTTATTGGCAGAGAGCCGAAGGTGACCCGTTTCCCTGACGGGAGCATTTTGGCGAATGCGTCGGACCCTTCCGAGGTGGCCATTATTAATTGCTCGCTGATCAGTGTGATGCCACACTCTACCATGAACTTAATGAAAGGAGTGGTTTGTTCGAAGGACTACTCTATAGAAGACATCAACTTAGAGCTGGCCGTCCATGGGGGAGGTCAACGTCGAACATGTGGTGAAATAATGGAGGGGCCTCGAGATCCGCCCCAATACTCTTCGTCACATTCGACTCTCACAAGCTTCCATTCGGGGGTTGCCGGTCAGAATCGCTGTTGCCTGAAAGTATTTTTTATCACTTCCGCCGAGGTGCTACTACTGCCACCGCTTCGGTCATACGAATCGTTTGTGCAACATGCAAATTCGGGTTTACTGAAGTCTGTGTAAGTTACTCCAAGGCCTTACACGATAAGTCGCTATCATGTATGGCAAAGTGTGTCATTGCAGAAAGCGAAGCGCACTTCTTGGAAGCAATTGTGTGCATATCTCATGTAGAAGAGAATCCTGGCCGTTCAGTACACAGTGTATTAAGCGCCTGTACGCGCGAGCCGGGCGCCTCCCATCAGTCGTCGCCAACGGCGCTCACTGAATCCACGGCCAATCTCGATGCTGTCTATGCCGCTGAGAGAGTTAAAACCTCTTATTGGGCTGGTGGCGGCCCTAGACGCCACCCTGCAGGGTACTTACTACCTTTGAATATTTATCGCCATGCCTCTGCTCCCAAAGCTTCCACAACGCCAGGAGTATTGCGTTCAACCTTTTAGGAACACACTTTGTGTCACGTTAGATCTGTGCCATTGTACATGGATGACTCCAAGTCCCTGAAGGGTGTCAGCTTCCACGCCTTATGCCCTCTGTTTGAAGTCAGGGAGCTCTACTAGGAGGCACTTCCTCTCTTTTTAGGGCCTAACTGGTTGCAATCCACCGCTCGGTAGGGGAGAGAAAGCGTCGTGCCTGTTTCGGAGACCATATTGTGATCACTAGCGACTCACAAAGCACTGAGTAATTTCAGGGCATTTGGCATCTCCAAACACCATGGTTGCTGCGAGTTGGGCAGATCTAGCGATTATCTTCTGCTTGGTTGCTGGACATGTGGGAATTACGGAAAATGAGCGCGCCGATGAGGACACCAAAGAGCCCATGAGGACTGGGCCTCAAGATCAGCGTTTCTATCTTGCTAACACAGACTACTTGGCATGAATTAGGGCCGTCTGCATGGCGAAGAAGAGAGGCGGCCTATAGAATTTAAATTGTGTGTCATTGCGCAGCAACTATTCACATGGGCCTACCCCCTAATACCAGGCATGTTCCTGTGCCTGGTAGATGCTGGTCGACGCCGGAGCGTGCTTCCTTCTTCTTATTATTTTGGCTGCTTTCATTTCTTGTCTTTGGTTTTGGGTTTGTTAATTTTTCTGTTTGGCTTTGTTTGGGAAATTTTAAAGTAGTCTAGCAGTAAACTGTCATTTTAATTACATAGTCTAATGCCGTTGAAGCCAGTCGCCAGATTCGCGCCTTAAAAAAAAAACAATTCCATGACGTGGCTCCATTTGAAGATGCGACATTTTGACCCTGCAACCCCCACCCCTACGGCGAAGGCTGGCAAATTGTGTCTCCAATATCAAGGCCCTAAGATGCGACGACACTAGGGCATACTCCCGGAAGAAGTCACCAAGGCCTAGCTGGTGTCGCGGTCAAAGGGTGCAAAGAGGGGCGAAAGAGAATCTCTTGAGTTGCAATTTTATTTCTGAAACTTATCGAGCGAGTTCATTGGCACCTTTTATTAGGCTGTCCACTTTCCGGCAGAGACGAAGCAGCTCGCAAACCGGAGTGTTGCGTATCCTTGTTCTGCGTCTGAGGGAGTTTTCTAGTGATCTGAGCTCGTCCCCTGCAGGGAGGTATGATTCTTGATTAAACTCGGGTTCATGTTGTCCCTGTATATTTGGAACAATTGGAATGGCAAAATTGAGGTCTGTAAAAATGTTTTACCAGAATCGGAGCGTCTCCCGATGATGCAACTTGCATGAATGGTTTGATAAGTATTTGCATTGTTGCGGTTTCTCATGGATATAACGAGCGATGGTCCTAGGCCCGGAGTGTCGTTGGGCGGAGTAACTCCAAAATAAACGGTAGTTTAAATTCAATTTTAGTCTTGGCACCTGATCATATAAGTTACTATTTCGGTCCGGAGGTCAGTCGGTCAGTCAGATGGTAACCATTTTACTTTTGAATGGATTTCTTTGGCAATAACATCGTAACTATTTGGCCGATTCTAACGAAATTCGAAATCCTTATGTTGATATACATTCTCTTTCGAATGATATAATTTCCACTGTCCACCCAAGGTTAATCCGAGAATTATTCAAAGAAAACTAACTGTGGGTCGGATTTCCCCATTTGTTGAAAGTTTTGAAGGTCATTAGGTCATAAGTCAGAATAATTGAGAGCACGTGACTTCGGTCTATTGACCTTGTTGTAATTTCAATGGTGTTGCTGCTTGAAACCATCTCTCTCATGTGGCAGTGGCCATTGATTTTGATACGAGTCCCTTCTGGTTGCTTGAAGTTTGCTGAGTTGTTGGACGATGGTTAGATCGCACTCGCGAACAAGATTAACTTTTTCGATATCAGAGTTTGGCCCCGAATTTCATGGAATGTTCGATAAACGGTCGCGCACCATTGTTCACGGAATAGCAGGGTCGACATTGGAGAGGTGACCAAACCTCCATGCGAGTGCAATTAGGTGTCCACTTTACGTAAGAGTAACTAATCTTCAGGGTCACCATTGGCGCTAAGTATTCAAGAAATACAAGACAGCTACCGCGTGTATAAAGCAAATTGACTAACTATTCAAGCTCTAATTATAGGTTAAGTTGACTTCATCTGGGAGTATCGTGATTGAGAAAGAGAATCGTGGTGGCCGACGAGCAAAGGCGAAATGTGCGTCTTACTGAAATCCTGACTCTTAGGTCAGTGGCACTGCCATTGAGAGTCGTCAGTAGTGAGTGAGTCAGTATTACTGCATCAACCCCTGTGTCTCCAAAACTTTCCGGCGGACATCTCCCTTGGTTTTTTGTACTTTTATTAAAAAAACAAAACAAAGGACTTGCGCTTTGAAAGCAGAGTTTCGGTCTGTGGCCTACGGTCTGGCAACTTGGGTTTGGTCTAAAAAAATTAAAAGGTATTCAGTACATATTTTCTAATAATTTACCATTGGTCTGTGTTTTTCACATCGATGCTTATTTTCTAAGCCTAGAGACGATATTTCTTTTTCGGAATTCTTTTGAATTTGGAAAAAATAACCCTTACGCCCTGTTTTTCGCCCATCTAAATTCTCTCTAATAATTTCATTTTGTTTGATTCATTTTAGGGGCCATTAGCTATTTAATCCAGCTAAAGATTAAAATTGGAGGTAAATATTCGTTTTAACACATTTGCACAAATTAATTTAAAAATGTGATTTTCTTATGCAGTTTTGTGTGTAATATTTAGATCTGACACTTGTTTTTTTCCCGGAAATGCATACTTTTTCCCATAATCGACCGAAGCTCATACTAGGAAAAGTATGTATTTCCAGCAAAAACGAGTGGCAGATCTGAAAAGTACACATAAAACTGCATAAAAAAACTCCTTTTTAAATTCTTTTAAAAAATCCAGACCAGAACTAACCTGGTAATTTAAGACTACGATACCAACGCCTACTGTAGGCTTTTTCCGCCAAAAATGAACCAAACGTCGATTGCTAAATGTCGTTAGGCCTCTAGTTTGAATAAAAGCTTTGTACAGAAAACAGTTTATAAATAAAAGGGTTAATATTCGTTGAAACGAATCTTCACCCTATATATTTCTAAGGCCTGACAATCGCCATCAAAAACTGCTCGTGTGAGTTGGTATTGCGATCTATCACAGCCAACATACGCCATTATACTATAGAAACCTAAAACATGGAGATCCGCGAAGCGTCCGGAATAAACGAAATATAACGCAGCTTGGTTAAGAAGCCAAAAACCACATGCGCAAAGCGACTCCAGATCTAAAAAAAAACATGGTATTGGCTGAATATCGCAAAAAGCCGCATGTGCAAATCGCCTCTAGACCTCAAAAGCCCATGTCTAGGTGATTGAATCAAGGCAAAAGTTAAAGGAGCGAGGTTGACAATGACGCAGAAAGATTCGAAGTTAGCAAAATAGCAATATATTTTCTAAAAGTGAATAACTACATTATTATTAAGTGCCGAAAGTTAAAAATGGCATCGGTGAGCATCATTTTTTAAAATTAAAAACGTTTATGTCTTTGAAAATGATTTAATCGTAAATGTGTTCAAATGAATCTGTACCAAACTGAAAATATATTTTAGAAGTAACTTTCAAAAACCTTTGAATATACGCCCCCCCCCCCCAAAAAAAAAAAACGGGTGTACCTAAATTTTAATCAATTTTCTGAAGTTTACCATTTGTAATTCTTTTTCTTTTTAAAAAATCCAAAATATTCGATAATCATTTATTTTTTCTGAACTCTATTTCTAATTCTTTTTCTTTTGAAAATGCCCAAACATTCGATAATCGTATTTATTTTTTTAACTTTACCATTTTTGTCTTAAAAAATTACAAAGTATAAAATATACTCATCGATAACTAAGGGCAAAACTTTTGGCCATGACTGTATACCCATATCCAGAAATTTGCTCTTGGTCAATCTGTACATACAAACTTTTTTAAAACGAAAAAAAAATCGAGAAATTTCGCACAGTTAAAATATAGTGTAATGAATATTGTGTGTTCTCAATATTTATCCACTTTTTTCTTAATTTGTTTCGCCATTTCTTCTCCGCTAAGGAAAATGTCTTAGTTAAATTCGTTTTTTCTCCCCTAATGACTATCACCATTTGCATTTAAGAGGATCGATGGAAATGCATCAAGAACTTCCCGCGCGTTAAACGATAAAGGACTCTAATTCGAAGGAATTTTCTTTCTGAGCAGGACAAGGAAGGCTAGACGGGGCCTTCTGCGAGTACACCGAGAAAGACAAATTAGCCTTCTTGCAGCGCATTCATGACCAAGGGGTCATCAACATGGAGATGGAGTCTCTCTGCTTTGCAGCCTTGTGCCACCACGCTGGTATCCGAAGTGCCGTCATTTGTGTCACTCTCCTGAACAGACTTAACGGGGACCAAGTGCGTTGTTTTTTTTAATTGTCGCAAGCGTCATACCGATTTGATATGATATTGTTGCGATGCTGCATCATGAATTTCCATATTTTCAGTCAAAAATTTAACTTGGGTTCGAAGAAAAGGAGTAGGCTTGGCTATGCTGTTAAAAGTAAATGAACTTGAAATATTGTACGAGTGAAAGTTTATCTACCGAGCTAAATAGTTGCAAAAGATTAGTGCACCAATATTTTAAATGATAACCTATGAATGATTCTGGGAGCTAACAAACTTTGAGATGTTGGTTTCGAATAATATACTTCCGTTTCCCTACACCCGGAGAGTGGCTAAAGGTTTTCGAATGATTGTAAATTTCCGTGTCCCAATGCAATGGCTAGTTTACTATTGCACTTCTATTCGTGTACAGTTTTTCCGACTACGTTATACATGTACACCCCTCCCTTCCGTAGTTTGTCTCTAGGGTCTGTCTACTGACTGCTGAGAACTCCGTAGTATCGGCGTTGATATAGAACCAATGTGTAGCTTTAAAACATTATTGAATTTAGGAGGGAAAGGGGCCGTTGGTATTAGTAATGCCATTTAATGGCAAGAAACCAGATGCGCTAAATCGACTCCGAAAACAACGCATTCATTGTATTATTAGAGAAGAGTAAGTTCTCAACCTGACTTCTCCTCCCATTGCACCAAAGGCTGTGGTTACTTTTAGTTAATTTCTCCGATCTACAAATCTCACCACACTGGTGGGCTTCTTACTGCCCTACCACTGGAAGGGTCTGCAGCGTAAACAGATTAATCATAATATCATTTTCTTATCGCGGGGAGATCAGTTTGCATCTGTTGCTGGAAATTTTGAAGGGAGACCTTGGATGGATACGTATGCTGGATCAATTATTGACTAGGTTTTATACAAGTTATCTCAAGAAACTATTTGCGGATTTTGATCAAATTTTAGGGAGGAGTAAAACTTAGCCAAGAGAGGGAAAACCCCTCCAAAGATTTTGTGGGTGGATCCGGATGCAGATCTTGGATCACCTATTCACATTTCGATTGTGAACATTATATAAAAAAATAATATTGGCGGATTTGTATGAAATCTTGATGAGAGGTCGTCCTTGAGCCTAAAAAATTATTAGATTTTGCAGCTGATTTTGGATCACCTTTTCACTTTTGATTATTTACAATAGATCTAAAATATATATTGAAATATTTTAGAGGTTTTGTGAAGCAGTGGGCTTTAGACCAACGCCTAAGGGTTTCAAGGTCAGCGTATCAACAAAGGGACATAATTACATCTCGAATGATTGACATCAGTTTCGTTTTTATTCCAAGTGTGTATTTGTGTGTTGGGTTCCATTGTTTTTTTTCTCTCTTTCTCTCTATCCCTTTCTCCTCCTCCTAACAATTCCCCCTCCCTCAAAAGCCTCACTGCCTCCCCACTATGTTACTCGCCTCTTTCCTCCTATGTTTGCAAGCCAGGATAAACTACAGGTTCCCATTTAGATAGAACCTGGGTATTGGTGCGAACCGGTCGTCAAAAGAGTAGAAATAAATACCCCGCCGCCACCTTCCCGCAGGTATCTACCCCGAAGGAGACCTTGAACCTCTGGCAAGAATACCCGCAGATCATCGTGGCTCGGTACATCAAGAAGTGCCTGGGTCTGCCCCAAGACTGTCCCCAGAGAACCTTCTCTCAGGAGATAAAAGACCCCAAGAACTACTTCAACGTATGCCAACAGTCGGCAGGACTCGGATAAGGATGGGGGGGGGGGGCTAACTTGAACATGCCATGCTTGGATTTCTACACAACTCTTGTGCCATTCCTCCGCAAGAGGGAGTATGGACACCATACTGGATCTGACATCTGGAGGATTGTGCAAACTCTCAGGACAACCGCACGTAAATGCGCTCGATCTCCTATCCAATCTTTGTAGTTGGATATTTGGATATATATTTTACCCATATTTTCACTTGTTCTCCATCTTCATCTCTCTATACAAACTTCTACTTACAAACTTGCGGGAAATGCTCTTTTTGGTTTTCGCTTTAAAATCTGAGAAAAAACGGTTTAGTACTTGTAAAATTCTGCCATTATATAGGGCGAGGTAAAGCGTCTTAAACGTATCTTTTTCATATCAGAATTGCCTCGCCCTGTAGCTATATTGAGCATTTTTAATTAATATATTCACATTGATTGAGTTTACCTCCGTTGCATTACATTAGTTTCCTTCTAACTTTGAGAAATCTCAGAACCTTCGCTTTTATATTATTTTGGTATCGAGATTTTTTTCTTTTTACGGTGTATTATTCCTCTGTACTTAATCATTGGATTTAAAATATTTTTAATATTGTTATATTCAGAAGACAATAATAGAACTATTTATTCCATATACTATAGAATATTTTAACTATACGGTGCAAAAAAAATACCAATTTTAATTTTTTATATCTCTTTAACTCTTTCCGCTAGGAACTGGAAACAAACGTCAGAATAAAGTTGTTTTGAATGATTCAATATGGCCTCCGTTCCCATCCACCATAGCTTGCAATCAGGGCTCCTCTTTTTTTAATGGTAGTGAGTTTGGCCGCCTCTTGACGGATATACGTCCTACTTAGCGAGAATTTGCACTATCAAGGGTTAGGAAAAGGGTAAGTGAGTACTGGAAAGCGGGAGGAGAACGAATACGCAACTATATCATAGGAAAAAGACGAGGCAAATACATAGATTATTTAGGGAGAACAAGCGGCCATTGCCAGGATTAAACGCAAATGTTCTGAGTCGGGGTAAAAAGGGAGAAATAAAAGAAGCTACGTCGAGGGATGGAGTACACGGGCACCTAACGAGCACACGAGGCGAGGTGAGTCTGTTACCGTAGGTGGGAGGGAGATAGCGGTACCTAAGGTATCTACTGGTTTACCTGGTTTGACTCATGCTTAGGCGGGCACAGTGGAAGGATGAGCGTAATTGTGCATTTAGGATCTCCACATTTGGAAAGAGATGAGGGAATCGGTGCTGGTCCGGAGGACGACCGAGCAGCTTAGTCAGCTGCTTCATTGCCAGGCACCTAGCAGAAGATGACAAGTCTCTTGTGCGAGGTGGAAAGCTCGCAACAGAGCAATCGTCTCTCTTATATCCTAGTGATGGGAGTAGAGGAACAACGGAGAAAAGGTGTTCTGTCTGCCCTGTGTGGCAAGATCACAGGGAGAAGGAAAAAGAGAGACGGTAAATCGTCTCCCCCAGCAACGACAACAGACGATCTATGAAGGGAACGATTGCCATCGGTAAAGTTTGCTGTGGCCTAAGAGTTGTTGGACGGACGGCTAAGAAGCCCAACCGGCTTTAAACAGTTTCTCCTTGCAAAGGATTGCATAGTCTTGCTGAGAACAACATTCATAGAGATATAATCGATTAAAGCCTGAGAAGTGTGAGGCCAGTCAGGAAAGATGCCAGTTGTCTTGAGTGAAAGAGGCAATGGAAACCAAAGGTAAAATGGTTTAGACATCTGACGGAACTAAAGGAAAGCTTTGTACACTGGAATGTATACATGTCTAATAGGGAAGAGAAATGGCATTTTACGTAGAAAGCGGACACGAAGACTAGGGCGGAAGGAGAACCCTGAGAAGCGGCACACAACGGCCGCAGTGATGGCTAGTTCGACCTGTCTGTCGACTGTAGGAAGAGACTTAGTACTAGATCTCTGCGTAGTGATGCTAATTGGTTTTGGGAGAGTAGAGTAACCATGTTCATCACAAAGAAGAAAAGGTTAAGGACTGAACCCTGAGGATCAACTTCCTCCTATAATAAGAGGCTGAAGTAAGAGGAACTTATTTTAGTTTAGTTTAAGGGAAAGCAAGGTGGCAGCTCTCCAATCCTAATAGATTCTTAATGGCAGCACTGTTAAAACGGGGTCGCCCGAAAAAAAGTCAGAAGAGGCGTGGGAGACACTCAATAAAAATGGGGTAAAGCAAAGGATTAGAAGAAACAATGCAACACACAGAGACTCACACTTAAATTACGGACATACAGCACGCATTCCAAAAACAAGAGCGGCTGAGTCAAAAAACAAATGAAATGCGCCAGCCGTAGGGAAAGGCACAGGATAAAAGATAAAACAAACCTAAACACAAAAATGGAAAGAATTTATAAAAGGGATAAAACGACACTTCGTGATAGAAATGTAAGGAGGGAGGACAACCGAAGGGAGTCCTCTGATAAAATAAAGCCAAGTCGAGCAGGGACGGCGACACCAGAAAGGGTAGGGAAGCAAGAATTTTGAAGAGAAGCAAAGCGGAGACAAACTACTAAAATGTGAGCCACAGACAGTTCATCACCGCAAAAGGGACAACCAGGGAAAACTCGGCCTCCACCCGAAACTAGATAGCCATGGGTGAGGCGCGTGTGCCCAATTCGCAACCTGCAAAGAGCAACCTCCCAAGAACGGAGTCGCTGAGAGCTAGAGGACCAGGAACGGACAGAGCATTTAATAAGGAACAGCTTAGAAGAGGGGAACAAATCCCATTATCTTTGCCACAAACAAAAGACGCACGCCCAGATTACGGGGTAGGAATCCATAAAAGGCAGATGGGCTGCATCTGGCACCTCGAGGGCGGCCGAGCAGGCTAGCCGATCAGCCGCCTCATTGCCCGGGATCCCAACATTAGCCAGAGCCCAACAGAACACCACCCTGTAACGGGAGGCATTTCGGACCAGCCAGGAGCGAATCCGTAAAACCAAAGGATGTCTGGACGTAAAAGAACGAACTGCCTCCAATGCAGGCCAGGAATCACTAAAAACATTAAAATCTAAATAATTGAGGGATAAAATAAAATTCAAAGCCAAAAGAATGGCCGTCAACTCTGCGGTAAAAACGGATTTTTCAGGAGGGAGGGCGAACCGAAGAGACTCCATAGAGGACACCGCGGCTGCCCCAGCACCGAGGTCCGACTTCGAGCCGTCAGTATAGATGGGACGCTGGTGAGCATGATGAGAACACGCATTTTCAAGAAACAGTCACTTTAATAGACGAGGGCCAGTAGACCCTATCTCGAAATTGCCAAAAATGCATACAGACCTCAGGAGGGCGGACACCCCAACACGGAGCCGGCGGGAACACCCATGGAAGAGAGATGGCCCCCAATCCGGAGCCCCAAAGGACGGGGTAGAGATGGCCGCCGATCAAAAGATGCCGAAGAAGACGGGGCAAAATGGCACTCATGGACTGGGGATGAAGGGTATTGCTGAATACGAAACAGGAATCGTAGATACACCTGCAACCCGTAGTATCACAAGGAAAGCACGCCACCCTCGACAAATAGGTTCGGGATCTGTGAGGTGCGAAAGGCTCCACTACTAAGACGGGCCCCAAGCGAAAGAACAAGGTCAAGTATCTTTAAAGCTGAAGGAGACGCTGAAGAATACACCTGGCAACCGTAGTCCAGCCGGGATTGGACCAGTGCCGAATAAAGGGACCACAAGGTGCGCCTATCACCACCCCAAGTGGTGTGGGATAAAACCATAAGCAAATCCATAGCCTTCAAACAGGATGCCCTCAAGCGACGCAAATGGGGTACTTAAGTGAGCTTGCTATCAAGCGTTAAACCCAAAAACTTAAAAACGGGGACATATTTAATCGCCGTTCCATTCAAGAAGAGGGGAGAGAGACCAAGGACACCACGACGCCGATAAAAATGTATGGCCTTCGTTTTGGTGACCAAAAAACGGAAACCCTTTGAGACAGCACGACCTGGCACGGCATCAATTGCCAGCTGTAATCGACGGGCAGCAGAGGCAAGCGGGGAGATGAACAAAACAACGCCAAGTCATCCACGAAGAGGGAAGCCAAGACCTAATCCAGAAGAGTGGACACCAGAAAATGGCAACGGGGAAACATGTCACACTCAAAACACACCCTTGGGGAACACCCTCTTCTTGAATCCGCAAGCCTGAGACAGCATCCCCAATACGGACCTTAAAATTGCAGGATTACAAAAATTCTTGAATACAAACGGGTAAAAGCCTCTCATACCCCAATCATATAACTGACGTAAAACACCATATATCCAGGTGCTATCGTAGGCCTTCTGAATATCGAAGAACACTGCTAACACCTGATGCCTGGAGGAAAAGGCCCGTAAAACGGAGTCTTCCAAACGAATGAGGTGGTCAAGAGTACTACGACCGCTGCAAAAACCGCACTGAAATGGAGAGAGGAGCGAGTTGGACTCCAAAAACCAAGTGAGGCGAACTTGGACCATCTTCTCGAACAACTTACTGAAGCAGCTCGTAAGAGCAATCGTGCGATAGTGACTGGGGTCCAAACCGTCCCTACTGGGCTTGAAAAAGGGTGGAACAACCCCCATACTCCAGCAGGACGGATAGATTCCTTTGACCCAAAGCAGGTTGTAGAGGTCAACCAAAAATAACTCAGAGTGGGGATGGAGACGACGGAAAAAGTCGTAGTGGATGTAATCATCACCGGGAGAGGTGGAGCTACAGTGAGACAAATTATTTCGCAGCTCATAGACGGAAAAAAGAGCATTATAAGAGTAGGTGGCGCACGTGGTAAAATCTAACAGGCGAGATTCTATGGCGACCTTATGATCTAGAAACCGTCGAGGATAGCTACCAGCGCTACTCACCGAAGCAAAATGGTCAGCTAGAACTTCGCTGACCAACCAGCCATCGGACACAAGCGAGTCTCTGATGTCCAGAGTGGGGATGGCATGACCAGCGTAGCGACCACGGATCTTATTGACCCGCTTCCAAACCCGAGTCAGTGGCGTGGACGAAGAAATGGATGATACTTACCGGCGCCAAGACTCACGGCGGGCACGACGGAGGATCCTTTGGCGGATGGCACAAGCCCGGTTTCAAATCGACCCTATTAGAGACGGTCGGTTTCGGCCTATAACGGTAATGGGACAACTGATAGGCAGAAATAGCGGACGCGCAATCCTTTGACCACCAGGGGACGGTGGAGCGCCCCGCAACAGGGCACCTCCGCGGAACGAAGCTCTCAGCAGCCTCTAAAATATCACTAGTAAAATATCAAAGGAAACCCGTGAAGCATCAATAAAGGAAGCTCCCCGGAACCCAAGCCAATTGGCTCGCCGAAGATCCCAACGAGGAGGAAGGAAAAGGCACGAGCCAGAAAGGGTGGCCGACATGACTATCAAGAAGTGATCACTCCCGGAAAGTTCGTCCTGAATCGACCACCGGAAGTCAAGGAAACAGTCGGGCAAACATAAGGACAAGTCTACAGCACTAAACAAATCCGTTTGAACATGGTCAGAAGTAAAGTCGCCGGAATTTAAAAGAAAAAGTGAAGTGGATAATAAGAGGGACTAAACCACTCCGCCCCGGGGATTACAGGCAGTATCACCCCCAAGATGTCTGGCGAGCATTAAAATCACCAAGTGAAAAAACTGGGTAGGTAACTGACTTGTGAGCTCTAAAAGGTCAGACCGACTCAAACTAAAATCTGGGGGGATGTATACAGAACAAACGGTTAAGAGCTTGAAAATAAAAACCCTTGCAGCAACAGCCGGCAAGGTAGTACGGACGGGAAGTGGCTAAAAAAATAGCGAAGAGGAAATTAAAAGCAAATCACCACCATGGGACACGCCCCCAGCCGGGGGCATGGAATTTAACACCAGGAAGTGCGGAAGTGCCGGGAAGGGGCGAACTCCAAGCTTATTTTTTGCAAACAGACCATCGAGGTCCGAACGCTAGAAAGCAAGAGCTGGAGTTCCTCCCACATGGGGGAACCCCATGACAATTCCACTGTAGGATGACAGACATTACTGTCGTCTCGACACCAACGTCGGGATTCTAGTGACGGATACCGTCGAAGGTTCCTGACTACTAAAAGGCCCAGAAGGGGCAAGCGACAAATTGTGATGAGCGGGGACGCACCCGGCACGGACTTGGCAGCGTGAACGGTGGGAGGCGACAGCTGAGAGCCGAACTGAATCCCCAACGTTGAGGGCTCATGGCCCGGAGAGAAAAGGAGATCGAGCAGAGATGGACGAGAACTAAGATGCGAAGAAGATTGAAAAGAAGGCGGAACATGGACTGAGAGTGAGAAGGAAACAGGGTCAGAGGGTAAGGATGGAATAGGATCAGATGGAGAGGAAGGAGCAGGGTCAGAGGGTGAGGAGAAAACAGGTTCAGAAGGAAATGAAGGAACAGGGGTAGTAGGCAAGGGAGACGAAACTGGGGTAGGAGTTATAGAAGACTGCACAGAGGTAAAAGGCAATGAAGAAGGGACCGGAGTAGGAGGCAAAGAAGACGGAACTCGGTGAACTTCCGCCCAAACAATGACATCGGTGATGCTAACGGGGAAGGAGGGACAGCAGCGAACACCGGGAAGGAGAAGATATCAAAACAGAGGACGCCTCAACAACCGACTCTGGGGCCAAACCAGCCTCATCAGAGGCAGCACTCTTGGACTCCGAACGGGGTATGGAGTAACCCTTCCGTTTGCGCTAAGGCAAAGGAACGGGAGCCACAGCTGGAGCAGACGCCTAGAGGAACTGCTGGATATCCTCCAGCGTCTCAGCTCAGTCGGCCTCACGGTCCGCGACAGAGGGAGAAACACGAGAAGAGACCAATGACAAAGGAGAGGGCGCAGCGGAGGAACCGCGAGAAGAGACCAAAAGCAGGAGAGAAAGAGCAACAGAGGGACTGCGATAAAACAAAGGAGGAGTGTGACGACCAGAAGGAGATCGGCAGGACGTCGCATCCCGGGGAATGCCAGAGAAGAGATGGCCAGAGGGGCGAGCTGCGCCCGCACCCTACGGCGGGTCTCACGGAAGTCCAGCCTGAGGGAGTCCCGAGAGCCAGGACCTCCTTCTCATAAAGGAATACGGGACAAGAACGCGAAGCCGCGCTATGGGACATCCACAATTAGCGCAACATTCATGATTCCCACAAGAGGAGTTATGATACGCCAACGCACAGGCCACACAGCGACGAGCCTGCCTACTATTGGTGCTCATATGGCCAAACCAGTTGGCAATTCAAACAATGTCTGGGGAGCTCGGCATAACGGGACACGAAGATAACCAGCACGAACAAACTAGGGCAGATCTTGACGCTCAAAGGTAACGATGAGCGTACTCGTAGGAACCTTAGCGGGACCAACAGACTTAAAAACCCTATAAACGTCCATAACCTTCTGGAACGAAATTTTATCTTTTAGTTTCGAAACATCATATTTCAATTATTCGTTGGAGCGAATCACCCCCTTAACAAAATTAAGGCGAGGGTGGGTCACAACCGAAACCGGGACCTCCGAAATGGAGATCAAATCCCGCACGGCACCACACTGCTCTCTCGAAGATAACTCCACCACAAAATCGCCACTACAACGGGCCCAAATATGGCGGGGCGCACCACAACGGGACTCAAACTCCTCATTCGAATCAAACACGCCCAATTTAGAAAGCGGAGACCCGGAACTGGAATTCAGCACCAGGAAATGAGGATAATCGAAATCAGGATCTATCTCTTCTGCGAAGGGATCTAACAAGCACAGAAAATAAGACTTATTGACAGGCGTAGTACGAGAACCAGTAGTCTGCGATTTCTGGGAGATAATTTTTTTATTATTCCCCGTATGAAGTAGAGTATAAAAGGGGGTACGAACTGGCGCAGTCACTGTCTACCGTAGAGACACCTACTCGGAGCGCCGGCCCAACCAGGAGGGTAAGCCCGTCGACCCCTGACCCAACCATCGTTTTGAAAGTGGCCGACCAGCCTCGGAAATTTACCGGTTGGTGAAGCAAAGATCACCCAAGAGCGCCACGGCGGCTCAGGCACCCACCTACCAACACAGGCAGGACCAGCTAAAGGGTCGCGCCCCCTGACGGACAGCTCTGATACACCGAGATCGACAAACAAACGTAGATGGAAGGACGATGCAGGGTGAAAGAGAATTGGTACAGAAAACGAAGTAGGGGTTAGCAGAAGGAGAAAAAGGATGACAAGTTGGGGCTGGATGAAACGCTGAGTCTCGTCATCACGGCAGCCAGGAAACCAAATCGTCGTGCCCTTTACGGGGAAGAGGAACTTAAACAGACCTGGAAGGTACGGTCGCGCAAAAACGATATAATACCACAAAGTAAAAAGGAGAAAAACAATTAATAAAATATTGATAATAGGAGGTTAGTGGCGGTCTAGATCTTCGGAATTGGCGGAAGCTAGCTTTGAAATAAGTGAAAGGAGAAACACGACGCCCGATCCTTCATGAGTTCGCATGAGTATTTTGTCATGAATATCGAACCGTAGGATGAAACTCGTGAGGTCGGAGTCCATCTTGAGTACAGGCACAATGATTTCCTTGCATCAGGCCTAGGTTAAACTATCATCAATAGATATTTAGCTTAAATCAAAGGAATGTATGATTTGATAAAGAAAACTTTCTGTTTTAAGCACTAAATGAGAGTTGTTGCGATATTTGGCAACTTGACGAATGTTTACCGGATGTCGGCATTTTAATTATTCAGATGTCAAAACTTATCCTAGTAAATAATTTTAATGATATCAGAGTAAGACTCTCGTATAACCTTGTTTATTACTACTAAAATTAATATATATAATGAAAATCAACGGAAATGAGCTAAAAATAATGTACAAATTTAATGTCATTTGAAACATGTTGAATGTGCAAAAAATAATTTTCTTTGTAACTCGTTTGCCGAGAGCTATCCGGCTCCAAGGTATAGAAAGGCAATTAGAAAGTGACTCAGAATAGAGATCGCAACATCTGAAGACTTTATAAGTTTCCGCCGAATAAAGAATACTGAATCCAGAGCCAATGATTTCTTTACCCTTAAAGCATCCCTGATCACCTTTACCCAGCCTGCAATCAAGTAAGACAACCTTCACTCAAGAAAGAAGAGAGCTCTACCACCCGGAGTCGGTGCCTCACACAAAAGGCGCTCCCCAAATTACCGAATCGCTAGCCACAAGCCAAGCCAGAACCCTATCTGGCTACCCAGGAATGGTATCAAAAGATCCAGTAACAAAGCATCCTTGGTATCCAAATCACTCATAACTGGCACAACCCCTATAAATCCACTACGAAAGAATTCATTTATCGATAAGGAATATATGATCACCATTACAAGAGTTTAATAAAGAAAGAAGAAAACTACACCGCCTGTAGTGCCTCACGAAAAAGGCATTCCCAAAACATGAGAATCGGTCCCCACTAGAAGACCCGGAACCCCTCCCTGGTGACCGAGAATGAGACCAACTATATTTGGTTTACCATACCGGGAGTCTCGCCTCGCAAGTAAAAGAAGAGGCAATAACGTTCAAAAGTGTTTACATCATAAAGGTTTTGCCTCCATGATAAGAGCTTATCCATAATTCCACTAAAACTCTGCATGGATCTCATCAGTGTCTGTTCAATGGTCATGCCAGATCAGATATCGAACCAAAGTTTTTCTGGCCACCTGATTGTAAAATTATCTTTTTGAACATAATCTTCATATTCCTTAGGAATAATGCATTCCTTGACAAAACCTATCTTATAAATACAGATGAGATGATTTTGCATACAGAAAGTGGCCACGCATGAAAATAGAGTAGCATCTTCTGAATTGTTTCAAGGTGTAAGTGCCAGTTGCATGAGCGTTTGCTTCAACAAACTGCTTGAACAGTTTACCATTTCAAAGTATTGCACCCAAAGTTTTGCAGTGTCACCCCTTACTTTTCAGCCTGTTAATGGTATCATTGAATATTTAAAGATATGTTTCAGAATTATTGTAGCCAGTGCACCATTTACTTGTATATATGCCCTGACTTGTCTTGCGTAACCATGACCACTCAACATTGTTCTACAGATATAAGATGTAGGACATATAACATTGGAGGTATGCGGTGCATTTCTCGATGTAACCATTCCAACTTAAACAGTCGGTCTTTTACCATTTTTCATAGAACCACTAGAGTTCCCTTGTTGATACTGAGACAGTGGTGGATATTGGATTAATATTTTCTTAATCTCTGAAAGTTAAACTGTCGAGGAATAGGTCACCTCTCCAAAAAATACGTCTTTATATTCCAATATGTATCTATTGGTTGGCAGGAAAGAGATAAAAGCCACGAGAGTATGTATATATTCAGTTATATACACATATATCCTCTAATGTACGTACGCGTCCTTTACTACGTACAAGTACGTTCACTTCGTAAAAGTAATCCGTTGATTACGAGGTATAAGAGTGCGATTTTAATACAGGAGCCGATAGCGTTTAATGAGTTTACCAAGTTGCATTTCAAGGATGTATTTAAAGAGTGAAAACCAAAAATATAATTTTAACAAGTCACTAGTTAATATATTTATATATATGTAAATGTAAATAAGGATAATACTGACAGAATATAGATAATTGGCAATCGGGTAACGTTAATAACTTTAAATTAGCTTTTAAATGAGATACTATAAATCAATAATACAGAAGGAATATTTAAAAGTCGGAAAGCGGGTCCATTAACGGAAGATACAAACAAGGGTCGTTTTACCTTAAAGGGGGTCACATCCAGGAAGGGAAATCCTTTAGCGAGTCGGCGTGGGAGAATAGAGATGGAAAATGGTCGTGATTCTAGGCCGAATATTCTGATGGTGATGAGGATGAGGGGGGGCGGACCAGAAGATGAGTTCACGATCCACCTTGAAAACGGACGATGGTACATCTGCTCCAGATAAGTGCAACATCTAAAATTCGAGACTCTGACGCGGCTCGGCGCGAAATCTCACACGGGAAACTAGAGATCCTTGAATGAGGGGGGGGGGGCAGATGAGAGGAGAGGAATCTCGGCCAGTCCTTCGGGGACGAAACAATTCGAGGCTTGCTCTGAACAGAGTAAGCCTTCACAACAGAGATGGACCTGCCTGGTGAGATCCAACCTCGATGGTATACGCGAATGCCAGGGTCTTGGGGAAACAGACACACGATCTGAACCGAAAGCGATGGGTTGTCACACTCAATCTGCCGATCTTCGAAAAACCAGGGTGTTTATATGACGGCCATTTTTGGGGTGATCAAGTGCTGGAAGGCACAGACGTCTGGGCAAAGGCTTCTGGTGCGTAGAAGGATTAGCTTTAGTCGCCCGGCACAGGTCTTAATGGTCGCCAACGATGTGGGTGGGAAACTTTCGGCTATCATTTTCCCGACTATCGAGATTAGCGTTTCATCGGCGATGTGAAAGCTTTTAGCGCCCAACTTACTTAACTACACCTGTGAGGCGCTGACGGATATTCAAATTCTTTTTTCTTATATTTTTCTCTTGGGATTCAGAGCTTACTCCACGTGGAGTTATACTTAGGAGACATAGGAAGGGAAGGAATTCAAGAAACAAATTAAGGTGGTATTCTTTTTGGAGTCCCTTTCCCTTACATACCTCCCTTCCAAAGATGGCGTTTTCCCGACACGAAGGGGAAGGAAAAAGGGCATCTCCACCAAACCCCATCGGTTTTAAAACTTCAGCCCACACTGTGGCCCCCAAGGTACAGGATTTGCTTTGTTTGCTCCCAGACGTCGGATAAAACTTACACATACATTTAGGTTAATGGGTAATTAATTACATAATTAAAATATATATAGTTTCATGTAAACCGTCAGACCTCTTGTACTTGTACTATTAAAGGCTCTGTTGTCAACATGAACAAACTGTCCAACCATGGATGCAGAGGGGACCTTTTCTAATCTTTTGATAGGATGATCGGAAGCAGTATGGTTAGGAGAAAGAGTGACACATTGAATCCCTTTCATACTGTGGAAAGTGTTGAATCCATTCATGATACGGATGTTTACCTCAGCATTGTCGAAAACAAAATCTGCAAACGAGTTATATTGAGGTTTCCTCTCTGGATGTTACAAAGCAGAAACCTGAAATAGTGATGCATTATCATAGGTAGCATATATTCCTAAAGCCAAAAAAAAAACATTTTTAAGGGTAATCTGAAATAATTTGGTCTAACTGCTGTTAGGATAGCATGTGAAATTGCTATACAAGTCTGTACCCATTTACTTTTATCTCCTTTCTTGTTCTACATTTATTAAGAGAAAAGAAAATTAAGTTAGCGCTTACATCTAGGAAAAACACTATAATGCATTAGCAATTCACAGTTAAAGATTCGAACCAACCTGTTCGCACAATAGCTGAGGGACACAAGAAATTCGTTTAAACTAAAAGACATGTGCACTGTTCAAACCATTACAATCTTGATGCACGAACTCAACGGTGCAGGAATACTATCTTTCTCTCTAAAAAGAATTGCCAATATTTTTGTTGTTGATAAATCTAAGTTTTAAATTTATTTGACAATAGATTTTCTTTAAAATAATAGATAAACGTTTCCGAAGCAGGTGATTAAAAGGACTGATATCTAGTAACACGACGAACCGAATTTCCTTGGGAACATTAAAAGAATGTGAGGGGTTATACAACCTAAAGAAAAAATTCCTAATACATCTTTTGGCTAAGGATGAGGGGTAGACATTTTTGACAAAGTATTCTTTTAAAAAATTATATTCTAAAAGCATATTAAGGTAGGTAGAAGACAAGTTAAAACCTCTAAAGATAAGTGTTTTAATGACACCAATTTTGTATGTTATATCACAAAAGCTAAAGAAATTTAAACCCAACCCTGTAAAAGTCGATTTTCTAAAGACACTAGTATGAATGCCGGAAGGGGTACTGGAGGCATTAATATCTAGAAATGGCAAACTATTATTAATTTCATTTTCTTGGATGAAATTAATATGAGGGTGTAAATTGTTAATAAAACGGTAATAAAATTTTAGTACCCAAACTAGAAGAAAAAAACATCAAAGGTATTGTCAACATATCTTTTGTTAAGTAGGAGACGGAATTGAGCAGGATAATCACGGAATAGTCTCTCCTCAAAATTGCACATGCAAATATTTGCAAAAAACGAGCTTAGTGAGCTTCCTATACCAACACCTTCAATTTGATGATATACAAAGTTATTGAAAGTAAAATCGTTCTCTTTGTAGGCTATCTGCCCTCTTTAACGGATTCAGTTTTTGATAATTCTCGTAGTTATTGCAGCTAGCCGTCAAAGACAAATATTTTACTGTCAATAACGTCGTATATCATCAAATTAAAGGTGTTGGGAAGGGAAGCCCAATAGACCCGATTTTTGCAGTATATATAAGGGCGGGTTTCAGGCGACACAAGGAAACAGTATCCGTAAGGGACGAACTTGATCTCTACACCGTGTAGGATTATAAGTGGCGGCACAAGAGCCCCTCTATCCCGGTGGAAATGCATATCCTTGGTTTTGCTCGTGAAAAAACAGAATCCCACTAAGCTGTGAAAGTTTAAAAGCCGCATCGACTGCCAACTGCAGACGGCGCGCCGTTGATATAAGGCAAGGTGAGTGACAGTAGAGTGCCAAGTCATCGACGAACAGGGTCGCTGATAGACCCTTTGGGAGAAAAGAAATGATATCTTTGTTCGTAATTACAAAACATCAAACACTTAAAACGCTGCCCTGAGGAACTCCCTCCTCTTGAGATTGAAGGTCAGATATATAGGTGTCTCCAACACGCACCATAAAGGATCTAGATGCTAAGAAACTTAGAATAAAAAGCGGTAGAAGACATCTTATACCCCAAACGTGTAGCTGCTTTAAGACACCGTATCTTATGTAGTATCGTAGCCTTTCTCGATGTCGAAAAATATCACCAATACTCGGTGCTTTACGATAAAGCTTTATAGACCGATCCCTCAAAACGTTCTAAAAGGTCAAGAGTGGTAGGACCCCTGTGAAAAACACACTGAAATGCAGACAGTAAGCGATTGGTTTCCAGGAACCAATTCAGGTGCACCAGCACCATCCTCTCTAGCAACCTACTATAGCGTGAGAGTGATCTGCGTCTAATCCGTCCCTGCCGGGTTTGGCAAAGTGGAGGACAATACCATCGTACCATGATGATGAGTAAGAGCCCTTCACTCATATAAGTTTTGTATAAGTCAGGTAAGCATATGACAGTGTGGACGAAGGTGCGGAATCATATGATAATAATTCCCGTCGAGGCCCTGAAATGTAGACCCATAAAGGTACAATGCAACATGCAACTCGTGGATGGAGAAAAAGGTATTATACGAAAAGTTGGATTTCGTCACAAAATTGAGGTGCTGAGACTCTTCGTTTGGTATAGAGACTAGAAAGCCTTATTGTAACGGCTGACAGTGCTGACGGCACGGAAATGGTTAGCCAATGCGTTACTGACCACCAGGCTGTCATTGACTAAGGATTCCTGCAGATTGAGGGTGGGGGTATCATGACCAGCATAACAATCCCGGATATTGCTAGTTCTCTTTCAAATCTTTGATGTAGGGGTCAGAGAGGAAATCGATGAAACTTAGCGATGCCATGCATTTTGGTGATCCTGACGAAGGGTTCTCACAATGTTAGATTCCGTCGGAACCGGGCATGAGCTAACTTGTAGTTATTAACGGCTGGCGCGCACTCCGAAGTGCATCAGGGCACAGTTGAAAAACCCGTTACGAGTCTCCCCTGGGGATTGGACTGTCTGGCAGCATTGTAGATAATTGATGCGAAGTAAGTAAGACAGTACCGCGTCCACACCTTTACCTCCTTCACTTGTGAAAGACGCTTCTTGGAAGCCTTCCCAATCAGCATGGCCTGAGTTCTATTTGAGAGGCATGGCGGATGAGGACTAGGATGAACGGCTAACAAGAAAATAGGGAAGTGGTCATTCCCATGGAGGTCATCAAATGCTGACCACCGAAAATCACAGACAATTCAGAGAACAGAGAGAAGAGTCAACACAACTAAAATAACCCGTCTGGACACGATAAGAGGTAAAGTCACCAGTATTAGAAACGCAAGGAAAGTCAAATAATAAAATGGACTCTAAAACACTTACCTTTGGCATTACAAAAACGTCACTCAAAATATAGGTGACATTTCCGCACAGTCTGGTGGAAACGAAGTTCGAGGTGAGTTTTTCGGACGGTAGATCCGGAATCGTGGTTTGGGGACACTTTCAATGTTTGAGGGGTTGATCCAACAACCGCAACTGTCGACGTTGGAATACCATAGGCTTCCATCGGATCATGAGTTGGAGGGTGAGTGGGCAGAGCAGTCGATCTGGGCAAAGCATGAGGCAATGGAGAAATTTCTGCAACCTTTTGGACCGGTAAGGGGCCTACGTCCTGTGAAGAGCGGGACGGGTATGAGGAGAAAGAATACTGAGCAGAAGGAGAAGAATCAATTGTAGACTCTCAAGGCCCAGAGGAGGAATCCTTCCTCTTATCAGGGGCTGTGTAGAAGAACCATTACTGGTCGATACAGAAGATCCTTTCAAATAACAGGAGCAAATAAAAGACAGAAAAATAAAATAATTGGGAATGGGAAAAGTGGGTGTAATAAAAGTCTGGTTCGCAGTACCACGGATCCCCAAAGGGCCCCAGGCTGATCTCCCCCACGGCAAGAAGGCCAGAGCCTCTGTGAATAACCCCCTAAAAAAGAAAAGGTCCCATACAGAGACGAGGGGCTGAGGAAAGGTTAAGTAATAATTGGGTATAGTGGGTGATGGGAATGTGTAGTTCTAGGTGTGGGGATGGAAATGGAAGGGGCGTGTAAAAGGTGTGAGGGACATAGCAGCTTGGTGAAGGTAGGTGATCGGGAGATCTCAAAGCAACCTTATTGCAATCTCCGATTTCTTGTCTTACTTTTCCCTCCCTACTCCATTCTATCAGGAAGAATAAGGAAAGGGCGATTAACTAAAACGGTATAAATCAAGGTTTTATTATGTAATAATACAAATAGTTACTAAAAATATCGTTGAATAAATAAAACTAATAAATAATTTTTGTACAACTTGACAATCAATAAATTGTTAATGTAACACTAATAGATACGAGTAATACTTTTCAATCTTTGCTTCAAAAACAAACCAAAAAAACGAGAACTTATACAGATAAATAGACAGTGGCGGATCCAGGATAAAAGTTTGGGGGAATCTAACCTGAATTCCTTCCTTTGAGTAATATGGGAAAAGGGCATTGATGATTAATAATGGTTACCTTGCACAACATTGATAATAAATAAAGGAATGAGCACGAACTCTCTCAGGTCCGAATTTTTCCCCACATCAGAAAATTATGAATTGTTCATTGTAAATTTTGGACGTCAGCTAAGTTTTAATAATGCTCAATTTAATATCTGAGATTTTTCTGTATTTTACACATGCATCATACAAGATACATTCGATCACAACCGGTTAATTAAGCTGTTTATATATATATATATATATATATATATATATATATATATATATATATATATATATATATATATATATATATATATATATATAATATTATTGCATAACTCTCTCTGAATAGCAGAATACAAATATGGCTTAAAAAAAATATATGAACATAAACGAGTCTGAAATTTTGAGGAGGGCTTCGGCCCCCTCCATCCCCTGACACAAAGAACACTAAATACGACAATAACAAGTAAAACCATATTAAGGGAAGTTTATTACGATATGTACGAGTATGCCTATTTAATGTTGTTTGTTTAACTTTTTATTTTTTATTTAATTATTCTTTATGCTTTCGTTGTCATATTGAACTGCATTCTTTCGGGTCATTGTAATTGTCGATTTAGCGTAAATTTAGTGATATATAAAATAGGAGCCCAATTTGTTTTCATGAGGCAAATAAACCCCTAAAATTATTCAACAGCGATGCATAAAAAAAAGTTACACATGTTTGTCTTGATCATGTAAATATGTGGCTATTTTATTAGGTGTGTATAAAGGAAAGGGGAGTATTGTACATTGAGGTACTCAATACTTATTTACATATGTATGGATACACATATATGAGTCGAAAGTTTTATACTATAGGTGAACAAAGGCAAGAATATTGTTGAGGTGGGAACTAGGAACAATAAAAGATCAGGGAACATCTTGTGACCAGGTAGAGGGAGAACAACTACGTATCCCTTTAAATTTCCAACATAGAATTGACAGTGGAAGTCACTGGTTGTAAATTAACAGACGTCGGTTGTGATAGTTTAACATCACTAATCTAGAGATTCATTGCTTCAACTATTCAACTTGTTTGTTTGACCGAAGTTTTCATTTTTGAGGTGACTTTGTTTCTTGAGGTGACTTGTCAAGTTGAATGGATAGAGTGGAGTCGGATAAAGCGTCGTTCTTTTAAAGAGCTTGGAACTACGGAAGTGCTGGTTGATCTATTAGGAGAGAGTGGAAGTTTTAGAAGTGAATTTTTTTGTTTAAAAAATGTAGCATTTGAGATATTTTACATAAACATTAGACAACAATTAGAAGAAATATATATGTATTACCTAATTTTCTTATTTATAGAATTTTCGGGTCTTCATCGGTCCTTTTTTAACCAAAGATCCTGAAATCAGGCTTCCATAATCTGACCAAAAGAAAGTAATAGACTTATAACGATCTAAAAAACGGACAGAGCGTAATAAATAATCGACCACTCAAACAAATTAAAAGGCTCAATGTGATTGTATTTTAAAAAGTGAAACCGAGCGAGAGAATAACAGGAAGAGCTCAAATGAAAAAGACACAGTGATGAAAGTAGGGGAAAGCAACAAACAGTGGCGGATGGGTCATATGGGCAGCCGCTCAGGAGAGCATGGATTGCCGGGGTAGGAAAGGGGGTGGGAGCGACCACCCAGTACCGAGATCGACTCTCCTTTTTTTACCTTGTTACCTTATTTTTATTTATGGCTGTTATTGTAGATAGTTTGTGTACCTATTTACTATTTATAAATATATTTTTGTTGTTACACGTATCAGCAATGATAATTGTTATTGTTCCAAATAGATGAATAATAATAATAATAATAAACAAAATAGTAGTTGCTCCCAACTGGTTTTCTTTTATTGGATGGGGGGGGGGGTAAGATCGCCCAGGGCGCCATACCTACCAGAACCTCTATCGGTAACATAAGTGGGAAGTTATCGCTCGAGTAGAGACCTTGAAGCGCTAGGGAACGCAACTCTCCTCTACCTTTCCGCAACGATATCTGGTTGATTCTGACGCATTACCAAGCCTCTCATTTGCGTCGGGTGGCAGCCACAATTTGCTACGAGGGGAAATGCTCCGCAATCACGCGGGATCCACTCATTGGACCAAGAAGAGGTGGGAGGAAGTTTTGACAGAAGATATTCAAGAAACAAAATGAGACGAGGACTGTTTACAGGACTACTCTAACCTGTAGCCCTTATTGGGGTATTCTGCAATGTATGCAGTGATGATATGCGGTTATTATCGTAATGATTAGCTATTAATAACCGCATATCATCACTGCATACATTGCAGTTTACCGTACTATTGAAAGATATAGCGTGCCCCCACGGGTCGATGCCAAAGAATCCCGTGTACAGCGACGGCAAAAGCGATGGTTAAAGTATTCAATTGTTACAGTTCATTTTAGGGCTGTTAAATTGGTCTATTGGCTACAATCATCGGTTGGCGTGGATGAAGAGCATATTTCATAACCATAAAAAACAAGTACGAAGAAATATAATAAAAAATCGAAATTTTTAACGTTTTCAGGGCAATTAGACGACATTCCCAGGGGGCGGGATTTTAGAGGCGCGGAATTTATCTGAAGAATCGTACCTGCGTCTGAAGAGGTTAGGCCGCCTTCTCTTCGTCCCTCCGGCGACCCTTATTCTAGCTGTAACGACGGACGGGCTGTCGAAATAGTCGTACTGCCCTTGAGAATTACTTGACTCCGATAGTCGCTGTCGAGTAAGCAGATACCAGTATTAATAGTAGTAATATTACGACTCGTATACACACATATACATCCAGAGCCACTAACCTTTGTCAGCATGGAAGTACCCAATTACGGAAGAACGATTTCGTTGAACCCCACTAAAACGCACTTTTGACAATTATAATTAATGATAGTAGACACCTATTAAAATTGCTTGTAAAATGGCTTTAACTTTATAAAACACAATGATAGTATATATAAGGTATTGCATACAACAATTAAATTTTCGCCAATGTATACTTGAAATTAAAGTTAATATCAGATAGATTGTTACAGGGCTTTTAAATAGAATTGGTGGTCCTCCAAAACACTAGAATAAGCTACGCTATCGAATTCTATATATTAGGTTGAGGAATAAGTTATTGCGGGTTTTTTTTTAATGTTATGTTGATTTAAGTTTTGTTGACCTGATTTGTGCACATATTAAGAAACAATAATAAATAATGAGAGCAAAATTTTCAAAGGTTAGGCTACGTCTCTTAACAGCGTAGACTATTAGGTTTTTGCTTAGGCTACGTCTTGAAGTTGAGTAATAAATCCTTGCGGTTTATTTAAAAGTTGTGTTAATTTCATTTTTGTTCTGTACCCTCAAAATGGAATGTCAATTTGAAAGAAACGCTCATTTTCGAAACTTGTTAATATTCATTTTTAATCGAGACGGGAACAATGCAAACGCAGCCAAAGCTCGTCGCGATATTTGTGATGTGTAGGAGAAAATGTTTTATCAGAAAGGACAGCTCAATGGTGCTTTTCACGTTTCAAAAACGGTCATTTCAATCTTAATGACGAAGAACGTTCTGGTCGCCCCATTAAGTTTAATGAAGATCGATTGAACGACCTTCTTCATGAAAATCCTCGTCAATCGACTAGATAATTGGCTGTACAATTGGCGTGTGATTAGAAACCTGTATGAATCACCTTCATTCGATGGGGAAAGTTCTAAAACATGGTGCATGGGTTCCGCATGCTTTGAGCGAAAGCAGCAAACTTCAACGCTCCACGATTGCCGTAGGCTACTCGTGGATATAAGGACAGATTTCTTCACCGCATCATCACTGGCGACGAAAAGTGGTGTGTTTATGTCAACATGAACCATCGAAAACAATGGCTTAGCCCCAATAAAAAAACACTTCCTCAATTAAAACAAGGACTTCATTCACGAAAGACGATGCCGTTTGTGTGGTGGGATTGTGAAGGCATCATTCTTTATGAACTCCTTGCGAACAACGAGATTGTCAATGCAGAACTCTACGTTCAACAAATGTATCAAGTCGCCGAAGCTATTCGTGAAAAGCGACCTCATCGACGTTATGGAGTCCTTCTGCAACACGACAATGCTCGCCCTCACATTGCCAATATGACAAAAAACGCCATCCAAACGGTTAATTGGGAAATCCTGCCGCATCCTCCATATTCGCCAGACTTGGCTCCATCGGATTTCCATCTGTTCCGATCGCTCTCCAACAATTTGCGCGGCGTTTTGTTCAATACTGATGTGGAATTAAGAACCTGGTATAGACGAATTCTTCGAGTAAAAATCCAGAGATTTTTATTGCAGAGGCATCGAAAAACTAGTTGAACGTTGGGAAGAAGTCGTAAATAACAATAGAGAATACATTATTGATTAAATTGCATAATGTTATCAATTAAAAATGAAGTTTTTCTAAAATTGTTAATGGTAATTAATAAATTTGATAAAACCGCAAGAACCTATTCCTCAACCTAATATATATATATATATATATATATATATATATATATATATATATATATATATATATATATATATATATATATATATATATATATATATACAGCAGGTGACTTTAATCATGCGATTGCTAGCCTATATTTTAATCATATCTCCTCAAAATGGAAAAAAAGGAAGGTAACAAGAATAAAGAAGGCGTATTAATTATTGCATTTCAAGACTCCGGATACTGGTCTGAAGAAATTTCCAAGCGAATAAACATCCCACAGAAATCTGTTTACGTCATCATACACACTATAACAGTGAAAACTGTGCTAAGAACTGGAACGAAACCAAAACTATCAAATTCCATGCAAATACCATTAATATGCAACTATACCAATATCAGCTACAGCTGACTTTAATGTTTCAGAGACTAAAATTGAGAGATTTCTACACAAAAATAACCTCGATGGCTACTTGGCTAGAAAAAAAAGCCATATCCTCGTAAAACTCACGATGTATAAAGGCTCCAGTTTGCAAAGGACTACGTCCACCATATTTAAACGTTTTGGAAGAAAGTATCGTGGAGAGATTAAAATATAATATAATTATTTGTCCATAAATGCTGAAGTCACTTATGAACGAAAGCTAGGGAAGTGCCTCTTCCGAAAATTGGAGGCCAACGGTAAAACACGGTAGTAGAAGCATAAGGTAATTTGGCTGCGTTGCTGGTAATACATGGTATAGGAACACTTGTTAAAGTCATTGGAACAATGAGAAAAGAAGATTATTTAGCTATTTTCAGATAAAACTACCATCAGCATGAAAACCGAAGGAAGTTTTACTTTCAAAAAGACAACGATACTGTAGGGAATAAATGGTTATGAATAATCCGGAAATTAATATTTTGAAATGAACATCTCAAAGCCTAAACCTGAACTCTATATAAAAATAAGTGGATTGGGGAGGTCGAACAAAGAAACCCAACGATTTGAAGATATACTGTAAAGAAGAATAAAGCAAAATTTCTAATGAAAACTACTTCAAGTTATTAAAAAGATATAGTAAACGTGTCAGCTGTAATTGCAAACACTGTGATTAGAGAAAATAGCAATTATTACTGTGGTAGAGTCGAACGTCGATGCTAGCCAAGGATTTACTCTGTGGTGACGCGGGAAAGGAACACGCCTGAAATAGTAGGGGGGGGGGGGGCGTTAAATAATCAAAATCGAGTGCGGTTGGCCTAAATAATCAATTCTTAGAGGTTCTGGGTTTATAGAAACTAATGGTAGAAAAGTATATAACTTTACTGCCAAAGAAAATATTATTAGCAAAAGTAAATAAATGACAATAAATAAGATGAGAACCGAGGTACCAAACGGAGGGAGGGGGGATACAAATGACTCGACGAGAACGAGAGTCCGAGAGAGGATGTACGGTTATTGCTTCCATGGAAAAGGGGAGAGTGCTAATAACGGGGAGAGTTACGTAAATCCAAATTGACTGAAGGCTTTGGAGACGACGAGGAAGCGGGGGGCTGCCAAGTTCCACTTGGCAGCGCCCCGCTGAGAAATGATCAAGGGAATACTCCAGACGAGAACGAACTCGATATCCGGGTGATAGATGCCTGTCCGTGTCTATTGTCTGTCAAGTGGGAACTCTGGCCTTAGGTACGAGCGAGGCCAGATAGAGAGGTGCGGCTTCGCGTTCGTAGCTGGAACCCGTTGGGAGGCGGAGCAGGGCGTACGAGACTGTACGTGGCTGCTAACCAAGACGGGGCTGTATGGTACTAAGTTCTTACAGCTTTCCCGAACTATTTATACTGCCTCGCCGGAAGTGGGTCACCAGAGGCCTTTCAAAGAGGGACGGGGATCTCATTAGACTTGGTGCGCCAGGGTGGAGGGGATATTCTCGGTGAGCATCACAGGCTCGCGCGAAAGTCCTTGACGCCGTAGGTCTGGCGCTGATCAGGCGATGTGGCGGGGAGAAGGGGAACCCAACACGGATCAGGTGGCCGCGCGAAATTCTCGAGGCGGCTCCTTGGGTTCTCGTGGCCCGACCATTTTAGATAAGAGCGCCGGGGTCATCCGACGGCGTGAAATTCTCGCTGCTCCCTTGGGGCTGTCTGGGCGTACAGGTGCATCTTTTCTCTTGTGGGGGGGGGGAGCCTTCTCTCTCTGACAATTACTTTCTTATGTAATTCTTAATGATACTGAAATATTTTATTTCGCCTACTGCAACACTTTAAATTGGATTTTGCATTACCCTTTACTGAATTTGCGGGGCTTGTACTAAGCCAAATGGAAACACCGCTTCTGATTCTAGCAAAGTTAACCAACATCGGCTGTGGTTAGTCGCAGGATGGAATCGAGATTCAGCTTGCCTTCCTAGGGGCTGCCTTACACTGTAAATATCCGTGGTTCGAGGCCTATGGTAATGAGTATATCCACAACGAGAAAGAATAAGTATCTTAATGAGTGCAGATCGGTGCTAAAACCCCTACTATTTTTTTCCTGGTTTGGATATGCTCTATTTAGTATATCACCGAAATTATTCAAGTATTATTCGAGTAAATAAAAACCTACCCCAGTGTCGAAAGACTTACACCGGTGACGTGTATTTAAACTTCTGTTCCAAACTGTATTTGACATAACTACGAACATTCGAATGTTGTGTATGATTTGTTTTGCATAGAGTCAAAATTCAAATATGTAGCCTTTGAGTCAACCTCGAGAGTTGAGCTTTTATGCTACAGGGTTGGTCCATTTTTGTGTGGAATGAGGGGCTGAAGGAAAGCAGCTCGATCGAAGGCTCCTTGTAACCCTTTATTGGGCCAATTTGAAATAGGAGTTTACACTCCTGTCTTAAAAGAATAGGACAAGACCTTAGTCTCTAGGTCAAGAAACCACCAACATCTCACTGAAGGGGTTTATTAGCCGAAAGGTTCCTCTAATAATTAGTCTATCAGATAGAAACCGTCAGCCCTCACTGGAGCCCTAACGTATCTCAAAATCCTTTACATTCTCGATCCTTTTTTGTTATTGACACTTTTTAAGTAGTTTTGGTTACTACCAATTTTCCCCTTTCTCCCTGACCTCATTTTTTTTCCTTTTTCGATCATCTTTGACCTGTCCCTCCTTTCGGTGCCTTTCTCATTTTTAAAATCTACCCAGAGCTCAACCTAAATTCCTAGTTAACTCGTTAATGGTTATAATGTGAACTTCCCTTACATGAGGATCGTGAATATTCTGGGTGGGGTTCGGGTAGTAATAGTCATAGTATTCTGTTTCGTCGTCGCCCCCTCCTGTCCGACTCCCTTCTTCTGCCTGGAGGCGCGGGGAAAGGACGATGTGGGAGAACTCCAAGCCCCCACAGGTTTGGTCGACACGCTCCAGCTTGCGAATGTCGATGCCGTAGCGGTGCATTATGGTGTACGCCTTCTGCAAGATGAGCGGGTCTGGGCTCTTGGCACGGGTCAGGAGAAACACAGATTCTGCCGGGGCGGAGGAGGGTATGAGTCAAGGGTGTCATTGGTGGTCACGAGGAATAGGGAGGATTAAAGAGGAAGGAGGGTCGGACATTTCAGGGAAATATGGTAGTGAAGAATTAGGTAGGATAGTAGGTAAGGTTGGTAGTTGGGTAAAAAAAGGTACTGAATTTACACCCAGCACCCAACAGTCGAGTTTGCGCGATCCCGTCCTGAGTGCAAGGAGCAAGCAGTAGCCTCCGCAGGTAGCTGGAACGAAAGAGTCGTCACAATAAAGTACAGGAGAGTGCTCCATTAAATGGTTCTGCGTTGCGTGAGTTTAACCTATTCGAAAGCGGCAGAAAAAGAACAGAAGCCATCGAGGCATTGCGTGGATAAGTCCAAGCAAAAAGCCACGGATCATTGGCAGGAAACTTTAGATTCCTATCGCCCGTCTTTCATAATATTTACCCCGCAACCCGAAGGGTTGGCCTAATTGGTGTAGAATATAAACAATAGATTGTGGAGGCTCTAACTTACCAGTAGTTCTGTCGCTCCAGCACGCCCGTCTGATGCACTACACAATCACACGTCGAACTATAAAAATAACAAGTGAATTGAACAAAGACAAAAACAACAACTATAAACACTACAGGCAACACAGCAAGGAACCGCAACGAAGACAACACTAGTAACACAAATGCGTAGTAAAACAACTGTGCATCGCCGGCGTCACCCACAAACTATACTCGCTTCTAAACCCCCTCCCACAAAAACTACATACACACATTCCGTATTCCTCCGCACAACCGCCTTGCTCTTCTCCCTTTCAATCCTACCGCAGGGCTCGCCCCCCCCACCCCCACCCCCACCCTGAGATCTTACCATCACTGTTCGTAATCGCGAAGCCAGACTAGGGGTCGCCTGACTCGCTCCGACGACCGCCTCGGATCAAATGGAACCCTTTATCTCTGAGCGACATCCCCTGCATCATCAGAGCCATCATCTTCATCAGTGACGCCATCCTCCTCCTCCGATGATTCTTCATCGAGAAAAATTCCTCGGATGTCGAGTACATGACGCAGAACGGCATCAACTTCTACCGTGTTCTCTGACGTCACATCAATCACCACACCATATGTCCACCGATAGGTACACCGGTCACTCACAGGCTTAAACACCACTGCGTCCCCCACTGTGAACTGAGTCTGAAACTGATCTCGCTGCACCTCCCGAATGCATGTTGGATGTCTCAAGTGATATCTCTATTCACACCCTCTTTCGAAGCTAGGTTATACCAAAACACCATCTGCAGCATAATCTTCCCTGACCTTGCTGCCATGCTCTTTATGGCACGAACGATGCATCTGCCTAGCAATCCCATTTCCCGATAGCTGGTAGGCTTCTCGAAACCTCGCGGTCACATTCCACTCCCTGCAGACATCAACAAGCTGGACAGATCTAAAAAGCCCTCCCCCGCATTCGCTCATTCTGCTCTAACACCAGGTTAAGAGTCTTCGTCATTATCTTGACAGCACAGTTCAGACAAAGCCAAGCCGAGTCAGATGGTACAAAGCCCCACTGTACCTTACCCGCTGATAAGGCCAAAGACTACGGCCCAGTCTGATTTGCAAATATGCAGATTTAAGGTCCACTAACCGTAGGCGCTGTGAAAGCTGCCTCCACCTGCGCAAGGTCTCGCTGCAGAATGCATCATTGGCTCCAGGGTAACTCTCTACATGCCTATTCAGCTCCCGGAAATGGAGCACAGACCTAACATTATTTCTATTGGCCTGCGTCTCTGGCATGAGAGGCAACAACCCTTTATCTGCACCCTGATCCTCACATTTCCTCAGCCATCCCTTCTCAATCCAGGTTTTCAGCTCTCCTTCAAATTTCTTCCTGGAGTGCTCCAATTTGGTACTCTCGTAACAATCTGCTTCATTCATTAGCTCCGGTGACTGATAGCTCTTCCATCACCACTGCACTATCCAAGACTCAACATCAAATCTAGCCGTAAAGTTTCTATCCTACAACAACAGCACAGGTGAAGCCTTGCTGCAACAACCAAAAACTTGGTTCTCATCACCTGGATCATGGACCAAGAACCGTACTCTACCCTGCTTCCACTCCACACTACCTTCAATGTTGATGAAGTCCATTCCAATAATAGCATCAATACCCCTAATTAAGTGACTCATAATCACGCAGTCAATGGTAAGGGACAGCTCACCTATATTAATGGTTACAACAGTGCTGCCAGCACTGGACACCTCTCACCCGTCGACTCCGACCACGGTCCCTCGCCGACCACATAAGTCCCTGATCATCTACAATCCAACCACAAGCCTTGTACACCCTGTATCTACGAACACCTTTGCAGTTATTCCCCTAACAGCACCTTCAACCACAGGAAGCGCCATTATTCCTTCTCTGAAAGAGCTTTCGGCGCAGAAACTCCTTACCGCTAGTTTCTCTGGTTACTAGAACAAACCCTTAACATGTGCCTAACACCCCCACATTTCCAACATTTCACTTCTCTCCCTGCCGCCTCTTTCTTTGGGCAATTACGAACCAAGCGAGGCCCACCGCAACCAAAACACTTACACTCCTCTCGGGCACCGTTCGGCCTGTCCAATGAAACCCGCCTGGTACTGCTAGCAACTAGTTTTGTGGCCACGGTGATACAGGGTTGCTCCATTAGTTCCGATATCAATGCTCTGGCCCTCTCAACCACGGCAAACAACTTCATATCTTTTCTGCCCGACGTCGCTCGAAGCTCTCTTGACACCATTAATGGCAACCCAGTCACAAACGCACGTAGGAAAAGCTTGCCTGAGCTAATACCGGCTAGTCGTGCTAATTTCCGCAATTCCGCCATATACACATCCACTGGCTCTTCCCTCTAAACCCGCTTAGCAAACTGCTCATATGCTAGGAATGGGTTCACAAAAAATGCATTCAAAAGTGCATCCTTGATACTCTGTGCACTCGTCTTTTGACCCTCATCCAATTCAGTGTACACTGATAAAGCAGTGCCCTCGAGAAACATGGGTAAAATAGTCTCCACATCCTTTAACTTCCTCAGTTTCACGAGCAGGTCGACGTTCGCCAACCATTCCACAACACTGCCGGTCAATTTCACGGTCTTCATAACAGCCTAGCGAAACAAAGGCTTAGATACCTTCTGGAATATAAACAATAGATTGTGGCGGCGCTAACTTACCGCTAGTTCTGTGGATCCAGCACGTCCCTCTGATGCACTACACAATCACACGTCGAATGAAAAAAATAACAAGTAAATTGAACAAAAACAAAATAACTACAAATACTACAAGAAACACAGCAGGGAATAGCAACGAAGGCAACACTAGTAACACAAATGCGTAGTAAAACAACCGTGCATCGCCAGCGCCACCCACGAACTGAACTCGCCTCTAACCACCACCCACCAAACCTATACACACACACATTCCCTATTCCTCCACACAACCGCCTTGCTCCTCCTCCTTTCACTCTTACAGCACGGTTCCACAATTGCTTCCATGCAGCCAGAGTGAGGAAGAAATAAACGCTGGTCTGGTCTCCTAGTCTTTGCAGATTTCCTAGTTATTCATAGTTCCTTCATTTCTTGTAAGTTTTACATGCTCAGGAACCCAGCAGAAGACAATTTATACATCCTTTTAAGGTCGCGGCAGCCGCGGTGTTGTGAATACTGCGAACTAGGAGGTGCAGAGATTACAATGAGGCGATGGCAGTCAGTGCGCTTCAAATCGATACATATGACAATTTGGTCTCCGAACGCCGTGCCCGGCGCATAATCTCCCGTACCGGATGGTGTATTGCACCGCTCGGCTGTAAAGACAGATGCAACGCCCCAAAGTGCCCAGAATGTTTCAAACAAGGGCTAATAAGGCGTTGAAGCCGAAGCCTCTTCATGTTAGAAACATCTGGAGAGACTGACTTGGCTCCAGTGTCACACAACGTTCGTGACAAGATACACGAATGCAGTACACACAGGGTTGTAAAAGGTTTGGGGGCAGAGGCGGGGCTACACCCGTTAAGAGGTGAAACGCACCATTTTTTATTGTCCATCTGACGAATGCCTACGAGGGCATAAATTGTCGTAATTATCTTAAAGCATAAAGCTACATTAAAAAAAAATAGAAACCCAAAACTAAAGGAAAAAACAAATACAAGATGTAAAAAGCACCTCTGGCGTCGATGGGGCCCCCCACCCACCGGCGTGGGAGCATACAACCAACACTAAAGATAATCAAAGAAAAGGGATGAGGCCAGCCTCCTCAAAGACGTTAAATAGCCTACAAGTTTGGCGTCAAACACTAATCCCGAGTACAAGGGACATGAAGGGGTGACCCCACTCGTCCCTGTGACGGCAAAAGTAACGTGCGAGAAGGAAGCACACCAACAATTTTCCGAGGCTCCGTCAATGAGTTCGGTTCAACCCAGTGACGGAGCATCCCTAATTTGTACTTGTTCGGGGTGGGAACAGTTCTTCTTCCTGGTGGAAAATGCAGAGACAAAAGGTTAAGATAAGAGTGGTAGAGTAAAACAAGGTCTGTCGACCAAAACGTCACGTGCTCTCAATTAATCTTATTTATGAACTTACGACCTTCAAAACCTTGGAATTTATATCGTTCGAAAGAGAATATAAAACAACATAAGAGTTTCAAATTTCGTTAGAATCAGCCGAACAGTTATGATTTTATTGCCAAAATCAAATACAAAATAATTCATGCGCTAACCTTGGAAGTACTTTGGCAATTATATCATTCTAAAGATAATGTAAAACAAAATGAAAGTTTCAAATTTTGTTGAATCGGTCTAATAGTTGCAATGTTATTACAAAAAAAAACACAAAAAAAACGGGGACCGACTGACATAGTGAGATGTAGAGTCGCCCGCGAATAGACACGCACGCGACTAAAAATAGTACTGCTGAGCGGGAACGAGGGTGAAGCGCTCCAACAACTTTTCTAGGCCCAATCAGAGAGTTCAGGTCAACCCAGTGACAGGGCTTCCCTAATTTGGACTCTAGCCTGGAAGAGGTGCAGCTTCTCCAGGTACCTAGTGAAACACGCTTCACAGGGTAGCCTCTTGAGAGGTGGTACACACCATGCTGGGCTTTTGAGTAGAACCAGCGACGTCACCGGCCCAAGAGCTTCGTGAATTATATTCGTCAACTCTCTCCTTCCCTAAGGCCAAACGTTTTAGGGTTTGATTTGCGTCTCACGTCGGCATAGACATCGTCGAGTTCGGTAGTGGTTGAAAGGAGAGCTGTTGGTGACTCAATGAGATGCTGGACTCAGGCGTATAAGCGCAAAATACAGTGTGCGCACTCTAAATCGAGCGGCATCTCTTCAACATCGGCAAGAATGCACTCTGCAGGAGACGTGAACTGGGTACCAATCGCCAAACGGATACCAGCATGGTGGATCCAGTCCATATTGGGTATTGCAAAAGTCCCGTTACACTCGTTACAACGCTCTCAACAAAGAATACAATGATAGTTCGGTGAAGATAGACACGTTTTTATTATTTTAACATATAAATATGTGTTTAAATTGCGATATTATTCAATGTGGCCGCTCTCGGCCCTGACAACACGCTTCAAGTGAGACCTGAATGCCGCTCCCACGTTGCGGACGAAGTCCTTACTCATGCTGGCCCCCACGCGTTTGACAAAAGGTATCAGCTCGTCGACGTTGCTGTGGCGGGTCTTGCAGGCCTTGCCCTTGACATGTGTCCACACGCTGTAGTCGAGGGGATCGAGGTCGAGTGACTGCGACGGCCAAAAGTCCTTCAACCAGAAGTTCATTTTCAACTCAACCGCTCTTGGCCGTATGGGCCGGAGCACCGTACGGTTGAAAGACGTAGTCCGCCTTCTTCGTGATCTTTCTCACGCAGGGCAGGACTTTCGTGGCCAAGATTTCTCTGTAATCGGTTGCGGTGAGCCTGTAACCGGCCGCTATCCACACCAGCGGCATTTTCTCGCCATTCGAAGCGACAACGCTGAGTATCATTACGGAGGTCGGGTGCTTGGTTGTAGACACGCAGCGGACCTTGGAGGCGTCCTGGCCGAAGATTACCACACGGTAGTTTTTCTTTTTGATGACCGAATCGACTGTGAAGGTTTGTCCATCCGAAATAATGAGATTCGATTGCTATAACTCTTCAAGTCATTAAAAAGGCGACGACAGCACTCTCGACATTGTTCTCGCATATAGTCGGTGAGCAGAGGCCTTTTCACGCACCTCAAGTTCATTCCTCCCGCCTCCTTGACGGTCCTGGGCACTGTGGCCATCGAGATGTTCTTCTTCCTAAGCGCAGTCATTTTGAGCTTCGGAGCACTTTCGAAGACCTTTCTCATAGCCAAACGGTTGACAACATGTGGTCTGTCTGAACGAGGTCGATGTTTGCGGTTTTAACCGTTAATAAGCTTCTCCGCGACTTTGTCGACGGTCATCCGGGTGACGTTGAGCCGATTGGTGATGTCCGACTTCTTGTGGCCGGCGTACAGGAGAGCAGAGATCTCGATTCTTTTTTACTTCCATTTCTACACATCTCCACACAATGGAAAAGATGTTTTAATGATATGTGCTGAAAAAGTAGAACTTTAAGTTTGTTTGATGGAACTTTTCTATCACACAAGTAAACTTCTCGAAAGATAAACAAAATGAGTGTAACAGAACTTTTGCAAAGTACGATATAATATTAGAGAAAATAAAGGAGCGGTAAAAAGGAAATAAAGTAATCCTATACTCAACCCAAATGCTGAACGCAATGGAACAAAGCATGTCTATGTTACGGGTACAATTGTCGGGGTCGAACCAAGTAAAACATTCGAATGAAAGATTTAAACGGTTCACACAAAATCTTCGGGGAACGTTTATCATTTATCGCTTGACTTTACCTCCTTTTTCAAATACAATGTACGAGAGAAATAATCATAACACGAAAAGATTGATTGATTGATTGATATACAAAGAGTGAAAAAGTGTAGAAGATAAATATAGGTAAAAAGATGGTGAGTTTTTGCCCTGGTGTAGAGGGCATCTCTAAGGTACTTCTTTTTTCTTATATTGTCTCATTTGCCTCTTCTTGTGCACCGTCAGTGGTTGCTTCTGGTGCTTGTTTGGCCGCATTGCGACCTTTTCTTTTGACTTTGCCTCTCTCGTTTTTCTTTGGACTTTATTTATTATTTCTGTCTTTATTATTATTATTTTTTTTTAATATAACTAAACAATATTTCCTCCGTCACGACATTCTAGCCTTTCAAGTGTTATATTTGCTATTTTGTTTTTTTTTGTATCTTTTAATTTTTCTCATAATTTATTTTTGTATTACCGGTGTTCTGATAATTTATTTTTGTATTACCGGTATGTGGGCATTTCCCCTCTTTTGTTCATTTCTCTGTTGTTTGTTTTTGGATGTGGGCACTTCGCCTCTTTTTCTTCTTATTAGGTTGTCATATTAATGTGAAGAGTCCAATTAGATTCCCTCGGGAGCAGATTCTTCCTCTTGGGAATAGGGCTCGCCTAGTGGCGCGTCCCCTATCCGCTCTCGGAATGTCGAGATCAATTTCCATATTTGAAATTTTTACTTCCTCGATTTTGTCCCAGGTCTTACTCCCTAGCCTCTGGAGTTCCATATTCAATGGCTTCAGACCTGCTCTTGCGTGCAGATCTGTCTGCCGAATACGGTACGCCCTGCGCACTCCCGCTATCAGCAGGGCTGCATTGTTGTGCACTCTCTGCATTTGCCTGGTAGTGATGGAACTCGCAGCCTGCACAACCACTGCCAGATACACTAATGTCGAGCGTACCAGAGCAGTATACAACTTCTTGAGATTCTTGGAGCTGAGTCTTCGTAATCTATATAGTTTCCCCAAGCTGTGTTTTGGCTATTGAAATTATGTTATTTATGTGTGCTCTGAACCCTTTTGAGGTGATGCGCAGACCTAGTACTTTTCCCTCGTTGTTGTGCGGGTACACTTCGTCGTTCACAAAGACATCGTCAAGTTTCCGGCGGTTTATTGGAAGGATTTGGAACTTTCGGCTGTTGGTCTTAATCTTCCACTTTCTTTCGTATCAATCGATGTTGTCGATTTCGGTGACTGTCAGCCTTTTCTGCATTTTCGTGGGTACTGGGGGTGATTTGGGTGATGGATCCACAAACTGGAGATTTATCACATCCTTCCCTACTGGAGCAAGTAGGTCCAATGTGTGCACTAGGTACAGCAGTGAACTCAGATAGCTACCTTGTGGAACATCTGCCTCAAGTTCGAATTCGGGTCCATTGTAGCCTTCAATCGAAATTTTGGCTTTCCTTTCCATAACGTAGTCAGAGAGGACCCTCTCCAGGATCGGGTTAAGCTGGAGGCCTAAATCTTGAATTGGAGACCTCTCAGCCAAACTTTGTCGAAGGCCTTTTGGACATCTCGCAACACCACGTCTACATATTTCCCCTTAGCTTTACAGCGGGCGAGTTTCTCGGTGAAGAGAGCAAGGGCTGTATCAGTCCCCCTTCCCCTACGGAACCCGTGTTGCTGAGGGTTGTGAGCTTCTAGCTCTGTTAGCTGGTCTTGTAGCCTATTAGCTAGAAGTTTCTCGTAGACTTTTCCTATGAACTCGAGGATGGATATTAGCCTGTAATCCACCAGTTGATCCGGGGACTTCTTCCCTTTAGGTATAAAAATGATTTTTGCCACCTTTAGACCCTTGGAGAAGTAATCCGTATTCAGAAAAGCGTTATAGATATTCGCGATTCCCCGAATGATCTGTCGGGGGGCATGTACCAAGTTGTTTTTCGTGATGCCCGTCCATCCTGGTGCCTTCTGTTGAAAGGTTTTCACAGTTTCTATGACATCTTATGTTGTAATTGGTCGGAGATGGTCTGTCATCTCCCTCCCTTCGTCGACATAGGCCTGTGGGTGCGTTGGATGTATTCTTTGATTAAGATCTTCAATCAGTTGGCCTTCGAATTCCTGGTCGAATTCCGCATCGTCCTCAGGTGTAATTGTGAAGACTTCCTTTCAGAGCGTGCAGAATCTCTCTTCCAAAACCGCCGGATCCTCCAAGTAGTCATTGCCCGCCGTAATGTATGTTTTTGTCTACTTGGTGGGCCTTTTAACTTTCTCACTAGTCGCCAGAACTTGTTAGGTCTCACCTCGCTGTCTACTTTTTCAATTAGGCTTTTCCCGATCACAACTTGTTGCTGGTTTATGGCCTGCTTCAGCTCCTCACTCAAGCGACGTAACAGCGAGCTTCTTTTCCGATTTCTACCTTCTCTTCTGGTTTCTTCGTACCCCCCCCCCCTGTGCACCATAGCGATCTCACTTATTTCCTCGGTCCATCTGGGTTGTGAAAGAGTTTTATACGTTTTCGTTGGTACACACTTGCGATCCGCGTCGACGATGTGGGCAGTTATCTTCTCCAGTTCATCGGTAAATGAGGTAGCGGTTAGTGTAGGTAGGTTGGTGTACGAGTCAAAGAAATGGTGAAAAAAACGGCCCCGTCCATTTTTCAGTTGGTCTCCCGCTCGTTTGCTGCCAGGATGATGGATGATGGATGGATAGGATGGATCTCGAGTGGGAACCTCAAGAGGGGGTGAATTATGGTGGAATTGATGCAGTAGCAGCTGAATCAACGGCCACTAAAGTCTTGCCACTCCCTCTCGGGTACTTACGCCATAACTGCGCCCAACTACATATAGACGGGTGTACTTCCCTCTATGATTCTGGCTGGGTCCCCTGGGCGATGAGGATTTATCCTCCGTCCAGGCCTCCCAGTTATGCCCCAGTTTTGAGATAATTTCTGACTTATGCTTCCGCTGTGGGCTAGTCCCCAAACCAGTTTTCACATAAGCCCTTAATTATGTCAGTCCAAGTGGCCGGCATAGTTAAGACGAAATCAATGAATGGCAGACATCCAAGCAGGTTCGCACGCAGGGCGATGGACGGGAGCAGTGACGTGCTTAAGCCCTCATTGAGTTATGAATCCACGTCGAAAAAAGTATTATCTCTTTTTGAAGGGTGAGGCGAAATTCACCAAAAGACTTCCAGAATAGGCTCTCTTCTATGTAGGCGGTGATCAAAATCCGTTACTAAGCAAGTAAAAAATTTTTAGCCGTAGTTTTTCAGCAGAGAATATGAGTCGAATACTCGGCTGTCATTCGGAAAATGGATTCCAGCCGTGGTTACATACAAACGATTTGAGGGTTATTAACCTTTTAAATCTATCATGGCACTGATTGGACAATTATTGCAGTGCTTATGTCTAAAAGCTGATTGGTCAATTTGTTAAAGTTAAGGTCTGTTATTTCAAAAATGAACATAAGTATGACGATTAAATGTATTTCAGTCCTGATTGGTTGAATTTTGTAGTATTATGAGTAGATGAAATGACTATTTATATAGGGGTACTTTTGTGGGAAAAGTGAGTACGGAAAGAGTTATCATTATTATTCAAGAAGAAAAGTTGTCATTACTGTTCGCCATTTCGATACTTATTCCAGCTATTACCAAGGAATAAAGAATCCAGCTATATATATTTTCCTTTATCCTAAGGAAGCTCGCTGATCACATAACCCAGCCTACGAAACCGAGAGAGAGAATTCCTTACCCATGGACCCTATACCATAAACCCTAAGGGCGCGAGTGTGCTGCCTCCAGGTGAAACCTCAGTAAAATATAGTACCAAAGAAATGGTAAAACTCTACCAGTTTAAGGCGAGCGCCATTTAGTAACAAATTCAGCTCAGGATACAGCCGTGGGTGGTGGGCGAATTTCCCAGCCTTGACGAGAGTCAATTGGAACCTATGCGGTTCGGCATAGCAAGAGATGCAGTCCAGAACCTGCTGGATCCGACGTTCCAAGGTATAAATCTGGGCCGAAACGAAAGAGATCGAAAGATTGTCTATCTAGATCGTAGCGAGGACATCTTATGTAAGCACCGAGGTAATATCCTTGATACTCATGGAAAAAAGATTGACACCGATGACACTTCCTTGCGGGACAATCTCTTCCTGCTAGATGAGGATAGAAAAACCTCACTCCACCCGTACGTGGACTAAACCATAATAACGTGTCGCTACTCGGTATCATAGGCCTAATTAAAAACAAAAGAACACCGTAGTAAAGTGCTGTCCACGAGGAAAGGCCTGGCAAATATCATTGTCTAGCCGAAGCAGAGCATTCGATGCGGAGTTGAGCTTACGAAAGGCCAACTCTACAGGAGACAGGTGACCTTCGCTGTACTAAATTTAAGTTAACCTAACGTTAACCAATATCTCCAACTTGTACCCGCAGGTTAAATAAATTGGGCAGAGAGTAAGTAAAAATGTAAGGTTGGAATTTAGCAGGATAGGTAGGAAAATAAGGTTGATGGTAAGTATGTTAGAAAAAATAAATACAATTTTTTATTAAATCTTCTTTTTCTTCCGATGTCATTCGTGAGCTACCAAAATATCCAATACCACTCAATTAAACAAAAGCAAGTAGCACTAATATTACCACCCTTCCCCTTAAAAATCTTATAAAATAAAAGCAACATAAAACTGGGCACTTGTGAATTATGGGGATTTTAATAAAAAGAAATTCCCAATTTCATTTCAGAAACTGAAATGTTAAGATAATAAAAAAAAAGGGTTTTACGTAATTTAGGTGAAAATGATACCTAATTTCCATTGGATGATGTTTTCATAACAACAAATCGGACCATTACAGTGCTAAATTATGCCACAAGATGGCATATAACTCGTTCTTAAAAAGGTGGCGCTCAAATTGGCCTCAAAGAACCCAAGCACTTAGCACTGACCTTGCTTCTCCAAAATGCCATTCGAGTCACATTTGTATTCAACCGAAAAAGTGTCATAATCGGTGGCCAGAACTTGGAATTTGTCCTCCAGAACTACAGAAGAAAAAAGTTGTGATATTTTACGCTTATTATTATTGTTGTTGTTGCTATAGGAACAGGGAGGTGCTAGTAAGTCGACTAATTAAGGCACAGGAACAGAGACTGTTCAAGTCCGTGGACATGCCCAAACACTGCAATAAATCCATTGGGTACCAGAATTTGGGGTATTAGGGAGGGGTATTATAAACCTCCAAGAACAAAATTTGTATATGGAGCACATCTGCTTAAAATTTCGAACTTGTGCTCTCTCGGTGAAGGTGGAGGATACTTACAGGTGAAAGGAATCTTGTATTTAATAACCGAAGGCCGCCGTGGTCCAGCCAAGGTGAGTTTGGAGTCGTATTTCTCTTCTCGTCCAGTTCTGATTAAGATACAAAGATGATTAAAAAGCGTAATAATGTTTCTTCTTTACTATTCATGTACTACCATCTTTCACAATGTGTTACTTCACCTTCACCCTCCTTAAGAGTCACTTGAAGGCTCTGCGTACTTGGGTGTGTGTCTAGGTGAAGGGGTTTCTTAATGTTCAGAACTTCGCGTCTCTCTCGGCTTAACATGGCTGGATATATTGACACTATTCATTCCTTATTCTTTCTATTCCTTCACTATTTTCCTTGTCTCTAAACCGCATTAGCTTCCCACACAAAGTTTTTTCCTTTACACAAATTAAAAGCACAAATGATGAATTCCTGGTTTTTAGCGTAATCCTTCACCTTTCCTCGACTTTATACTGGCATGGGAAAGAACGAGAAAAAGCCAGAAAAAGAAAGGGGGGAGAAAAGATAAACAGGTTTAAGAGTGAAACGATACGATAGATAACGTTTCGCCAATCGTACGGAACAGCAAAAGTGCCTCAGAACACTCAGAAGGAACTTACATAGAGTTCTCGAAAATCATCCTCATCTTGAATTGCCCTGTCTTCGGATCCTTAAGGAAAAGGGTCTTCCAACAGCGGCCAGGCATCTCCCAACCAGCCTGTTTCTTGTCCTGCTGGTACCACATGCCCATGTACTGCAACGGAAAAGGACGGTAGAGTTCAAATTTAGGGTAGGGAGGAAAGAAGATCTGATTTCTTTTTAAAAAAATTTATCGGGGGAGGAGGGGGGCCAACCATGTAGCTTAGTTGAGAGAAAACCTCCCTAGCTTTAAATATCACAATTGGATGATGGAACCATTACAAATTAAGGAACAACGGCATAAGGACGTTTTTTTATTAATCATCCGGTGAAATTACGTTTCGAATCAACTTCCAAATCAAATATAGAGTAAAAAAAAAGCGGCATTTTTCTAACATAATGAAGTTTGAAACCAAGAAAAATTTCTTACAAAAAGCAGCAAAACGTGAAAGTTCCAGCATGAACTTCTCTCGTGGTTAAAAGTTTTGAGAAGGTGCTTTCCATTCTTCAGAGTAACCACACAGATCAAAATTTTGTTGTATGTATGTGTGCCTCAAGGGCATAAAAACTCTCGAGTACTGCCATGTCAAATATGAAGGTTAAAAGAGCCAATTGGAACAGCTCTGTTTAGGGTTCTTAGACTGGTCCATTGGATTACGTCACTAAGCATGGCTAAAGAGCGTCCTGTAGGTGCACGATTCACTGGGAGGGTGTCTAATCATGCAACACTAAACGAACAACAGATTCCACCTTAATAAATGAAGTACCACAAGTAAAGACGGACATTTTACTCACGCTTAAGCACATGGTAGCAATAACTACCATACAAAGGATAACAACTCAATAAATGAGAAAGCCTCTCGAGTAAAGATGTACGAATTTTCCATGCACTTAAGAGCAAGACTTATGGTTAAGTACTTAGCGAAGATGGGGTTATAAGAAGAAAGGGGCGGTAAATAAAGAACGGAGCGTGGGAAGAGTTGCGAACACTTTATCTGCGTTGCTGGGACTAGTGTACACGCGCCCTGGTTCACTCGGCCATCATGAGTCCTCCCCAAAAAGTCTCATCCCAGCAGAGTTTAAAATTCGCCCGCTCGCAATCTCGCTGTTACAGTGACAATTCCCTTATAAAGGCTGCCGGTAAACTTCTTTCTGGCCTACATGTAAGTTCTTTATGACCTATATGTAAGTCTTTTATGACCTATATGTAAGTGTGTCTACAAAATGTTTCAGAGAAGTAGGTTTTCAATGCTATGGTTCAACGTTTTCGCTATACTTCCTTTTTAAAAAGTGACAGGTGAAGAACTACAAGCCAGTCAGTCTATTATCAGCAACATGCAAATTACCCACAAAAATCATGACAAGCACACTAAGACAAACACTAGACTGCAATCGGTCACCTGGAGAGGGATGGGGGGTTACAGAAGTAAGGTACTTATGATTCTCCCTAGGCTGTTTAACAATTATTGCAAAGAACAAATGAATACCACAGTCCTCTTAACATGGTTAGTACTAGAGTATTATAAAGCTTTCGAATCAATAAAGACCGATTCAGTTGTACGAATACTACGGACACAAATTAACAAAACAACATTGACGTACACTCTTACATAATATAGCCAGGGTTTCCCTAAATTCTAGAGACACAAGTAAAATGCATATTATGAATAGAAAAAATAACTACATTTTATTTAAATGCCATATTAATAAATAACATCGTCAATGTGATTTGTACCATTTGTGATACCAAGTTCGAATTTGGCATAAATGCCAAATTTCTGTCAATTTGAGCACATTCATTTAGGATGCGTCGTTTCCTCAAGTGTTTCATATCTTTAATTTTCATTCAGTATACACCTTCTCCTTTAGCATCCCTCATAAAAATAAGATAAGGGAGGGTAAGGTCTAAATAACAACGAGACTAGTGTGATATTTCCTGTGTCCAGACTTTATGAACACCCTGTATAGTCATCAGGTAGCATCGTCATTTAAGCTATATTCAGTCAGTAATAGCATACAAATAAAAAAGAGAGATATACGGGGATTCAATCCCCCTAAGCTGTCTTCAGCTGTGATTGAGTTTACCTAAATAATACTATAGGAGAAGCAAAAGAGAATCAAAATGAATTGTAGATATGTAAGTCACCTTCACTTTCCTAATGACTTGGTATTATTTGCCTGAAATCTAGAAGAATTACAGTCGATGATAATAGCATTATCACAGATGGTCTAAATCCGTTTCCTTCGTTCTGTAAGGTCCCAAGACTTTAAAAGCACCTAACCGAAAGTCACGGACCAGATTTCAAACCACTACATTAAGCTTTCAGTGTGGAGCCTCTAGGAAAAACTCACCTGGTGGCTTTGAGTGAGAGCCATCGATGTTGTGTCTGAACAAAATGGACAATGTTTAGCGTGCGTTCAGAGGGCGAAGGCTTATCGGGGGGTGTTGAAAAAGGAGAGGATATTGACAGAGTGCTAGGGCACTAGGCGGGAGAAGGCATAGTTGATTGCTTCAGCTGGATTGCTGAAGAGGGAGGCGCGACAGCAGAAGCTGGGGAGTGGTTATTAAAGTTTGCTGAGGAACTTTGGAGCTGGTTCGTGTGGCCCTCCTCCGGTTCTCCAATCCGGCAGTTGAGTAAACCCCTTTTAGAGTCAGTCGAAAGTCATATTAGGGAAAATATATTTTAAAAACTTTATTATCGCGAAAGATGACCCAAAATGGTAAACGGTAGGAATACATAACACATTTTCCCAGGAGCTCGTGCTGGGGAAGATGCATCGAGCGAAGCTAGAACTGTTCAATCTTCACAAAAGACAATCTCTTGAACGCGTCAAAAGTGACTTCCAATATGAGTGTCGTGGTATGACATTATATTATATCAATACCATATTATATCTATGGTGGAGGGACCAATAACTTAAAGGCGAATCGACAAGGGGACGGAACACCACGAGTTCCAACGCGCGGAACAGCGAGAAAGAGTGCAACGAGGTCAGGTAAAATTGGGGCAAAGGCAAAGCTCAAGGTTATTTGAAGAGGCATGTACAAAAATATAATTTTATTTACATAAAAATAAGAGAATGAATGAGCAAAATTACATCGGTAAACGAGGGGGGAATTACAGAGTTATGCATCAGACTCTGAAGTTAGAAATTAATGCGTTACAGAAAGAGACTATTCAAATGGGGAGGATTAACTCAAATGGGTTACTAAAGGGGAAGAGGGGTTGGCTTACGGAGGATTCTGGGTGAGACGTCAGGGTAAGGCTTCACGGATGTCTTCTACAGGCAATAAACGTGAGGCGAGGGCGCTCGGAGCTTATGAGCGGGGAGTTAACGTGATGATGGTTCTCCAAAAAGGTGGGGGGGCGTTAACGTCCGGTCCAGGGGAGAGTATTTCGGCCACCCTAAAACGAGGGGTGAACGAGGAGGGCTTCGACAGGAGTTGATAAGTGGAGTCGGAAAAATCGCTCGGTAGCGATCGTCAAATGGAATTACCTCACTGGCTGGGGCTAATTCCAACACACAAAAAGTTCAGCCGTCACTTTTCTTTGTTGTTAGCACCTGACTTGGAACTAGGGGAATCTTCTTGGGTCCGGGCGAGACTCCTCAACTCTGTGTCTCCCACATGGAAGACGAGCCCTATATATTTTTCCGAGGCTCGCCCCGCGGGTGTGGGGAAAACAGCGCTACTCTCGAGCTTAAATAGGTCGGCAAATTGATTCAAACAGCTTTCGGATAGTATCTAGAGGAATTTTAACCCATTCCTCAGTCAAAACTTGCTCCAACTCTATCAGAGGCGCTGGTGGATAGAATCCATGTCTTTAGTTGCTGGTCCAACTGAGATCACAAATGGTCGAATATATTAAGATTTGGTGATTATGTAGGCCAATCCAAGTGTTCAACTTCCTTTTCATGCATTTTAAACTAGTTTTTAACGACTTTAGCGGTGTGAATTTGTGCATTATCGTCTTGAAAGATAGCGCCGATAATGGGAAAGCATTTTCACTAGGGAAGGTACCCAGTTAGACAAAATTAACAACTAAGAGAATTACATAATATTATCACGCAAACACCACTAATCCACCTCCACTCGTAAGTCACAGAATGAGAATCAGAGTATGATCATAAACTTCCTTAGGCGTCCTTCGGACGTAAACTTAGCCAGAACTTAGAATAGAGAAAGATTCGTCCGAATATATCAAATTCTTCCATTGGTTAATTTTTACGGCCTTTACACCAATATTAAGAGCCTCCCTATTGATTTGCATAAGTAAAGTTTGAAAAATATCACTCTTTCATAATACCCAGTTTTGTGAAACTCTCGATGATCAGTCTTGGTCAAAACATATCTTGTTTTGTGGATTTAACTTTGTCGTGGAATGGCCAGACTCTCTCTCTCTCTCTCTCTCTCTCTCTCTCTCTCTATATATATATATATATATATATATATATATATATATATATATATATATATATATATATATATATATATATATATATATATACGTAGGTACTTTTGTGGCTTTGAGCTAAAGTTGGTTGAAGACAGTTAGTGAATGGGGAAATTGTTATGAGTCCAGTGGGGATGGTTTATTATAAACTTTGCGGGGTCCTTTTTAAAACAAATATTTCAAAGTAAAAGTTGGCCAAAGATTAACAGGTAGCTGGTACACGTAAAGGTTGCAAAGGAAAGATAATGACAAAAATATATCTTTACTAGCAACAAAATACTATTTTAATATACCCAGATATTGGGTTTAAAAGGAATGGTCGTACAGACGGAGTTAAATGTCTACGCGAGATACAGGTGGGTTAATTAGGGGATTAACGTGGTCGGGTTCAGAACGGTGATAAAAGGGGGGATTTTAAACCTGGGCACACACACAAAGAATAGATAGATTGGTTAAGCCAGATTCTAGATCAATCTTCAGGCGGCAACGGTTGCAATTGCTTACGTGCTGGTTGCAGGAAAGGGGCCAGTCGGGGTACGATGACTGCGATGGAGGAAGTCGCGGTACCTCTCGCTTCAGATGAGGGAGCATGCGTAGATGGCTTTCGGAGATGGGAATCCTCGTCAGATACTCGCCGATTGACTATGGCAGAGTTCAAGGATGTCGATTTAGCCTTCGTTCTCGAATCGAAATCGTCGTTGTCCCCGATCGCGGGTGGGAGGGCGAGCGTCCTTCAGCTCGTTTGCGGTGGTAGGTGGGAAGTCTATTAGTGCTGCTTACTAAACCGAGTCGAAGGATTATATAGACGCTCGGCGAGGTGTCTTTAGATGGCTTGTCGGGCGCCTCCACACACACGTGCGATTTGGGGAGAAAGTCGGTGACTCCTTCGGGGTGGAATTGTGATAACGTTGGCGTAGAATGTTCTACGAACTTCGATCTATAACGGAAGGCAGGAATGTTGGCTGAAAGGCGGCCATGGGAGACGATGAAATCGGTCCCTAAGCAAATACAGCTGGGGTGTGATAACGGCGTAGGCTGCACCCTCGCCCTGGTTCAATCGTGCTTTCAAAGCTCCATGCGGTGATCTCGGGATCACTTGGGTACAAAAGGGCACGTGGTTGCCCTTCGACCTTATTCTGCTACAAACATTTTAGTTATATTTGACAATGTGCGTTTTAGAATTCTATGGTCTCTATCACTGAGCTTTTTCTTTCGCCCGCGTTAACGATTGTCGAGGCCTCTGATTCTCATAAACAGCCATGATCTTAGAAAGTTTATCTACAGACATTAAACATTTGAGGAATTTTTGTTACAAAATCATGCATCAGGTAAATAGACAACCACAATTTAAAAAAATATATATTTTGAGTTTTTTTACATTATTTGGACTATTATTAGTTTCCATATTTTAAGAGTTTAATATTGTAATTAGTAAACATATCAGGAGAGTAAAATTCCAAGGAAATTACAAATTTTCCCAAGAGGTCGGAGGATTGGTCAATCTGAGCGTGGACTGTCTAACTATATTTCAATTTAAATAAAAAGGTAAAACCACCGGAGTCACGACTTGGTCTTCCTGGGCCTTTGGAAAGATGTCGCTTTGATATTATGAATGTGCAGCGAGGAGGAAGCCTCTTTTAACTATGAGCAAAGCAAGGTTGTCAATAAGGATCATGGAACGCTTCCAAGTTCAGGTTACAGTGTGACAGGAAATTTGTATAATCATACTTCACCATCCCAGTCTAATATGACCTTTGATGTTACCTTTCTTTCCGCACATTGTATGTTAGTACGTTTGTAACCATTGAGTCTCATTATATATAAACCAATCTGGTAATATCTTCAGCTTGTCTCTGAATATGATACAAGTTGTATCGAAACGTGCCAGTTTAATAAAGTCTTAGCTATACTGTTAAGCTACTTCATAAGCAAACTTTGGGATCAATTCAAGATAAGGCATCTAAATTCGTTCAATTCAAGAATAGCTACCTCGAGCAACCTCATTTCAAGAATTGGCACCTGGCCGGAATCAATTATAGATCAAGCACCTAAAGTCTTTCAATTCAAGAATAGTCACCTGGCGCAAATAAAGGGCGGCTATGAGCTGTATACGACTCACAATGTATCTGGTAAAGAAAACGAAAAGGGATCTTGTAAAGATAAGGCATCCCAAGTCTTTTTCTACCGTAATATAACCTAGCCTAACTAAAACAAAATTTACCTAGCCCAACCTAATCTAGAATATGCTAGGTTAAGTTAGGTATTGGCAATTTAAGATTAAGCGCCCATTTATGATAAATTTAAGAATAAAAACATTGACTATGAAACCTACAGTCGTGCAATTAAAGACTAGGCACCTGACGCAACTTCAATTTAAGAATAAGCACCTCATTTTATGGACAAGGTAATTGTTTACTTTAGCGGCGGACGATTTTTCTAGCGATTTGGGGCCTATTTTTCTGGCTACTTTGTTGCCTCACTCACTTCATTGTTTCGAGTCAATAGAAGCTACTTTTTTTAAGAAATGGGTGGCTTCGACCCCATACCCCACAGAAATCGTATAATTTACTTACTTAAGGCTGGTGGGTAAAGTTTCGCTGCGGCGATCTAGAATTCGTGGAACCAAAACACCACCATCACGATTTCTTCAATAGACAGATAGGAGAAGGAGAAAAAAGTCTATTTACGAGCAGACGATTTAAATCGGCAACGTTCGCCTTTGCCCAACGCGCCAACAAAACGATTAATCACAACGGGAAAAAAGCTCTTTGTTAACTGTAAATTTCGAATTACAGTTTGGGCACTCGCTTTTAGTGTTTATTAAGTGATGCTTAACAAAAAAAATCGAAAAATTGAGTGCTGTTGGTTAAACAAATAAGACGTTGGAGCACACGGCGCACGCACTTGCTATTTTGAAAATCTAGCAAATAGGCATACGCTCGAGTATACATATATACGACCCACGCGGCTGGAAAAGGTAGCAGCGATTTCAAACTCAAAACATCGAGAAAGTATATTCGTTGTATGTCAAACTTTCATAATAAACCAGCCTATACGGGATGGATTGTTTTGAACGATAATAAGAAATGGTGCCGTAAAAAATAGATTGTAAAAAAGCCAAAAAATAAAAAAGTAACGGCGAACAAAGTAAAAAAAGGCTTTTTATGGTTCGATTTAAGTTTCACTTGGCGGAAACAATTCATTGGCAACAGAAAAAAGTTATTTTATTTAATAAAAAAACAAAGGAAAACTACGTCCAAAGAATAAATAGTGCCAGGCATAGAATATTTATGAGATATCGATAATCATGTTAAAAAAAACCAGAAAATAAAAAACAAACCTCCTTCTTAACCGTCTTTAGAAACACAAAGGGAAGCTGGAAAAAATAAACATTTATGATTGGCCAATGACGGCGTTTAAAACAGATCGCTGATTTGACAGTGGAATAGCCGAAAAACAGTAAAAAAAATTAGCAAAAGCAGTAACGAAAATCGCAAGAAAAATTGTCCACCGCTAAAGTAAACAATTACCACGGACAATTAAATATGACGCACTTCAAATGCCTTATCTTTAATTGATACAATCTTTATTTATATGAATTTGGATAAACGTACTCAAGGGTTGAACAAAATTCGTTAAACCACTCCCCTTACATGAAGGAGTTTGAGCTTGACAGACAGACATTTGTTCCATTGCCTACGGCCTATCTTGCTCTAGCAAAGGGGTTTTGGTCTAAAAAAATTGAAAGGCTTCCAGGTACATATCTCCTAATAATTTGCTTTTGGTCTGTTTTTTAGGGCAAGCAAAGAAAACTTTTATATGACTTCTTTTGATATACGAAAAAAACAATCCTTAGCTCTTTTTTTTTAATTTAAATGTTTTTATATACGAAAAAATACAAAGAAAACAGCCATACTTTTTAATTTTAATGCATTTTCTGAAGTTCACGATTTGTATATTTTTTAAAATTCCGAAATATTTGATAATCATATTTATTTTTTTCCAAACTCTTGGAAAGAACTTTGATAAAAGTTTGAAATATACGAACAAGGTCTACTGAACAAAACTCGCGTGCTCTCACTTATCCTGATTTATGACCTTACGAGCTTCAAAACTTTCAATAATATATATATATAGCAACAAAATCAAAGGTTTTAAGTATAATCCTGGACCATTATAACTTACCCTAGGTCCAAATGCAGTCGGTGGAGGGTCGTGGGATCTCAAAAAACACTAAATGCACAATCAGTAGGAAAACGGGCTAAAATTCACTTTTTTTGGCATAATATTTTCTCCAAATATAACTTCATCTTTCACAGCATTTTTTCCAAAATATACTTTTTTAGTGCATATTACAATCTCTTGTAAACAAGAAAACAACGATTTATATCAGTATTCCATGAAATTTACCTTAGACACAGTGACTGCAGATTGGGTAATAGTGCCAGTTTTTGACTGGCACAAGGAGCATCGGACCATGGGCTCTTTCATCTCAGCTGCAGAGGGTCCTCCAGGAGAACCAGCGGAAAGGGGGTTGATGGAGCACACCTGGCGTATAAGCAGCTTGACCTGCCGGTGCTGCGTAGGGACATTCATGCTCTCCTCAGCTGAAGGAGTGATCAAGTGCAATGCCAACTGCTGCATGTACTTTTTTCTTTGCATGATGCTGCCTCCTGTCCGCTTCGTGTTTTCTGTATATATGATGAATGAATTATTAGTGGCAGCATTTAGGATTCCAAAGAAGACACACAGTGGCCACCTTTTTTTCTTCCTGCTGCAGCTGTATTGGGCGCACATCATGTCAAAGGTATCAACACTTCCTTTAGTTTAATTATAATACTGAATCATCTCTAGCTTCCCATTGCCAAGCACAGTTGGCTGCCTGTGCATTTACGACATCAGGGGGACGTTCTTCTTCGATGATATTATGAGGGGGAAGTGAGACACCAGCATTAAGTCCTTTGTGAAAAGGTAGGCAGTGCTACCTGGCAACCGGTTGGTCTTATCTTTTACGACATTCGGCACTTCCTTTTTATTTCCCCTCACTGTTCCCACAGTTATGTGCCAGGTCCATGATAAGGGGTACAGAAGTGAACCAATTGTCAGTGGTTACGTTGCGGGGGGTGTTGTGGTACTTTTCTGTTAAATCTCTTGTGAACATGTGGTCCAGTTGTCGGCCATCCCTTGGCCGAGTACCCTCTTTCTCTAGGTAGGGAATGGCTTTCAATAGATATTTGCTTTTGACATCATTGGCCATAACCAATTTGATCCCATAATTTGCAGGCTTATTAGGGATGTACATTCTAAAGGGGCATTTACCCCTAAAACCCAGCAGTTGCTCATCTACAGTGTTTTCATGTAGAGTGTAGTGCATCTCACAATTGCTAATAAACCTGTCCCACACACTGCTGATAGGGGAAAATTTGTCGGTGGCCTGCCTCTCTCGCCGTGTGGTCCACTCATCAAACCGAATGCATAATAGCAGGAACGAAAAACGCACCTCGGACATTGCTGCTCTGTAGAAAAGGGCACCAGAAATAGGGAACCACATTTACTTTATCTCCAGGTGGTTATAAGGCCGCCTATCAGGGCACGGATCTCAGATGGTAAAGTATGCTTGAGAGTTGCTGTCTGGGTTTTGTACTTGGCGGCCAGCTCATCAATCGTTCTATTGGTCCACAACACTATTTCACTAATTATGGCATCACTTATAAATAGGTTAAAACACTCTCCTGGTGTTGTGGCCTGTGCAGCTGTTTGCGTGAGACCTGGTATGAATGACCTAACAATATTCAAAGCACTTGTCCTCGTTGCTGCGTGTACCTGAGGAGTTGTTTTCCATTCAAACCTACTTTTACTAGTCACTGATGGGTCTCTGAAACTAACAATGAGGTCTGTTCCATCCGCATCACCACGTTGTTGGCGGGCAGCAGAACGGATGGTAGGTTCAGCAGTAGGGGTGGCAGGGGCAGCAAGGCCAACAGTAGGGGTGGCAGGGGGTTGTCTCCACCTTTTGGACCTATTACATACACTCTTTTTCTGTCTTTTCCTGCGGGGTGGGTCATCCTCACAGTCACTTTCATACTCTTCCGTATCCAGTTTCTCATCTGGCTCAGCAATATATTCACTATCATTGTCACTATCATAGATATCTTCTATTTCTACAATATCTTCCTAATTACTTTCATAAAAAAAATCGACTCAATTACATCCTGAGGACAATTTTTATTACTAGCACGTGCCATTTTTTGCTATTGTAAATTGTTACAAACACTTTATGAAAATAATATCAACCTGAAATGAGAAAAACAAGAAAGAACGCAGAAACAAATTACACAAACACAATTCTAGAATCACTAAACTCGGGTGCAGTGAACCCTTAAATATTACAAAGTCACTAAATTCGGGCATAATACACCCCAAAAATACTAGGTGTGTATCACTAAATTCGGGTATGATAAACCACGTATATAACTATCACTAAATTCGGGTATACGAGACCCAAAATTGTCATACACTTTTACTCTCAAACTAGGGTACACTGCACCCGAACACGTGTTTTCCTCGTGGACTCATTGGAGATTAGAAACGAAACACCCTACCCTTAAAGGGCCTCAACAAATACTGAAGGTACTGCGAGCGCCAACGCTCTACCTTGACCGCAAGTTTAAGCAAAGCGAAAGACGTCATACACGTCGGGTATACCACGCCCTAGTGATGATATATATATATATATATATATATATATATATATATATATATATATATATATATATATATATATGCGGTTAAAAGGCTATTTTTGGCAAACACATTCTTCCTCAAAGCCTTCGGAAGGAGCTCTTCTCACATACACGAAAAGGTAACACTAAAAATAAGCGTTCTCTCAGATAGCCAAAAAACTATCTTTCGATTGACTTTTTCAAATGTCATCCCTACTTATCGAAGAGAATGGAAAATTTGTTATTCTCCATTTTCGCCCACCTTATAAATTAAGAAAAATGATTGCAATAACGCAATTAATTATGCGGTTAAAAGGCTATTTTTGGCAAACACAGTCTTCCTCAAAGCCCTCGAAAGGGGCTCTTCTCACATGCACGAGAAGGTAACTGTAGGGGAATCGACCCTCTCCCTCCTCTCTCAGTTGAGACACGGGACGTTGATCACAAACATCTTGGCCGTGTAGACGCCACGGTTAAAACTCGTAACCACAGCGCCCTCACCCCCTTGTCCCGATGAAAATCAGAACGGTTAAAACTGCAAGATCTCCCCTGAGAACGTGTATTCCATTTCACCTCAAGTGCGAAATTAGAGACGCGTCTCCCTCAAACCCGAATGTCCATCAGAACCAGAGGTAAGACGTTCTGAGAAAAACCGTTGGAGAAAGAACCTTCATGCGGCCCGTCCACAAATCTCCCTCCTCTCTTACCCGTACCCCAGTGGAGTGACGACGTATATATACCAAAAACTTTGGAAAAACGAGGTAGAATACGTGAGTTAGCAGGCTACGAAGTTCCCGGCAAGAGGCCCGGGCTACCAAGAGAAGGGACTAATAAGCAGCTTATCCTCGAGCTAGTTCCTGGTGATAACACTGAACTTTAAGTTAACTTGATCAAGTTTAACTTACTCTCGTAAGAGAAGCCCTCCACCCCTATCCTGGTGTATCACAAAACACCGACATAGGCCTCACCCTTGATGAAAACTGGAACTAAGAAGAAGCTCATCCTCGAGCTAGTTCGGTGGTCACACTGAACTTTAAGTTAACTTGATTTAAGCTTCAAGTTCAACTTACTCTCGTCAGAGACCCCCCTTCCCCCACACACACACTCTATCCTGGTGTATCAAAAATACTGGAACCAAGAAGAAGAAGCGTCCTCTGTGGCTTTCAAAGTTATTCCGTCCGCTACCAACCATCGGCCGAGGTACGCGTCAACTAGCCAACAAGATTCCTGAGGGGTCTGAGCTCATTGAGTTCAAGGTCAGACTCAAACCTGTCGCAAGAGGGACAAAGGTATTTAAACTCCGGTAGAGACAGTTAGCATTTTTTCATATTGTAGGGAGCGGTGGGTCAACCGTCACTATAATTTCAAGAGGTCAATTTAGAAAGCCTTACTTAAAATTGATTGAAGTCATTTCTGTGTATTTAGTGTGTATTATTTCTATGGTTCATGTTTGATTTTGGGGGGTTTTAATTAAAGTTTTAGTTTGTTTTAACAAATTTTTTATTCTATTCTCGAATCGCTAAGTATGGCACAAGTAGCCCTCAAAGTTTAAAGAAGTCAATAATCAATATAATAATAATAATAATAAAGAATACATAGCACTCTTAGAGAGATATAACGTTAATCACGGAGTCTTTTTTTTGGTAGTGCGTAAACAACCCATACGTACGAACTCCTTCCATCACTCGGTCCTTCCTATACTACGACAGTAACACTTAAAATATGCTTATCGCTTTCATTATATTTTTGTCTTTGTCTATCTTCTGTTGTTGTTCTTGTTTAGTTATCTGTATTTGAACAGTGTTCAAACCTTTTGTTTTAAAAACTTTATTTTTTTGTATGTGCAGTTAGCATTTGCTGTTGTTTGTTATAAGTATTAGTTATTCATTACTTAGTAATTTGTATTTATTTTTTTGTGGTATATGTTGGTTTTTGTGTCTTTTGTGGTTTTATTTCTTCTTTCTTCTTCTCGAAGTCGTTTATTTTGAGTCATAATCAGTAGGATTTTTGTCGTATTTGGTTAAAATTTTCTAAAGTTCGTGAGTCTCTTTGTTCGGTATGAGTTTTTTCTCCGGTCTTAAACACTTTCCTCAAGGGGACTTCGTCGCCAGGGGGTTAGCGGGGCTTAGAAATCTAGCATTGATTCTGGCTCTTCTATTCTGGTCAATCATTTGAATGATTTATTCATTCATCTCTTGATTAACCAGTTCCTGCATATTCTTAGTCCGTTCTTCGATTACTACGCGTATGGGACTTAACCTTGCCTCTCTGTCCAGCTCGAAAAATAGACAAGAGGGAAAGTCCCCCCAATGACCTACGGCGTTTTGTGATAAGGTGATAAATGGTTATTGCATTGATGGTTTCCCATGGTTCAAATCACTTACAAGTGCCTCTGAATGGCTAAATGAGGATTCTGCCACTAGATGGCGCCACCCAGCGGCAAATCCTATGGCTGATTTGAAATCTCCAAAGGTGAATAACCATATGTCCCATGGTCATATGGGTCATTTCATGGCTCTAAATGGGTACAATTTAACTTTACTCCTTTTTAAAAATGAACTTTACCCCTTTTGAAAAAGAGCGACGCCTAGACCTGGCGCTTCGCCGCAGGTAATCATGAAGCGAGCGGACTGGGGTTGCATGTTTCAAATTTAAGTTGCTTAACTAATGCGTTGTCTTTTCTAACATTCCAAAACAAAACTTGAGCCCTAAACTCTCAAAAAATGACACATGAATCATGGCGGAGGGGAGCATATAGCATAAATCTGGATAACAAAATAAACGCGACTGAAGCATAAAGGAGAAGAACAAATCCAGGAACTTTGAATGAACATTGGTCCCAAATGAGCCAGAGCCTCTATTCTTCAAATTAGCTAAAGTATGGCACCATTCAAATGGGTTAATTTGAAAATAACCCGATTAAAATAGGTGGCCAGTGTTACTGTAAGGTGACCCAAATCTTACAACCAACCACGGACCGTGGTAGTTGGAATTTCCTTTCTCTATAGCTAGGTTAGTGTTTTCCTTTATGGTCCTGTATAGAGATGAGTCGCTCGCTTATTAATTATAATCAAACTTAACCTATAAAGAAACAATTTGACTTTTGCAGCTTTTACTTGCATATTTCCTCTCTTGGAACCTTAAATTTTCAATTGTACATAAACCACTTTACCTCCAAATGAGCAAAGCTGGAACCCCCTATCGTTCAGATTGAAAAAATTGGGACCGCTCTTCTTCGAACACTCCCCAAAAGGCGGTTTCTGTGCGCCAGAAGAAGCGCCACATGAGGAAGGAAAAAGATCCAGAAGTTGTACACCTTCGTGTGCACATAAAGAAGCCCAAGAGGCGGCCGATGTAGTACATACCTTATGGGGGCATTTTTACCCACATACACTCCTACGCGGAGTAGTGATGTACGGAGTGTGGAGTTTAATATGGTGTATACAGTCACATTGTCAATTGGCATCGCATCAATATTGTATTATAGATAATTTTAAAGTTGTTTTTTTTGTAATTAAAATATGCTATGGACATTTTATATTACTAAATATTACAGAAAATATGATTAATTAAATAGCATTTGGGGGCGGAGCTTATATAAAGACTAAGAGTCAAATCTGGAGTCAAGAATTGGAGTCAATATCTTAAAAGAATGGGTCATAAATTTAAATTTCCTTTAGTCATCATGTCTTACATTTACTGTGAAGGCTGCAAAATTTCGCTAAATACGGAATACACAATCACATTGTCATTTGGAATCGCATCATATTGAAAGGATTTTTTTCTTAATTAAAATATGCTATGGACATTTTATATCACTCAATATTAAAGAAAATATTATTGATTTAATTAGAGATCGGGGGCGGGGCTTATATGTCTGAAGTTAGAAGCACATCATAAAAACAAAGAACAATATAGCGCCTAACGACGTCTGGTAATCGCATTTCAAATACTTCGAACCTAATGCTAGCCTTTTCGAATTGTGTATACTAGTAGTTTATTACAAATAACGAAGTGGGTGGGGAGTACAACCCCGACTATTTAAGGTGGGAAGGGGCATGGGGCGAAATTAATCACCTTAAGGTTAGAATTCAAAGCGGTCGCTAGGACTTTGTAAGGCGCTCCAATGTTCATTGTTTTATTATGCAGTGCCCCCCCCCCCTGTCGGGGAAGAGCTAGAAATTAACTCATTCCTCGATCCCTGGTTAGGGACAAACTCTAATATTACTCGAAACATCCACCCCCAAAGAGGACTTGGCTATCGCTGCTTTCGTGTTGCCATCGATTGTCATTCTGAACTTTATGTGCATTTCTTCAGCCGGTCGGGTGTGAGGCGTTTGTCCAACAGTGAGATGCGATAGATTATAATGATGATGACGATTTCAAAGATAACATCAAATAATTGTTTTAATTAGCTTGGTCTTTTCAATAAGGGAAATTATAATTTCATTGAATTTCTTATATATTAACAGGGTATTTAGTTTACAAAAATTAGTTTATGTGGGGAGGGGGGTAACTAAAAGTAATTTCTTCAAGCGGTCATGACACATGCCCTTCCCACCCTCATATGATTGGTTCTTACCCTTTCGAAATTGAAGTCTCTTATGAGTGGGTATCGTGGACATGACCCGGTCAGAGCCACGATTGTGAAGGAAAGGAAAATAGACGATTGCAAACACAGCCTCATCACGGCTAGGGAGCGGCGACTCAACACAAGCGAAGAGGACAAAGGTCAGGAGAAAACTGATTTCCCGCTAGACGCCTCCTTTTCACTATCCTCCTGCGGCCGAAAATAACAGAGTGAAAGTTAAATACATTATATATATATATATATATATATATATATATATATATATATTTAGAGAGAGAGATACAGAGAAAGGAGAGATGAGTGAGAGAAGGAGAGAAAGAGAGGGAAAGAGAGAGAGAGAGAGAGAGAGAGAGAGAGAGAGAGAGAGATAGAGGAGATATTGAGAGAGAGTCACAAGAAAAGTTTTTGAGAACCGTATACGGAAACAGGAGAGAGAGGGGGAGGGAGATATATATATATATATATATATATATATATATATATATATATATATATATATATATATATATATAGAGAGAGAGAGAGAGAGAGAGAGAGAGAGAGAGGGGGGGGGGCGTTTCCCGATTTCACATTTTCAGGCAGCCGTTTATTTGGCACTCGCGAATGCCCTGTACCCGGATGCGGCCGCCAGAGTCGCCCGTTCGGATGACTGCCATAAGACGAAGCTCCAAATTCGAGAATCGATGTGGCACTCATTAAAAGAGTGGCACTCAATGCGGAGGAAGAGACACGGTGAAGTGCACAAGTGCGGTGTTTACGGAAAGCGTGGTAGTAATATATCACCCAAACCAACGAGGGTAATTCCCCCAAAAGAATTTTAGAAATGAGATTGGTAAAGTTAGGTGTAGTAAGAATGTGTGGGAGTTGCCATAGCTTGAGTGAAAAAGGATCCTATTTGAATCGCCAGGGCCAGGGGGTTTGAAACTCCCCAGAACTACTCTCCCCAGGGGGTTAGGTCCCATTGTGGGCAGAGAGAGACAGAGTAAATCCCCCCCCCCCACACACACTTTCGAGCAAAAGGACGTATTCCTCGCCCAAGCATACATCCCCCCAAACAGCGTAAATCCCCTTAAAAAGCGCATACATCTCACATGTGCGCATAAATCTCCTCCTTGGACGCATCACTCTCCCCCCAAAGAACACAAACCTCCTCCAAATATGATAATCCACGCCACTCAAAACAAAGGTAATCATAATTATTGATTTGAATCCACCTTCGGGACTCATTGCGAAAATATCTATTACAACGGTGTAATTATTATTATTAAATCATCTTAATCATAGAATTCTGAAACTGTCAGCTTCATAACTCATCTCTTCCATCGAATGTGCGCGTGTTAAATATTGGAACAAAACTTTCCACAAAATATTACGCACATAAAAGAACAACGAAGTACATGCACTTCTAAAGAGCCTCCCCCCAATTACTCCATCCATAACAAATTTCAATAAATCAATGAACTCAATTAAGAACAAATAATAGGGCATCTGCTTCCCCATTGCAATACTGATTAAATATTTAATTATCCGATTTCACTCCAGCTTTCTACTTAAACTTCTCCTCATGTTAATAGTCTTATTTAGGTACCTACTAAGAGAACACACAAGCACACACTTCACATTCGTATATTTGAAGGCTAAAATTAAACCTAAATATAGGATTGTATCTAGAGTTTGTCCGATAAGGAACATTTATTCAAGAAAACCAAACATAATCTTCTCTAGTAGAAAGAAAATAATACACATATTCAGTGGCTAGGCTGCGCCTAGCGTAACCCATTAAACAACAACCGAAATTTCGTTACCATAGAGACATCTTAATTACAAGAATATCTTCATCTACTCATCGGACAAAACTTTGTAGACAATTCTGTATATAATGTACCTTGACCTAGATGATGTCCCTAAATTGACCGGTCAAAATAAGGTGAGAAATCAGTTATTGACAAAGTTTGACGAATTGGGGAGAAGATTCGAAACGCTATTCCCCTTTGCCCATCCGGGAGGACTTGCAGATACTCAGCATTCTAGCGCAAATGACCTCGTGTTTTTGCTCTTGCTAGAAGCCATTAATTGGTTATTGCGCAGCGGACGCAGGAACTCAGTATTAGAGACCCTAACAATTAATTAGGAGACCTAATCAAAAGGGAATCGATAGTACTAGAGGACATTTACCTATGCAAATAAAATTATTTTAATAATAATAATATAAATGACTATATACTTACGCAGTTTAGCGCCATCTTTCACACATGCTATGATACTTCCAAGAAAGGTGAAGGGAAAAACAGATAACAAAGGCTAATATATATATATATATATATATATATATATATATATATATATATATATATATATATATATATGCAGATTTTGTTAAAGACCATAGTATATTTCTCCTTTATTAATTTTCTTTGGAAACTTTCCAATTTTCTTATTATCATTTTTAGGTCATCTTCTAGATGGTAAGCAACCTCTTCTACGTTCATCTCTTTTTTAAATGAAATGTTTTGGTAAAAACGAAACTTGACTTTAATTGCTGAGCTTTCGATCTATTCGATCATCTTCCGAGTGTCTTTCCTCCTTTATCTGTGAAGAATGGTAGAGTCAGAATGAAAATGGGAATGAAAAGAAGATAAGATTTATTAAGAAAGAGTTACAATGAGTATTTTTACAAACACATGAGTAAAAATAAGTAGGTTAATAGTGGTGAAGAACACAAAACACAAAAAGAGAGTAGAGAAGGGAAAGTTACATCGATGAAGTAAGAAGAACGAAGTTCCAGGATCGATGGAAGACACTTATAATTTTTACAATTTACAGAATTAATTTATATACATACATTTTTGGAGTTTATAATAATTTTTTGTATTATTTTTTTCTACATTCTTTAAGTTAACAAATTGATTATATTCTTTTTCTATTCTATATATCACATTTTGAATTTCCAGATTAATTACTATATTTTACACGTTATCATCCTGACTTTGTTTTATTCGTAATTACTTTCTTCCTTTTTTCTTTTATTTCACAATATTATATTATTCTATCAAATTATTATTTACTTATCTTGGTTTGTTTAGTATTTAACATTTGACTTGAGTAGTTATTTTTGGTTATGTGCTTAGTCACTTTATTTATCACTTGTTAATTAATTATTCCCTAGTTATTTGTTTATTCACTTATTAATTTAGTTATGTGCTTAGTCACTTTATTTATCTTCAATTCACTATCACTTTTAACATTTTCTTTTACTTCTATTAGTTTTTTAGAGGTAGTTCACTTTGTAGTTTAATTGCACCACTGACATTTTTATTTGTCCGTTTCTAACTTTTTTAAAAGAGTTTTTACTCACCTCACGGCAGCACGTAGCTAGGATATTATGCGTGTTGTCCACCAGCGTTTTTTCGATTTCATTTACTGAGTTTGGTCCATCGAAGACCCACTTAAACTTCCCATCACTAATTCCTTGGTGCAGTATCGTCTGGTCTCCAACTGGAAGTTCAGGACCCTGGTATCGTAGAAGCATCCTCTCTCCAGGATATACTTCTCCTCCATGAAGGGTATCACCTGTAACTTCGGGCGTTATTCTTCCTCTTCTTCGGTTGTTTCCTCCTCTTCCGGTGTTTCCTCTTCTTCTTCAAGCTTCTTTTGTCTATGTCTTTTCTTTTTGTGTGGATTTTTGTATTCCATTATTTCTTCTTTCTCGGACTCTTCTTCAGTAGTAGTGGTTTCTTCTTCTGTTTCGATTGTTTTCTTCTTTCCTTTTATTCTTCACTTTTCGGGATTCTTCCTTGGAAATATATTCGCTTGTTGTTCATCTTTTAGTGCTTCCTCTTCATTTTCTGTCATTTTTTTTAGCAATATTTTCCTCTGGGTCATCGGCGAATTGTATTTTTAATATTTCTTTAGACGCGGGGTTCGATGGAAACCATAGTTTCTTTCTCACCCCGTTCATCTGCAGAACATGGTTTAATTTCTCCGCAAACCTCCTGGGGTGAACCAGGTTTGCTAGATGCGCAAACATGATCATTGTCATTATTTCTGTCCCTTTCTTTGGCATTTGTAGAGTCGTTGCTTGAGTTTCAAAATTCTTGGCGTCGTCGCTGCCTCGAGGCATGTCCTTGACTTTGCCTCCTTTTCTTTTTTCAGTTTTTCCTTTTTCTCTGCTTTCTTCATGACGGGGCATCTCATGGCCATAGCCTTGTGCTCCCCCTTGCAGCTTAGGCATTGCGGTTTTTCAGCTCTGCATTCTTTGTACTCGTGCCCGAGTCTGGAGCTTTTGGAGCAGGCGATACTTGTCAGGGGGCAGTCTCTCGTGTTATGTTTTTCGACTGCATAACACTTGAAGCAACAGTTAATCTGGATAAATTCTTCTCTCTGAATTTAATCAGGTGAAACCCTAAGGTAAAACCCTCTCAGTCCTTGGTTCATAGCTCTTCGTTCCATTTCAATGTTGGCGAACACTACTTTTACTATGTTCTGGGCATTGCCGAATTTCTCCACTCTTGTTATTTTTGCCCATTTATGAATGGCGCTTAATTCCTCTTTTATTTCTTCCGTGGAATTGTCAGTAAAGAATGGGTCTAGTCGTCGCATGATTATAGTTCGTTGAACCAATATCTCGTATGGTATTGTGGCTTCCAGACCGATCCTGTCTAGGCTTTTCTTTGTTTCTTCGCAATCCAGCTTTTCCACGTCCACCATGGTATCGCAGATGGCTGCGTACACAGAGGGCGTTTAACTTAAGCGTAGTAACGAAATGTTTAGGTTTCCCAAAATCGACTGCATGACAGTCACCCTCGTCCGTTTGGTCCCCCTCCCCCTTAGCGCTCGAAGAGGGACCCTTTTGTTTTCCTGTGGAGCCGACCCCATGGGCCCCCTTTGGATATGGAGCTCCCCAACTTGCGGGATTCGCTTATTTTTCTTAGGTAACAAAACTTTGCCTTACACTCAGTTAAAAAGGATTGGATTTTAGGGGATATTAATTTTTCCTCGCTTGAACGTTATGTCAAGGGAACGGGTCACTCCGGTGTGAGCGGAATTTTAAAACAACTTTAATGTTCGATCCCAGCCCGTAGCCTGGATGTTGATAGTTGGCCTTTCTTCGGTAATTAAGATGGCTTCTAAGGTGTTCAGTCTAGCCTTATTTCCCTCTTTTCTTTAGATCGTGGTGTTATTAACCAATATACCCCTGGTTAAGCTGATGTTATGTACAGTCTCCATATAATTTGGGAGTCTCCATGTTGCAGATACATTGTCAAACGCCTCGAAAGTATGGTAGTCATCATACCAACATATTTTGAGTTGTTATGAAGCTTGCAGTCTCCATTCGGGCTAGTAAACTCGTAAACTATGTCCGTAGATTTCAGGATCGAGGGATTTTTGGCAGATGTTTTTCATAATGAGATTGTTAACTTTTGTCGTTTTATAATATATTGTCGTAGAATGGCCCCTTCTGATCACTCCACACACAAACCGCTTTTGTCGGGGTATTCTTGGTGGTAGTGATATACTTCTTTGATGAAGTAAGCTTTGTTCTAAGAGTGCTAATATTGTTATCTTAAAGAAGAGAGCCGTCTCAAACACGTAAGGATATAGAGAAACGCACAATAATTCCCCAAATAAACGTATATTTTAACTTTAACATTTTAATACACAAAAACTAAACATTAACTACAGAAATACTCCGAATATTATAATACAAAATAATTACTTTAATTAGTTTGCCCCTCTAAAATTAGCTAAATTTGCTACGCACTTCAATATACAATATTTAGGCTTATTGACTCTACTGGAGTTTAAATACCTGAGGAATGTTATTGCCTCCACGACGCGTGCCGACCGGCCACATGGAGGTGGTCGAGATCACGAGGTATTTTGGCCAGGGTAGCAGATGGGGGGCCCACACGGTATTTAGGGTGGGGGGGAGTTCTTCAAGGACGAGAACAATCACGGTGCTTTAGGCGGCACCAAGGTAGGTGGGGTCTCTATGGTGAGAGTAAGTCGAACTTGGTTCTTATACCAAGTTAACTTAGAGTTCGGTGTGATCACCAGGTAATGGGCTCGAGGAGGAGCTTTTCTCCTTCGTTACTTAATTCTTCATGAGCGAGGACTGTACTCGGGGAGGGTCTTCTTCAAGGGCGAGGATCAAAGAGGGGGTTTCTCTGACGAGAATAAGTTAAACTTGAATAATTTAACTTAAAGGTCGGTTTGGTAACCAGGAACTAGCTCGAAGTTGAGCTTCTTCTTAGTTCCAGTCTTCCTCAAGGGTGAGGATAACGGAGGAGGGTTTTTCTGGCGAGAATAAGTTGAACTTGGTTCCTCAACCAAGTTAACTTATGAGTTTGGTGTGGCCACCGGGCAACGGGCTCGAGGGAGAGCTTCTTTCCTCTTCTTTTCTTAATTCCTTAAGGGCGAGGAATTTTCCTGTATTTTACGATGCACTAGGATAGGAGGAGTTTCTCTGACGAGAGTAAGTTAACTTAAACAAGTTAACTTAACGTTCGGTTTGATAACCAGGGACTAGCTTGAAGATGAGCTGCTTCTTAGCCCCTTAGGTAGCCCTGCCTCTCTTGCTTGGTACTTCGTAGTCTGGCGACCTAAGTAATCTACCTGTCCAGTCTCGGTAGCCCGATCTTAATCAGGGGACTTCGTCACATGGAGACTGACGTATTCTACCTCGATTTTCCTAAGTGTTTCTTATTTATACCTCGTCACCCCACTGGGGGAGGGGTAAGAGGGGGGGGGCTCATGGACGGGCCCAGGAGGGTTCTTATTCAAACAGTTTTTCTCACACCAAGTCTTACCTCGGCTCCCGTTACCCTCGAGGTTGAGAGAAACGCGTCTCCAATTTTTTACTTGAGGTGAAATTGAATATCACTCTCGTATGGGAGATCTTGCATTTTAACCTTTAGGCCTTTCATAGCGACGAGTGGCGAGGCACTGTGGTTACGAGTTTGACCCCATGGTGCCGGGGCCGGATGTTTTTGCGGTAACCGCAACGTGTCTCCACTGAGAGAGAACGGGGGAGTGACGATTCCCCTACATATATAATCATCTAAATTTTGTCCGTTTGCTTCTTAATCTTGATGTTACGGTTAACAATCTCCTTGATGTTTTTTTTGCCTTTTCTTGGCCGATGACATCTGATTTATATAATACAGTTTGATGTTAGGCCTATTTACCATCTACCGAGTATAAGACTTGTTAAAGGCTAATACTTGAAAATTATCAATAGAAATGTCAGTTTTACAGCTTACGGTGTGTTCCCTAATAGAAGACTTCTTCTTTTTATTTAAGATTATCCTTTTAAGACATCTCTTTTTTATAAAAGGAGAAGTCTTCTATTAGGGAACACACCATAAGCTGTAAAACTGACATTTCTATTGATAATTTTCAAGTATTAGCCTTTAACAACAACCACCATTGCCTAGGAACCCTCGAATCTTTATATATCAAACACTACAAACCCTCGAATCAATGAAGATTTAAGTGCAATATTTTTATTAACTAACTAATTTTAACTACAGTTTGTTAGTTGTTTTTTTTTAACTACTGTTTGGTTAGTTGGTGTTCCTCTCTCCCAAGCGTCACTGTAGCCTATAAATACTAGCCCCTTTGTTAAACCCACCATTCACTATCTAGGATGGATCCATTTATTAAGTACCAAAATTAACCGTTTTTATATTAAATGTTTTTAACTCTTAAGGTGTTTACAAAATTAAAAACAAAGTTTAAATTTATTATCTTTAACTATTACCAGGTCAAGTTCTCTTATAGTTTTTAATTAATTTCTGAAATAAACTTTCTATTTATTAACTACTTTTTTAAGTCAGCATTAAAGTAAATTTAACTATTGCCAAGTCATATTTAAAATTTTAACTTATTGTACATTAAATTGATATTTTATAATTGGTCACCTTTTAAATTAATTCAATGTCTAATTGCCCTTTTCATGTTTTCTTCAAATGTATTAAATTTAGTAAACTTATTCTAGCCTCAAGATGAAAACTTGTAGTTGTCGAAACATAATAAAAAATTAAAAGAAGTTACATCCGTTTCTGGTGGCTCTAGGATTTATCCTCAAATATATATATATATATATATATATATATATATATATATATATATATATATATATATATATATATATATATATATATATATATATATATATATATATATTTATATATATATATTTAGAAAGAGACCCACCCCCACCCCTAAAGAAATGTGTTATAAGAGAAGTTTATAAAATAAGTGTCTTGGGGAGAAGGAAGGAAGGGGGGGGGGGTATAAAGGAGAGCGTCTTGCTCCTCAGTTAATTTCAAAACCGGTTTCTGTAATGCAATTTCGCCCTCGAGCTTTAGTTTGATTATTATTACTCCAGTGTACCCGTGTGGTAAAAAATAACGGCAATGTATAATAATTACTGTCATTATTATTATTATTATTATTATTATTATGATTGACTTTGTAATAATAAAAATTATGAATTAATTGAACTTCATAATTTCACTCAAACTCGTATTCAATTTCACCGAAAAAAATATCAAGTAATTATAATATTTATTATTATAATTATCTTAAAATTAAATACCGAAAACCAACAAGGTTCGTCAAAAGAGCAGTGGAGTTAGGGGATGTGACTGTGTGGAGGGTACATAGTCGAAGAATTTCTGAAGAGGAGTTTACTTGGCGCGCTCTGGGCAGGGGGGCACACAACTCTCCACAATTAAGATTGAACCCACATTTGCCGGAGTTGTGGGGCTGGAGGGCACGCCGTCCTCTGCTATAGTCGTCGGTTCCCCCAATGACCTCATGTGGGACATAGGTCTTCCCTCCTCCCTTTACCCCCTCGAAATTGAATCAATTATTTTTTACTGCCGGGTTCTTAGGAGGGGTTGTCACTCCCCCCCCCTTCCCTAATCAACTCCGAGGTGGAGGCAGAGTACAACTTTCTCTCTTATGTGTTACTTGAAATTCCTTCCCCACCAACAAAGAGTGTGTGTATGAGAGAGAGAGAGTGTGGGTGTGTGTGTGAGGGAGTGGGCATGTAAGAGAGAGCGTGTTGGTATGTGAGAGAGTGTGTGTGGGTATGTGAAAGAGAGTGTGTGGGCATGTGAGAGAGAGTGTGTGGGTGTGAGAGAGAGAGAGAGTTTGGTTATGTTAGAAAGTGGGTGTGTGAGAGAGAGTGTGGGTATGTTAGAAAGTGGGTGTGTGAGAGAGAGAATGAGAGAGGTGTTTCTTTTCTGCCTTTGGAGCTGCAGTTCATTATGCCCGTTCATTCAGGCCGATACTCGCCACCTGCCTGTCGATGTGGGTGATAAGCTGGAGCTGGCAGAAGGATCTCCCTACGTGTGTATGTCAAATTGTCAGGAAGAGTGGAGGGAGAAAGACAAAGGAACAAAAAAAGTACAAAAAGATTGGGGATAAAAAATTATTGATACAATAAACTTCATCAGCCCAAATACTCGGGCTTTGAGAGGAAGGACGAAGCATAAATGGCTACATATTACATTTGTCCAAACCTACAAGTCTGGATCCCCCTCGGGCCATTGTCAACTGGGTCAGATACATAGATAATCTGTTTCCATTGTAGTCTGAAATAAAATTGAGATGACTCCACCCTCCCGTCCGTAGACAGATTCGTTCGTCTCCAATCCTCTCTAATTTTCTATCTCTTGAAAACCCATACAGTTAAACGCTTATTTCTATTTCTATTCCATTCATAGTGAAAACATAAAAGAACATGTTATATCTTCTATGTCTCTACGGACATATAGAATTTATGATCCCCAGATAATTGCTAAAGCAATTTGTAATATTGAATGAATTTTTATATCTGTCATACTCTGCTCATTTCATCGACGACCCTCACATTGAAACCTGAAATATTTATTTGCGCTTTAAAAGGAAACTAAAACAGATTCTACTGCATCCAACACCCGCTTTATCAGTTTGTCCTATGACCTCAAATTATGAAGCTTTAATAAACTAGTAAAAAATAGGAACACTAAAATAGCATTTAGCTTTCCAGGCACCAAAAACATAAACTAATAAAAAAAAAAACCCTGAGATGCTCCGAGACTTTTAAAGGTGCCAATCAAATACCCTTGCAAACAGTGAAACCATCCTACATCTGAGAAACAGACAAAACTTAAGATAAACGTATTTACGAGACGAACATTACGACATACGTAGCGGATGACCACATTTTATTAAAAAATACACTGAGATGCATCAAAAATTTTATATCCTTCAAATGACTAACTAAATCAGGCTCAAGATTGTCGAGGCGCCCTGACTGATTCCAATCTACCTTCACCTAATCCAGGGATGGGCAATGATTTTAAGCAGAGGACCATATTGAAGCTTGTGTAAAGCTTTGCGGGCCACATTGAAGCTTATGTAAAGCTTTGCGGTCCACATTGAAGCTTATATAAAGCTTTGCGGTCCACATTGAAGCTTATATAAAGCTTTGCGGGCCACATTAAAACATATTTAAAGCTTTGTGGGCCACATTGAAGCTTATGTAAAGCTTTGCGGTCCACATTGAAGATTATATAAAGCTTTGCGGTCCACATTGAAGCTTATGTAAAGCTTTGCGGGCCACATTGAAGCTTATATAAAGCTTTGTGGTCCACATTGAGGCTTATGTAAAGCTTTGCGGGCCACATTGAAGCTTATGTAAAGCCTTCCCATCCATGTTGAAGCTTATGTAAAGCTTTGCGGTCCACATTGAAGCTTATGTAAAGCTTTACGGGCCACATTGAAACTTATGTAAAGCTTTCCGGTCCACATTGAAGATTATGTAAAGCTTTGCGGTCCACATAGAAGCTTATGTAAAGCCTTCCCATCCATATTGAAGCTTATGTAAAGCTTTGCGGGCCACATTGAAGCTTATGTAAAGCTTTCCGGGCTACATTAAAGATTATGTAAAGCTCTGCGGTCCACATAGAAGCTTATGTAAAGCCTTGCGGTCCATATCAAAGCTTATGTAAAGCTTTGCGGGCCACATTGAAGCTTATGTAAAGCTTTCCGAGCTACATTGAAGCTTATGTAAAGCTTTGCGGTCCACATAGAAGTTTAAGTAAAGCTTTGCGGTCCACATTGAAGCTTATGTAAAGCCTTGCGGTCCATATTGAAGCTTATGTAAAGCTTTGCGGTCCACATTGAAGCTTATGTAAAGCTTTGCTATCCACATTGAAGTTTATGTAAAGCTTTGCCGTCCACATTGAAGCTTATGTAAAGCTTTACGGGCCACATTGAAGCTTATGTAAAGTTTGCGGTCCACATTGAAGATTATGTAAAGCTTTTCGTCCACATTGAAGCTTATGTAAAGCTTTGCGGTCCACATTGAAGCTTATTTAAAGCTTTGCAGTCCCCATTGAAGCTTATGTAAAGCTTTGCGGTCCACATAGAAGCTTATGTAAAGCCTTGCGGTCCATATTGAAGCTTATGTAAAGCTTTGCGGTCCACATTGAAGGCTTATGTAAAGCTTTGCGGGTCGCACTTAAACAATTAAATGCAAATTTCGAATCCATACAAGTTAATTGCAATTCCCTCTGTGCTTTTGTTTGCATAGACTACAGCGTCATAGATTGAGCTATACATTAAAAATTGCGGGTAATTTTGTGCATAGTTTTGCCACCCCTTATAAACTGCTTCCTGACTTATATCAGAGTGGGGGCTACAGCTTACCGTGGAATCCGAATCCCGATTTACAATTCTACATCATGTGATCATTACCCAGGGCCCACACGTCTCCCATCCAACTACTAACCACAGTAAACGTAGCTTACGTTCCGTTAGCGAAAGAGCATGAAAATAAGGGTAGTGGGAATAAATATTTATTTAAAGTATCTTTTTTTAAGAACATTTTATCTACGAATGAAATATATTTGAAAATGACTCATTTAAGAATCAAGCACCTGCATCAAAGATAATGAGATGGATAGGTTTGCTTTGGGGTATTAAAAAGACCATCAAAGTCAGCTCAGGCGTAGAAATTGTTAATATTGGACGCAAATGTGACAAATTCTGAAATGAAACCCGGGACACCTAAAAAGTGTTGCGGCCCGCGGGCCACATAAAAGGGGGTTCGCGACCAGCGGGCCTGTTTGCCCACCTCTGCTCTAACCCCATGAAGCTTTAATTTTAGTGTTTATTTAAGCAGTTCAACCATCATCATTATCATCATCATCACTAACTCTATAATTTAACAAGGGGATTTTTTTAAGTATTTGAATAATAATTTCACTTAGTTTGGTTATGACTCATGTTTTTTATCAAAGTTATTTCTAATAATCCATTTATAATATAAAAAAAACAAAATGGTGAAGTTCAGAAATAAATATCAGTATCGAAATTTTGTGAATTTTTTTAAAACCCAAATGGTGAAGTTCAGGAAATTTATTTTTCTATATCTTCTATAACTCTATATTTTAGCAACGTGATATTTTTAAAGGATGGAAATTTATTTAGAGTTCCTTTTTAAAATTATTATAATTGGCGAAGTTCAGAAAATAAAATAAAAATTTAACCATCGCTGCATTTTTTAGATTTTAAATTTTAATCTTAATAGCGAAGCGCAAGCTCCCCTGTAAAGGAGAGTGGCGAAGTCATTGCCTGGTATCATTATACACTGGTGTCAGGTAAATTATCTAAACCCGAACTGCTGTCCCTAAGAATTAGGAATATATACTTATTTCTATTTTTTTTGTAATTACTTTGTATTTTTTCACGTGTTTTCTTTTCTCTTGTATAAAAGTAAAATAGATAATTGTACAGTTAAAAAATGAGGCGAGAAGCCTCGAATTAGTATTGTACGGTTGCCTCAATTAGTCATGTCACATTTTTCAAAAGGTTTAGGGCGAAAGTAAGTTAACTACGATATAATTATTTATATATGTCGGCTTGGATGGAGGGATTGATGCCTCAAATAGGAGAACTTCTTAGAAGTGACGAAATTCCATCAATTACTGAGTGCGGCAGTACCCGCACCACTACCTTGATTTTTCGGGTATGACTGTTACTCTCTCTACAAAAAAGAGATGTTTGATTACGGCGAAGGACGAACGAGGCGAGGCAGTCTGAGGCACATGTTATGCTTACCGTGGTAGGCGTGTTGTAGTCGTCCATAGTTGTTACGATGTAGCTGCATAGAGATTTTGCAGAAAATTTGCTGTGTTACAGAAGTCGATGATAAATCCAAGGTCACCGCTTAGTAGTTGAAGGGAAATACTGCTTTGGAAGAATGAGCTGAATTTCAATAGCTTTGTGAAAATATGTCCCGTTCTACTGTTTCTCTTTTGGCTGAAGTGTTTTACAGCTTGTCTTCTATAAAATCCATCGATCTTCGCCCTTTCCAAACAGATCAAGAGAAATGAAATTTTTGCAACTTTTTTAATAAAAAAATAATAAAAATGACTACTTTATTAATAATTTAACAATATCAACCTGAAGATTTCGCCAGTTTATAACTGCTGAATTCCAATAAAGGCACAGTAATGATGAAGCCCGAGTGAAGTTTGTGCTTAAGGCCTGATTGAAAAATCTGGTGAAAATCGGTCGATACTTTGTAATGCCTATACGGGTTTATATGTAGTTGAACAGTATAATGACAAAGCGGTATTAATGAATGAATATCAGAAACTATTCTCAAAATAGCTGTTTTGTTTTTATATTTCAAAAACCAGGAGGCGGAGTTAGAATTACTCCATTGAATGGAAGGAGTGGGGCTTAGTGATGTCACGATACGAGAAGATATTTGTGTAAAAAAGCATCCGACGAATAAAGTTGTGTGTGTGCTGCCTAACATTTTTTGGCACTTAAGGAAAAAGTTGGATTAATCACTTTCTGTTATTGTCCCTTTAGGTGAGGTCTCAAAGGAAAAGGTTATATTTTATAGTTAGGACCGGTTCACGGGAGGGATCTGAGGCAGATGTTTTCTCCAGAAATAAGAAGTTACGGTGATTGCCTAAGCATATCAGTGGTAGAAAGTTGAGTGCCAAAGGGTGCTAGAGGGTGCCATACGGTGGCATTTTTTCTATGGAGCGAGGCGATAAATAATATATATATATATATATATATATATATATATATATATATATATATATATATATATATATATAGTGATCATGTTACTACATTTAGGCATCGCCTGACGATGATGTGAGACCTCATTCATCTCCCCTTGAAGCTCTGTCAGCCCAGGCACTGTAACTAGTATTTATTGACCCTTGATCTCTAATACCAATAATTCTGGGGGGTTTTTATTTTTATGTCACTCCAGGTTCACTAGTTGTAGCGAGAGGGGTTTGTTCCTTCTTGGGGATGACCGACCCAATAAATTCGTACTTGGATTTTAATAAACAACTTGATGAAAATATAACTTTATTTATGAAGTTGAAGTTGTTTTATAAGATAAAAGGCTGAAGCTGGTGAGCCTAGATCCCCTTTGCAGTGGAGAAGAGTGATGTGTTCGAACGCCTTAGTAATGCTGATCTCGGCCATGAGAATATCTCTTGTTTATATGCGTAGAGAAAGTGCGCGCGAACATGGGAGAAAGAGAGAAGGAGAGAGGGATGGAAGAGAGAGAAAGAGAGTAACAAGGAGTAATAAGGAAAATAAGTACCCTAGAAGACCTTACGTTCCATTCAATGAGGGTACATTTGGACTAGCTGTCGAGCGGGCACATTCCCGCTCAATTGCCTTACGTCCTCCCTAAACTGCCACTTTTGAAGACTTTTGTCTAGTCTTGTCTTGAACTGCTCAACAGAATTGCTGTTGACAACCTCCATCGGAAGTGCGTTCCAGCTAACGCAGATACTGTACGTGAAAATTTCCCTCACAGATCGCGGTTGTAACGCTTCAGCTCAAGTTTGAAGCCGTGATTTCTTGTTCTGCTCTCATTAAGGCTGAAAATATCTCCGTAGTCAACATTGTCGAATCCTCGAATTATTTTGAAAACTTCGATGAACTGACCACGCATTCTACGCGTTTCCAACGAGAACAGATTTAATGCCCTTAATCTATCTTCATAGCTTCTATGTCTGATAGAGGGAATCAGTTTGGTTGCCCTGGCTTGGACGCGTTCCAATCTCGCGATGTTCTTTCGAAATGAAGGACTCCAAAATTATACTGCATACTCCAGGTGCGGTCGGACAAGTGAATTGTACAAACAGAGTACTATTTTCTAGTTTCGATATCTAAACTGTGGCTTTATATAACCTAGCATCCTTTGGGCTTTCTTCTCCGCCTCAATACACTGCCTCGAGAACTTGAGATCACTAGTTATAGTTACACCCAAGTCCTTTTCAGTGTCGGTAGATTCAAGAGCAGTGCCCTTAAGGATATAATCAGATTGGGGATTTCAGTGGCCAATCTGAATCACTTTGCATTTGTCCATGAGGGGGATGAAGAGAGAGAGAGAGAGAGAGAGAGAGAGAGAGAGAGAGAGAGAGAGAGAGAGAGAGAGGTCGTGTGAACCTAACACAGACTCAAGTGGAATTGAAAGAACAGAATTATTGGTGTTAGCGGTCAAGGGCTAATGAATACTGGTTACAGTGCCTGCGCTGACAGAGTTTCAGGGAAGATAAATGAAGTCTCACATCGTTGTTAGTCGATGCCTAAATCTAGTAACATGATTACTACATGTATATAAGCTTACCGAAAAAAATAATCACTTGGAATGGGAGCGTACCTAATAGCGTATAATAATACGTCCAAGGGGGCATCGATAATAGTGGCGATTCGACGTGGCATGGAGTGGATAAGGTTATTGGCGTAGGAAATATTAATGTTCAGCCCATCTTGCTTCAAAGAAATGTGAAAATCGGCCAGATTTTTGATGAGGTTCAGATCCGCAGATTTGGTGGGCCAATCCAGATTTGGGATTGTTTCGGCATGTTCAGAATGCCAGTCATTGGCAGTTCTAGTCCGGTGAAGGGGGAATTTATCATCCTGGAATACAGGGATTAGAATGTCATGATCCGCGTAGGCTTACTGGCCAAATAGTCTTTCACTTCTGTGGAAGAATGAGAGAGAAAACGACCTCCCCCCCCCCTGACTCCCCCAGTTTGCTGTTGACCGCCGTAAATTTGTCTGCCCTATATACTGCTAAAATTAGAACAATGGAAAGACCACTAAGTGGGCATCGCGACTTCGTGCTATAGAACCTTATCGCGACCCAAAGAAATTAAGGAAGTCTGTTGGCGATAAACCTCTCTCCCTGTCTAGATAATCGTTCGATGGCAAATATTTTCTTCAAAAGTTTGAATTAGCCATGAGTAATTGTCTTTCGCCTGTTCGCTCTAACTTATATATGGAGTTCTTATATATGGATTTCAAAACGATAAAAAGACCTTTTAGCTAACGGAAGGCATTTATCAAGGAAATAAAAAAGATAGCAAAGTTTATGGCCGATGTCAAAAAAAATTTAAACTTCAGAGTCAAAGAATTCAGGACTAACCAAATGAAGTGCAGGGAGAAACATTGAAATAAAAATTGATCTTTTGACTTTAATATGGTGAAAGTAGTAAAAGTGAAAATAAGAGGAAGAATTAGTTGGTTTCCGATGGACAGAGAATTTAAAGCCAGAAGGTGTGCGGTGTATTAATATATCAAGGGAAGGAATACTTCCATTCTGTTCTATTTCAAGGGGAAATTTGATAGAAAGTACAAGTGAATTAAGTTTGTTTAAAAAAAAAAGGAAAATATTTTCAGAATTGAGCCACAAGCAAAGGATATCATCAATATAGCAAAACCAGATTATAGGAAAATGTGTAGGGGTGCGAAGATGTATCAGAGAAAAATTCCTTCCAAGTCGATAATATAAATAGCCCATTAAATTACCAACTCAAAACGGACTCGCCGTAGCGATCGAAACTCACAAAGTCCACAATTTTTACGAAGAAAATTCACGAAGAAAACGGAAATCAAGGAAAACGATTTCAAGAGCTAACTCATCAAGAATTAAGAAGAAATCATCACGTGACCAAGAATTAAGAAGGAATCATCACATCAAGATAAATGCAAGTTAATATGAAGATACATTAAGAAATAAAAATTGAAGATCAAGAATTAACCCAACCAACTTAAAGAAGAAGAAATCTTAGCCAATAAGAATACCAAGAGTCAGATAAATGGAAGACAAATGTTTCAAGGGGCAACTTCAGTCAAGAATAGATTCGAATATAGAAATCTCAAGATAAATGATATTGATAAATATATATAAATATGCCCCCCCCCCCATAAATCTACAATAGAGGGGAGGTAAACCGTTTCGAAAAATTCCATATATAAGTTAGATAAAACGGGGGGTAAACAATTATCCATAGCTAAACCAAACTTTTGGCGAAAGAATTCACCATTGAAAGTAAATGCACAGTCTTTGGTACAGAGGGAGATAAGTTCTAAGAATAAATTAGGGGGTATAGGTAATTCAGCGTTACACAATTTATCTTTAAGAAACTGAAATAGATCATCAACTGAAACCACAAACCACAAAACTAACAATCATGAAGTCTGAAGGGTAAGGGATGGTATTAAGTTTTTCTATTAGGTAGGAACTATTAACTATATGGGAATCCGAAATGCATCCTACAAGAGGGGTAAGATAAGACGTATTTCGATAAAATGAGTGAATTAATTAATGATGACTCTACCTATGTGCATTTAAATAAAGACCCTTTAGAACAAGTGAATAGTAATTTTCATAAAAAGTACGCTCAATTCTTAAACATTATCCAGACTTAATTTCAAAATTTAAATCTATGAATGCTTCTCTTCCTTATATTTAGCGCCTTGTCGAGACACACAAACCTAATAATCCTTTACACCCCATTTTCAGTTCTGTAGGCTCTGTCTCATATGTTTTGTCAAAATGGCTAACGTGTTATCTTTTCCCTCTTGTAGGATTCCCAGGCAGATTGTGTCTAAAGCCGCCGTCCAGTACGTTAGGCGTAACATATTTGTTAGTCGAGAGAAAATTGACTACATTCTCGTCCAGAGAAGAATTGAGTGATTGGTGTCGAAGAGCCAAGGAAGAGCTTGTCGTCACTCAGTGTTGTTCGTGGAAATAGTTAGACACTCTTCAACCCTTCTCACGACGTCTTCGGATTTTAAGGATCGGAAAAACCGTCCCCGAAGCATTCTCTGTTTGCCTCTTAATGATGAGAGCGTTCTCCCCCCCCCTTCCCACACACACACACTTCAGTCTCCCGAAGTTGGATTAAGTGTCCCGTAAGACGCCCACAAGTTAAAGGTCGAACTTACCTACCTGTTCCTACTCGCCGCACATCAAGGTAAAAGGGATTTAACCCCCGCTTCGTCACGCTCCTTCCACCTTTACCGCGTCGAACCTCAAGATTTCCTTTGCTCTAGCACTTGCATAATTGTAAGATCATTTCTTAATTAATTATCCTTTGGTTCAAACTTAATTGATAGTCTCAATCATCTTAGCCGTGGACCGTCAATATATAATTGCATTGCCATTTAACTTGCCCTATATGTGTATGTAATCCTTAGTCCTATTAAAGTATATATTTTTGTAACCGTGTTTGAATATTCCTAGGACTAGCAACTGTGTATTTAAAGCACTCTTAGAGCCATCCCCAGGTGGAGCCTTAATTTCAGTCGGTGCGTATAACGGCGTACACCCGGTCATACCACGATAACTTCAACCAAAGGACCTATTTCTGTATAATTAAAACACCCCCAGTATATCCCAGAGCCTCCTCCATCTTAAACTGCACCTTTCATGCAGTATTCAATGAAGAGCTCATGAGGTCTACGATGAACATAAGGCCGGACATCATTCCCATGCAGCTATAAACATGATTCGTCTGGCCATATAATGCGCTTCCAGTCCTTCCCGTTCTACTGTTTGAGTCTTCTCGTCCACTTTATTTGGGCAATTTGTGAGCAGAAGCGAGCAAAGGCCTCTTGCATGCCACTCTACTCCACATGCTCTGGTATAAAGTTCCCTAATATGTGTTCTTTCAGTAATGGGTACCGAAGGACCAACGATGATGTCTTGCAGCAATTCCACCCTTGATGCGAAGGGATTTTTAGCCACAGCCGTGAAACACTCCAGCGGTCGCAATTCTCTCATGAATTTCCTGTGGACCAGGATTTTCGCTATTAGAGATAGACTCGTATGACCGTACACGTAGATGCACCTACCAATTCCACTAAATCTTTCAGAGAATGGCCTTTGGCCCGACAAATGCTCTCACTCCTTTTTACAACTAAGTAACATATGCTTTGCAATCCATTTTATACAGTGTACTAGACAGAAACTGTTTATATAGGTGTAGTTGTAGTTTCCGGCTGGCAAGATAGAACTTGCGCAGCTTTTTGTTTATGTTTTTTTGCTCGTGTTTTTATGTTTTGGTGTTTGTGAAATCTCCGGTGCTTTATAAATGTTGGCCATAGAATTCTTGTGTAAGGTGTGTATGAGTCTAGTTTGGTCTGGGTAGTTTGGGTCTGGTGTGTGTGTGTGTGTGTGTGTGTATTTGTTTATTAATCATATGGTGATCGCTTGCACCATAGAGTGGCAACTGTGTCTTCTGAGGATTCATATCTATAAGACACTTATCCTCATACTCTGTCTTCTCGTCCATGATTATTTGTGCATGGCGCGCGTTTCTGTTTAGGCCTGGCAGAACTCGAGAATAGTCTCGTTGTTGGCACAGGACAGTATGTACGAGTGTCTGAAGTTCTTGGGTAGGGTGTCGTTGGAGTACATTATGAAGACTTTGGGTGCCAATACACGTTCCCTAAGGCACGCTTGAGCGTGTTGTGGTTAGGCGGGATGTTTTGTTATTGAATTTTATGTGACACCTACGTGCGCCAGTGTAGTGAGAAATAAGCCTTATCATGCAAAGAAAGAACTTCGTGTTGTTGGCTAGTTTTCAATGAAGTCCCTCATGTCACACCTTATCGAAGGCTTTCTCCACGTCCTTGCTAATAGAGAGGTGTTTTCTGTCGTGATTGTCGTGCTTTTTGTATGATGGCATGAGCGATGGTCAAAACCGTTTGAGTGGACTGGCCTCTACTAAAGCCATATTGGCAGGGAGATAACCGGACACTCTCCTCCAGAAAACTCCAGGGGTGGGTGTTTATCATGTGCTCAACTATCTTGAGTAAGATAACGCTTTCCTATTTATACACTCTGGGCTGATTCAGCTGGGTTAGTCTATGACTTACATGTGAATTCACCCTAAGTAATGGCCCGAAAGTCTCGATGGTGTTACTCCACGAGAGGCAGACCGATGGGGTCAACGAGGTTGGGGGACAGGATAACGCTTGTCGGGCGAAACTCGAAGCTAATTCAAGCATTCTGTGAAAGCAATAAATGCACCCTCCGTCACCCCTATTTTCATGTCATTCATGTTGGCAGCACTACCCTTGACGCCCACGAATCGATATGGTGGTCTGCATCACTTAGATGTTGTATTAAGGCCTTGAAAATTATCCCAGCCCTGATGTCGTGTTTGTGCTCCTTAATTATTCTGGTATCCATGCCCCTGTGGACATTTTCGATGCACCAATATGTCTCGAGCCTTCTCGAATTTTTCCCAACTTTAAAGTGTATTTAGCAAGGATACCATTTGAATGTTTAACGTCTTTTGAATTTTCTGTAACGGTGAACTAAACGAAAAATAAAGAAGTTCTATTGAAATCTGGTTGGGGTTTTTGATACATTAGATGGGTTACTCGAATGACGTCTATCAGGGGAGGACGATGCCCGGCTCCCAGGAGCTGAAGAGTGTCGGTTGTCAAATTTTGGTATAGATTAATCGCACCAATTTGTCTCGAGCCTTCTCAAAATTTTCCCCTTTTTAAAATGTTAGAAAGGCTGGCTTATGCAATATCCTCTCGTGACTGCAAGAAGAGCTTCTTCCAAGGGCTACAACATCGCCAATTTAACCTCGTAATAATATTTTTGCACCATTGCAAATAATACTCGATTTATAAGACCGAGCTAAAATCAATTAATTGATTTTTCTATTTTCTTTGAAGCAGGGATAACAATTAAAATAGCTAATTGATACGCAAACTTTTGTTCGTGTTAAGAAGAATGGCTTATGCGATATCCTCCCGTGAGTGTAAGAAGAGCTTAGTTAGCTACAACATTGCCATTATATATATATATATATATATATATATATATATATATATATATATATATATATATATATATTGTATATCTCTCATGAGCGCGAGAGAATGATAAAATAAATCCTGCATACCGCAAGAAAGAGAAAAACGGAATCATTTTTTTCGGGAAAATGTTATTTCCTAATTCGAAAAAATTTTGTTCTCCCGCGTAGCTGAGTGGATAAAAGGCCTTGTTTTAATTGAGATCGAAGCGGTTGCTCGCTACCTCAGTGTGCTTGATTCGAATCACACCCCAGTACGGATATTCTCGAAGTAGAAAATAAAATTTGGGGAAAAAGAATTATTTGGTTTTCTCTTTTTTGCGATATGCTGGATATATATATATATATATATATATATATATATATATATATATATATATATATATATATATATATATATATATATATATATATATAAGACGGATTGGAGTTAGTACTTGCGTCTATTCGACATTTTCAAACTCACAATGGTAAGAAAAAATAAGACACACAGTATTTATACTAAGCACGTTTCCCTGGGATGAGGTCAACATTTTAATGCTATCAGATAAGTCGGATTTTAGAAAAAGTGATAAAATTGGATCTAGCGAAAATAGCCCTGGGCTAATGTTGAGATTACCTTCCTTTGTGTGGGGGATTAAAATGATTCCAGGATATTTCTCTTTATAAAATCATTACTATGGATTATTGTATCATTTTTTGACCAGTTAATTCCGTGTCCCATCTTGGAATTGTGGACAGCTAAGGCATTATTCAGATATCCCTTAATTACTGCATTTTTGTGTTGTTGGGTCCTTATGGAAACATTTTTGGAAGTTTGGCCTACATAGAATAAATTACAATCTAAACATGGAATTCGGTAAATTACATTATTATCATTATTAGGGCTATGCTTTATTAGAGATTTTTTAATGTATGATTGTATTTAAAGGCTACCCTAATATTAAGTTGTTTTAGAATGGGCACTACAGACATAAAATTATCATGATAGGGTAAGATTAATAGGTTTTACGGGGTTCTATTGTCTCTAATTTACAATTATAAAAAGTTTTGGGGGCTATATTCATACATTTTTCTAGAAAGTACTTTGGGTAGCATAAATTGGAACAATATCTTCAATTTTTGTGTATTCTTTATCTATATAGTCGGGACTACATATTCGAAGAGCCCTAAGATACATGGAGGAAAAAACAGCAGATTTTATATTTTTGGTGTGACTTGAATAAAAATGGACATAAGATAAATTATTTGTCGGTTTCTTATAAACAGTAAATTTAAATCTATGTAGTTCTCTAATTATTAGGACATCCAAAAATGGAAAGCTCTTATTTTCTTCTTTTTCTACGGTGAATTTAATTGACGGAACCAATGAGTTGATAATTAAAAGAAAACTATCGATGTCAAAACTGTTGTTTAAAATTACCAGGATGTCGTCAACATACCGGAACCAAACAATTTGAGTAGACCAAAAAGGGGAGATCAACCTAGTTTCGAAAAATTTTATATATTAATTTGACAATAAGGGAGATTAGGGATTACCCATAGCCATACCAAACACTTGTTCATAGAATTTGCCGTTGAAACTAAATTTACATTTTTTAATACATAAACAAATGAGCTCAATGATCGTATTGGTTGGTAAAGGGAGGTCATAAGCATTTAGAATAGAGGCTAAGAAGTCTAATAAGTCCTCAATTGGCACTTTGGTGAATAATGAGGTAACATCCAAACTGACTAATTTCAGATCTGATGTTACCCTCATATTGTTTAATTTATTGCAAAGGTCAAGGGGATCTTTTTTTGCGAGGGGGATATAGTTCCTAGGTTAGGAGAAAGTAAATTTACTAAATATTTTCAAAGTTTATATTAAATTAAACCAGTGGCACTTATGATTGGTCTTATTGTGTTTCCTGGTTTATGGGTTTTTATTAGGCCATACAAATAGGGTAAAGAAAAGCCACTAGAATAGACAGAGTCCATAATTGATTTGTGTTTTTTTAAAGTGTTTTTTACGTCTCTATTAAAATACTTAATTACATCATCTAAGGGATCCTTACTTAACGCAAGGTATGTAGACCTATCGGATGATAAGGTGGACAATTTTTTCAAAATACGTTGTTTTGTTCACTATAACAAACGTTAGATTTATCAGCTTTTGTAATGTGCAAATCTTGGTCCACTTTTAAGGATTAAGTGTATGCGCGTGAAACGATTCTTTCGAAATTTACCACACCAACCTTAAACAAAGCATGGTGAACCTTAATATTATAGGGTACTTTTGCTTTTAAAGATTAGGGAGGATTTGCTAAAATCGATGGGAAAATAAAGAAAGAAAATTTTTGGACGATTCGAAAGAAAACCTACCATGAGTTAGAAAAATGAATTTGAGTAGGCATTTTTTTTTCCATACATCAAAAAATTATGAAGTGTAGTTTTTGGAAGTCAGTTAAAGCATAATACTGAATTTAATAATTATTTTTGAGATTTACCTGCATTTTAGACATGTATCATACGAGGAGCGGTCAATAAGTTTTGCAATTCAGATATAAGGAAACGAGATATGAGGAAAAGTGTTTTATTTTTTTAATATAACTACCCTCGACTTGAATGCACTTGCGCCACTTGTCCCTGAGGCTTCGAATTCCCGACAACCAGAAATCTCCCGACTGCTGTTCAATCCACTCATGGACGGCGAGCTGAACATTTTCATCGTCCCCAAACTTGCGTCCACGAAGTGCAACCTTGAGCTGGAAGAATAAAAAGTAGTCGCTAGGGGCCAGGGCTGGACTGAAGGGGGAATGGTTGAGCTCCTCAAATCCGCATTCGCGCAGGGCAGCTTGTGCAACTCTGGCCTTGTGGACAGGGGCATTGTCGTAGAGGAGCAGGACAACTTGCTGCGTCGCTTCTGACGGATACACTTCTTCAAACCAGCCAGTTCTTTGGCGTAATATTGGCCTGTGATGGTCCTTCCATGAGGTGCATAATCTACCATCAACACTCCCTCAGAATCCCAGAAGATGGTGGCCATGATCTTCCCGGCTGAGAGTTGGGTCCGGAACTTGATGGGGGTCGGAAAGCCCTTGTGCTTCCAAGCCATGCTTTCGAACTTGGTCTCATGATCAGAGTGATGGACTCACGTTTCATCACCTGTCACTATGCGTGACTCTAATCCCGCCGGGTCTTGGTTGTACAAGAGCAACAGCTTCTCCGAACTTTGACGACGTTGAAGTCGATCATGGGGCGTGAGATTTCTAGGGACCCAATGGGCAGAGACCTTGGACATGGTCAAATTGTTGTGGTTGATTTTGATAACACTTCCATGTGATATTCCAAGTTCTCGCTCGATTTCTTCGACCTTCACCCGTCGATTTTTGAGGATCCTCCTCTCCACACGGGCCACATTTTTCTCATTGGTCACGTCTGACGGGCGTCCTGGACGGGAGTCATCTTCAAGGGACTCACGACCATGGCGGAACTTCCTATTCCAGCGAGCACTGGTTGCATAGGAAGGGGCGGTGTCGGTGTACACTGCAACCATGCGTTCATGGATCTCTTTTGCATTCTTGCTTTCCTTGGTCAAAAATTTGATCACTGCGCGATGCTCAACCTTCTCCATCGTTGAATAATTTGTGACTGACGATCTGCGATCAGCTACTGCTTCTTAAATAGACGAGGCAGGAGCGTACGGCTGCAGGACCTGACTTTTCATAACTTGTCCTATCACCACCACAAACAGCCATCCCCCTTCCTCTGTTTTGCCCTACCGATTCGCAAAACTTATTGACCGACCCTCGTATAAGGTGCATTCGATCGCAACGGTTTAAAAAAAATTTATATATATATATATATATATATATATATATATATATATATATATATATATATATATATATATATATATATATATATTCTATATTATTACATAACACTTTCCGAATAGCAGAAATCAAATATGAGTTAAAAAAGAAATATGAACACAAACAGGTCTGGAATTAAGGGGGGCTTCAGCTCTGTACCTCCCCCTTCCCCATTCCTGGATCTAGGCCTGTTTAAAATGGTCATCAAGCGTGCTACCCTATAAAAAATATAAGGATGGAATAATAAAAAAATGCCCATCAAAGAAACCCGAGGAATAAGGTCGAGTGTTGAATGTAGTAAAAGTAGGATCATCATCATATACTCCATCACAAAGTGGGTGGGCATGCATCAATCCCACTAAAATCTTTCCAACCATTTCAACCCTTTATTCTCTCTATATACATCACAAAAAACCATCCATTTTTCTCTACATCAAATTGATGCACCACAGCGATGGGTTTCAACTCTGATCAAAATTCTCAAACTTGGAATTACTCAACAATGCACACTTATCATACACAACTCTGTCTCTCTTAAACCTTAATTCACATAATACACCCACCTTTTAGAAGGGCTTCCAATACACTGAATCTCATAACATAACATAACATAATTTCACGGATGACAAAAGCCACAAGGGCCTATCAAAGGTCATCCGCATCCGTCAAAACCCACCCACAAAAAGCACCATCACCAGGGGAAGACAAAATCAAAGTCCCCCACAATATAATATAACCGATGACAAAAGCCACAAGGGCTCATCATAGGTCATCCGAGTCAAACGGCCTCTTTTTTAAGGCACCCAAACTCCCAAGAAAACTACATCCAGAGGATTGCGTCCAGAAACAAGGGTATCACCAATCAAGGCTTGTCAAGAACTAAATCATGCAGCTATAGATATATACAAACAATATTAATATATACAAAACTTAGGAACCATCACAACCTTCCCTCCCCATACACTCATCCAACCTACTCTTAAATACATTTAAATTTGGACTACCAACTACCCTGCGCGGAAATTTGTTCCCGAAGTCTACCACTCTATTGGTGAAAAAATATTTTCTTAAATCCAACCTATACCCTTGCTGTTTAATTTTCAAGTGGTGACCTCTAGTCCGATTTCCATCATCTAACTCAAAAAACTTGCTAACATCCAATTTATCTATCCCAGAAATAATTTTAAAGAGCTCAATCATATCCTCTCTCACACACCTCCTTTCGAACGAGAACATATTTAATACCCTCAGTCTATCTATATATTCAAGGTGCCTCAGGGAAGGAATAATCTTTGTTGCCCTCCGTTGCACTGACTCGAGAAGCTTAATATCGTGTCTAAAATGTGGGGACCATGCCTGTATACAGTACTCTAGATGTGGCCTAACATAAGAGTTATAGAGTTTAAGAATAACCTCCTTACTTTTGTAACTAACATTTCTCTTAATGAAACCCAGCACTCTATTTGCCCTATTTCTTGCTTCAATACACTGCTTAGAAAACCTTAATGACTTAATCTATTACTACTCCTAGATCTTTCTAATCCTCTACTGAGCTCAGTCAATGCCCATCCATTTCATATTTTAATTCTCTCTTATATTTTCCCATGTTAATAACTTTGCACTTATCAAGGTTGAAAGTCATTTGCCACTTATGTGCCCAGGATAACAATTTATTTAATTTCCCCTGCACTTTAAAATTATCATCAATATCTTTAACACAGCTGCTAATTTGGTATCATCCTCAAAAATTGACACTTTATTATTAACTGCCTCCCCAAGATCGTTTATATAGATGACAAAAAATAATGGACCGAGAACTGATCCCTGAGGAACCCCACTGATAACATCCCTCCGCTCTGACTTTACACCATTTAGCACTACCCTTTGCTTCCTGTCTTTCAGCCACTCAGCTATCCAATTTGAAACACCCCCACATATCCCAATCATTTTTAATTTATGAACTAGTCTCCTATGTGGTACCTTATCAAATGCTTTACTAAAATCTAATTAAATTATATCTACATTCTCTCCCTTATCTACTTGATCTGTTACAAACTGCAGAAAGTCTAGTAAATTAGTCAAACATGATCTACCTGATCTAAACCCATGCTGAGCATCGCTGATTAACCCCTCCCTCTCTAGATGTTGGCAAATTCCTTTTTTAACTATTTTCTCAAGAATTTTACAGACTACAGGAGTTAGGCTAACCGGTCTAAAGTTATTTGGATCCTCTTTACTACCCTTCTTGAAAATGGGGACTACATTCGCTCTCTTCCAATCATCGGGTATTTCTCCATATTCCAGTGACCTAGTATACAACTTCTCCAGAGCTATTGAGATACTTTCTACCCCTTCTTTAAGTATCCTAGAATGAATATTATCAGGGCCAGAGGCCTTGTTAGTATCTAACTCACCTATTAGTTCTTTTATTGTCCTCCAATCCACACTAATGGTAGTAAACACCTCTTTCCCTGACCCATGAGTACTATACATAAGACTCACACAAATCACTCACACAAATCACAAATTTATTTCCATCGAATTGTCTTACATGTTTCTACCAGCTCAGAACACTTTTAGTCACAAGCTCCTTCTTACTCTTCCCCAACCTCATAAATACCCCATAGCCAGTAGTTCTTCACACTCTCTACTTTCACACACCAATCATGCTTCTCCACTTGTCCACTTACACTCCTCTCGTTCCAAACCTTTCTCCTTCCACCCTGATCAGCGATCGGTACCCATCTCCCCTCTGATCCCTGAAATTTCACCTTCAAAAATGTGTCAGGTATAGCATGTGGAAGGAAGCTGCTGCACGCATACTACCTCTGTAAAATTGCGTGACCTCTTGACCTAAACACCCACGGGTAGACCGGTTATATATCTCCCATACAATTCCATTTTCCCATTTCACTACTTTTCTTACAGACGTTCTGCAGGAACCTTCTTTTATTTTCACTTTATTTATTTTTTAAAGACTCTTAGAGCTCTTAGCACTCCACCTCCCCAGTTGACCCCTAGTCGGAACTACAGTAGTCAATATTGTCCATTGGAACTTCCCTACTCTTTTGGCTAACTACGATGGCTTTAACTTTCTATTTAGATCGCTCAACCCTGTGTGCCTATGCTTATAAAAAATTGTACCAAGCACCCTCAAGTGCATCCCTCCCACCCGAGACCTTTAGGTAGCCTACACTCGTCTTACCTGACCCTAGCTAGTCCTATTTGCGACCCACCATCCTCGTAAAACAGCTAAGTCCTTTAAGCATTATCCCATTTCTCATCACATCACATGCTGTCGCAGCCTGTATCCACCTTCCCTAATTATTCATTTAATCTTTTTTCTCCTCGATTTCATCATTATTTAATATATTTTCTGTATTTGATAGCGATTTTTGTGATATTTTACATGCGTAGGTAATCTAACTAATGTATTACTGATATCAGAAGAGATGCATAGGAAAACGGTGATGGGTGCTTTATTTTATTTACATTAGTCTCCCAAATATTTTCTTCGAACTAACGTTTTCTTTGAACTCGCGATGTTAACGCCCGCTTTGTCCTTGTATAATGCAAAAGTCCACTACGTACTGGGATGTAAGGGAAGTGCAAAGGAACAAGAAAAATGTGGAACTACTAAATACTAGATTAAATAGACATCAAAATGAAAATATTCTGATTTTAGGTGACTAATGCACATCTTGGGTACATAGGTAAACAAAAGTAAAATGCAAATGGCATGTTTTTAACAGAATTAATTGAAAAATGGAATCCAACCATACTAAACTGTTACTAGAGAAGTGAGGAACTGAACACTAGAGTACTAGGAAATAAAAAAATGTCATAGACTATATATTATTTAACCAAAATCAGTATAGAAACTTTATTAAATTGCAAATACATACTCGTAAATGAAGAAAAACATTTTTTTGATTTGACAGACCACTGTTTGTTGACTGCTGAATTTAAGTGTGGAACTACTAAGAACAAAAAGGTATACCAGGAATACAAACTATAGAATATTATAAGCTAGGAGTTCGAGGAACAGGAAATGCATATGTGAAACATTTGGGAGAAAGTATAAGAAATAAGGGAGTAGATGGACTAAATATGGAAGGGTTTGAGGTGCTGCTATAGTATGTATCCTACCTGCCGAACTCTGATATAGCATGTATCCTACCATCATATTTAAATCCTACTTACATTTACATTTGAAAAGGGGGTAAATTAAAAAGTAACAGTTATAATCTAGTTTTAGAAAATGGTTAAAACATTAAAAGGTTGAAAATGTTAGTGTACAAACTGTTCTTTCATATCTTGTAAAATATGAATGAAAAGGTCACAATTTTTGCCTTTCAATACCGGCCAACAGAAGTGTTAGTGCTACTCCATGTTTTTTCTTCATGATCTTAATTTTGCTTTCTAGCCATGTTCGCTCAAGTTGCATTTAAGCTTGCCATTTAAATCCGTGTAATGGAAAAAGCTGTTACCACTCCTAGCAGACATAATAGCTTGACAACACTTTCTTTTACACCTCAATATTGGATAGTCTTTTTCGCGTACTTTCTTAGTTGTGAAATTAAATGGTCCGCTGAATTTGTTGCTTTCAACTTTTTCAGTTAAAATACCTTTATCTAGTAAGAACTTTTCAGCAGTAATTTCATCACTAACAACTTTAGTATAAAATTCGCGGAACAACATATCGAAGGGTTTAGCTAAGAAATAAATCACTTTCTCAAACTATGTACAGAAGAAGACTAAATAATTTCTCTAAAACATTCTTAAAAATAATTCCTATTTAGGGTAATGGGTGATTTAGTTCCTTTGATCCTCGAGAGTAAAGCGGGACAAACTTGGGGGGAGGTCTTGGTGACCTTGATTACTTACGGGGTATCTAAAACCAGCAGCAGGTGGGTCTACTTTCTCGAACTTTGTGTTTTGCGAGATGTGATCCTCTTGTCCTCAAGAGGTCACCGGAAGAACTTCGAATGGGGGAGGGGGAGATAACTTCTCCAAACTCGGGTCGAGTGAGCTATCGGGCTTCTTGTCCTCAAGAGGTCACCAGAAGAACTTCGGAGGACAGCTTCTCCAATCCTTGATCCGAAGGCGGTTGAGAAAGGCTGACGTTGCCTCTTCTCCCTGACCCGAAGATACAGTTGTGATATCCAGCTCGTCCGTGGCTTGCGACCGTCACTCACACTTCTCGGAAGAGATCTTTGTTGAATCGAACTCCTTTCAGGAAAGTGTTGTCTAACCAAATATGTCTGTAATCCTTGGGAGGGTGCGCATATACCTGGAGTTCTCCAAAACAGGGAGAGAGAGAGGCCTTCTCTAACCCTCGTTATCGGCCGTGAGAACCAAGCGTCTCCTTGCGGGAAAGCATAAGAGGCAAGGATCAGCGGCTGGAGCCATTAAAGTTGCTCGCGGCGAACCTACAAAATAGATGAGTAATCTCCCGACCCGAGGGGGGAGGGAAGATTGAGACGGCGGGAAGGTAGCCTTCAATTTCAGCGTCATGCCTCGGTGTGAATATTGCAGTGACCAGGTGGCAAGTCCAGAAATGGAGAAGTGGGAGTGGGATGGGGAGTAATGGCTCGCTTTCTCTCCCAAAGTAATATCTTAGGAGGTGGGGAAATAGTATTATTCTAGGGGATTCCTCTACACTCCTCCCTATCCAAGGACATTTTTACAGCACAGAACACTTTGGAGCGAAAAAAATTTCTACAGTATTCATCAAGAGGGAAACTTATAAAGCTACAATTTTAACGCTTACCAACAGAGAAAAAAAAACATAACAGTACACGGAATTTACATATGTGTAACCACAGATAATTTAATCTATACATACGCACACACAACATCAACAAGGCAAAAAAAAGGAAAATAGTATTTACAAAAATTAATCAAATGCGAATTTTACTATACACTCAGGTTGTTGGAGGGGGTCTTCAATTGGATTTCTACTCAAGCTATCGGCTCGGCAGTTGTCGGTGCCTTTAACCTACAAGATCCGAAATTGGTACTCCATGAGTAGTAGGCTCCAACGCATTAAATTGACATTTTGGCTCTTGCAGTTTTTTAGGTACACCAGGGGTTTGTGGTCATTTTCGACAATAAATTCTTTAGCTATGAGATACATCCTAAACTTACGAATAGACCACACTATGACTAACGCTTCAAGTTCTATGGTGGCATAAGCCTTTTCGCTATGGAATAGGTTCCTGCTAGCATATCCGACAGAATATCTCACTCCATCGTCATCATATAGGACGAAAGCACAACCTAGGCCATCATGGGAGGCATCAGTACGAATCCCGAATATTTTATTTGGATTCGGTAATCTCAAAATAGGGGTATAGATTAGCTTGTCCTTTAACTGGTGCAAGCGGTCTTCCGCGGAAGGGGTCCAATTGGCTGGATCGGGGGCTGTTCTTTTAAGCATGTCGTTAAGGGGCGAGAATATGGCAGTGAAATTCGGCACAAAACGACGATAAAATGACACGGGAAGCCTTCCAATAATGCAAGCAATTGAGCCCTTTCATTAGGGCCGAGATTGGGGTTTACGTTCAAGTCGGAGTTAGGCTCCGCTTGGGGGGAAGGAAGAGATGGCAGGGGATACTCATCGTCTGCTTCTAAGCACACCGTTTGGACCAAACACACGGGTTCAATGGGATAGGAGTGCCCCTTGTTTGACGGAGGACGAATGGGGGCCTATTAGGTCGATTGAGGGCTTGGCCACTCTCGGGTTCTTTTGAAGAGGGTCGGAGAATACGCGCCCTTTGGAGGTGACCTTCTGCCAAAGGTTAAAGGACTTGCAGAAGTCGATAATTTCTTTGGACGCTCCTGGCCAAAAGAAATATTTAAAAACTCGCTGTGCCGTTTTATTATGGCCGAAATGTCCGGCTATTAGGCCACCATGAGCCATCTTTAGAACGGGTTTGATATTCTTCTCGGCACACACAACGCGTTGGTTGGGGGGCTCTCCGGTTCAACAGGAGAACGGTATACTAACGCGTCCTTCACGGTATATTCCATCTTGCGATTGTCTCGCACCGTTTCAGGCTCCTTATTCCTTTCTTTTTCCCACAGAGGTTGTAATGTGGTGCAATTCTTCTGCGCCTCAGCACATTGAATATTGGTGGCGAGGTCGATGTCTGGAGACGATAGGAATACCGGAAGCGATACATCCTTCTCGACCTGGGCCCTGGTAACGTCCAGCTGAAAAATTGGATTTGGGGAGAGCTGTGCGCTAAGTTTAATAAGGACGGAGGAGAATTTCATCGGGCCGCGACTACGTTGGCCCATCCTGTGAAGTACTGGCACTCAATATGGCACCGTACCACTGGAAACCTGGTGGCACGACCTAAAAGTCATGCACTAACGCGAACCTGTTATGCTGGGGACATACGGTGGGTAGTAGTTGGACGGAAACTACTATACAGGTGGAACCTGTATCTCTAACGAAGGTTGACACTTGGCAACCATTTACTGCGCCATTTTCTAACTGGAGCCCACCGGGGAAACTCTTGTTAAACAGGAAATTTACTTGATGATCCGAGGGAGAGGGAGCAGAGGCCGCTGGCGATGCGGCTGACGGATTAGGCGAGAGGAGAGGACAGCAGAGATTTGGTGGAACTGGTGGCTCGACGAGATGCTCAGTTGAGAATTTGGGGGGCAATTGTAACTTAAGTGTCCAGTGGCACCACACGTAAAGCATACAATTGGTCTACGGGGGTAGTGGCTAGACGTGGAGGTGAGTACTGGAGGCTTCACGTCCTTTTGTTCTCTCAGCGGGTAAGGCCTGTACTTGCTCGAGGCCTGCACTTTTACGAAGCCGTTGTTGCCCTTGGGTGGGCTTTGGTTAAACCCAAATTTGTGTTTGGGGGAGGGGGATGGTTCTTCTTGACCTCCTTGGGGGTAGAAGGGGTGACTGGAATCGTGAAGGTCGGCTTTTTCCACACACTGCTTAAAAGTGGACGCTCTTTTGTTCGCTATGAAGGCCCTTAGTTCGCGAGGGAGGGTCGACATCAGTTGATCACTTAGAATGAAGTCAATTAGCGACTCATAATCATTTGATACATGGGCGGAATCCAGTCAGAATTCAAAGTTACGCCGAAGCGTGAATCCAAATTGTCTGTAAGTTTGGCCTGGCTGTATTTGCGCGGAGCGCAATCTAACCCTATAAAATTCTGGATTCATGTTAATAGCAGAAAGAAGTTCAGCCTTTAGAGTTAAATAATCAAGGGTGGCCTCTGAAGGAAACGAAATGAGTATGTCGCGAAGACGAGGATTCAAGAGTGGAAGTAACCGGGCGACATCATCTGATTCTAAGTCCCAATTGTTTACCTCGAAGTGCGTTAAATAATAGCAAAAATCTTCTCCATCCTTGTATGCGGGGAGTTTTAGTGAGGGCACTTGAGCCTGTTCATTTCGAGATCCTACGAAGTTTATTTCGACTTGGTCACGGCTTATCTCTCTCTCATGCTGCCTAATTCTTTCTTTCTTTTCTGCTTCTGCTTCTCTCTGTGCTTTTTTTTCTTTCTCTTCTGCTTCTTCTTTTCTCTGTGCTTTTCTTTCCACACGTTCATTACGTTCTTCTTCCTGGACGTACGCGATTAAATCTTTCACAGATAAGCCTAGGATTTTCCCTTGCTTATGAAGCGATCGAATGAAGACATCCCGGATATGCTACTTCCGGCCTTTGCACACGAAAAAGCTGCGAGAGCTATTAAAGCTTTACCCAAAACAAATATAAATTCTACTAACGACAAAATTATTAAAAATTCCTAGTAAAAATCGGGAAAACTCACACAAAAATAAATAAATAAATAATGGGTGAATCTGACTCACGACACCAAAAAAGGCAGTTAGTATTATCGCTTAGCTCTTATCCTCTTTTAAGGAACGAAAAAACTGTGGACACATTACACAAGAATGGACTTAAAAATTGGTCATTACCCGTTAATCAAAAAGAAAATTGCCCTAATATATTGGTGTTCAGATATTCTTGGTAATGCAACTGCTATCAATTGAACTTAGTGCTTCAAAATTAGGTGGGGAAGCCCACACACCTGACCCCAAATTATATAATTATATATATAATTATATATATATATATATATATATATATATATATATATATATATATATATATATATATATATACATATATATATATATATATATATATATATATATATATATATATATATATCTTTATGTCAAGTATGGCCAAGTTTACGGGAATATGCGTGCACAGGCTCTAAGGTAGGCTAAGCAAGGCACCGACTGTTATTGATTTAAAAGTGCGATTTGAATAGATAGCTGCAGCTGCGTGACCAAGGAATATTCCAAACACAATGACCAAGATAGATTTTAATACACACTAAATAAAAGGCACAACAATAAATATGGATATATATATATATATATATATATATATATATAAGTACATGAATAAGACGAAATTAGGCTCCGAGTACTAATTCGATAACAAGGGTTATTGAATGGTTATAATGAGGGATTTAAGGTAGTGAGTGATTTAGTTCCTTTAAACCTCGAGAGTAAAATGGGTCAAACTTGAAGAGAGGTCTTGGTGACCTTGATTACTCACGGGGTAGCCAAAAACCAGCATCAGTTGGGGCTACTTCTCGAAACTTGTGTTTTGCGAGATGCCGTCCTCTTGCCCTCAAGAGGCCACCGAACGAACTTCGAAGGAGGGAGGGGAGATAACTTCTCCAAACTCGGGTCGAGCGAGATATCGGGTTTCTTGTCCTCATGAGGTCCCTAGAAGAACTTCGGAGGACAGCTTATCCAATCCTTGATCCGAATGCGGTTGAGAAAGGCTGACATTGCCTTATGAGACTCTACTCCCTGACTCAAAGATACGGGTGTGATGTCCAGCTCTTCCGTGGCTTGCGACCGTCAATCAACCCTCGTTATCGGCCGTGAGAACCGAGCATCTTCTTGCAGGAAAGCATAAGAGGCAGGGATCAGCGGCAGGACGGACGACCAGCGGCTAGAGCCATTAAAGTTGTTCGCGGCGAACCTACAAAATAGATGAGTAATCTCCCGACCCAAGAGGAGGGGAGGGAAGATTAAGACGGCAGGGAGGTAGCCTTCAATTTCAGCGTGACGCCTCGGTGTGAATTTTGCAGTGACCAAGCGGCAAGTCCAAATAGGGTGAAGTCGGAGGTGGGGAGGAGTAACGGCTCGCTTTCTCTCCCGAAGTAATATCTTAGGAGATGGGAAAATAATATTGTTCTAGGGGATCCCTCTATACATGCTATAACAGTTACCGGCAAAGCTAGGATACAAATTTAGGTAGGATACATACTATAGCAGCACCGAGCTTGAGAGTCTTATGAAGGAAAGTGTAGATAGTAATCTAAAGAAAGTGATCAATAAAATATATAGGGATAAAAAAAATTGAAAAACTGAACCGATTTGGTTCACAGAAGAGATGAAAAGAGAGATATCGGTAAGTAAGAGATATAATAGAGATCGTAGAAATGCTAAATCAGAATAGGAGAAGGAAACATATGACCAACTTTACCAAAATCAAAAAAGAACAGCACAGAATTTGATAAGGATTGGAAAGGAAGAACATTAATAGAAAATCACAGAAGAGATAAGAAATAACAAAAGTCAAACAAAAATATATGGAAAAATATAAACAAATTAAGAGGAATTCAAGATGGGAAGAGGAAAGTATAAAAGGTTTATGCAGATAATAGGGATATACTAGAAAAAAAGTTAATTCCAGAAGAAGTTAAGAAATTATGGACTACCATATGCAAGAAAACAGAAAACGTGATAGATACAGTGTGGAATGATGAAATCATCAGAACTTATCTAGATAAAGAAGAAAACAGTGAAAATATGAAAGTGTATTATGATAAACCATTGGAAACTATTACATTTCCAACAGAGTTAATAGAGCCTATGGACATTACATGTGGAGTAATTAGACCTAACGAAGAGGGGCAAGAAATAATAGAATATTAAAAAGGTGATACGAAATACCAAACAATACTATCCTAGCCCAAGGAACACTATGATGCAACAAAAATAGTTATGACGGATGAAGAGATAGTTAGAATGAGAGCAATAGATTTCAAAGAAAAGGAGGTAAAAGATTATATAAGGAAAACCAGGCAATGGCTTCGCCCCACTCCCCCCTATGGAGGGAGCTTGCGCTTCGCTACTAAGATTAAAATTTAAAATCTAAAAAAAGCCGCCATGGTTAAATTTTTCTAGATTTTCTGAACTTCGCCAATTATAATCATTTTAAAAAGCAACTCTAAACTAAATTCCCCCCCTTTCAAAATATCACGTTGCTAAAATATAAAGTTATAGAATAGAAGATATATAAAAATAAATTCTCTGAACTTCACCATTTGTAATTCTTTGGATTTTAAAAAATTCACAAAATTTCAATACTTATATTTATTTCTGAACTTCACCATTTTGCTTTTTGATATTATAAAAAAATTAGAAATAACTTTGATAAAAAACATAAGTCATAACCAAACTAAGATGAAATTATTATTTAAATACTCAAAAAAATCCCCTTCTTAAATTATAAGTTAGTGATGATGATGATTAAAAAGAATAAACAACCTGGTTCAGGTTGTTTATTCTTTTTAATCATCATCATCACTAATTCTCCTTTTAATCCGTCTGGTTCAGACGGATTAAAAGGAGAATTTTATAAATGCCTTGAAAGAAGTGAAATCTGCGTAAAAACACTAACCAAAGTATTAAATGAGGTAATAGAAAAAGGAAGGACACCGGAAACATGGAAAAAGTCTAGGACAGTACTCATTCCTATAGATGCAAAACCGAAAGTTATTTAATTTAGACCTATAGCCTTAATAAACACAGGATATAAAATATTTAGGGGACTTTTAAAAAGTAAAATTATTGAACACTTATATAATAATGGTGAAATACACGATCTACATTCGGGTTTTACAAGAGGACGCCGAGTGGAAGACAACCTGTTTTTGCTACAATAGTGTTCGGAATAGTAAAAAAAACAAAAAAACATTGGTTATAACGGCAATAGACTTTAAGAAAGCATTTGACTCAATAAATAGGAAAGCGCTAATAGAAAGCCTCATTTACTATAAGTGTGATAAGAAAATTATAGATATTATAGCAAAATTATATACAGGAGATTCAACTACATTATATATAGATAATAAAACACTAGGTGACATGGAAGTGACAAATGGCATTAGATAAAGTTGTATGGGTTCACCAGTTATTCCTGATGGTACTTAATATTATAATTAAAAGGATAATGAACACGGGAATAGGTTTAAAAAATGACAGTGTTTATATTCCATCTCTGTTCTTTGCCGATGATGGACTTCTTATCACGAACTCAGTTAACAGCATGAAACAGCTAATAGATATCCTCAAAAAGGTCTCTAAACTGAGTGGCCTAGAAATGAACAAACAAAAAAGTTATTGCCTGATATTTAATAAAAACGAGAAGCCAGAACAGATACCAGACATTAAAGTGGTACATGAAAGTAAGTATCTAGGTGTAACATTGTGTGATAAAATGGATTGTTTCAAAATGCATAAGTGATTAAAGATTGACCAGGGAAGGAAGCTAGCCAACATGACTTACCCGGTAATAGAAAGAGCAAGTAATGAAATTTTAATGGGGAAAAATATTGGAAGTATGTTGTTGTTCCTAGCATATTAAACGCTGCAGCAGTAGTATTTGGACTAAGAAGGAGTTAGATACATTACAAAGAAAAGAAAATTCAGTATGGGGGAAGGTGCTCGGGGCACCGAGTTATGCACCTGCAGTAACCCTTCAGGGGAAGGTGGGAACATCAACTATGCTAACTAGAGATATGAAGACTAAATTAACTTATATACAACATGTTTTAAAAAGTAATAATGCCTTGTTGAAGGAAGTATTCATGTAAAGTTATATGGAAGAGAAGGCTGACTGGAGGATTAAAACGGTAAAAAGATATTTAGAAAACATAGAAATAAGAAATCTTAGTAAATTGGATGAATTGAATAAAAAGTAACTATATGATAAGATAAATGAATATGAAGGAATTAGGTGGAAGGCAGAAATGGAACAAAAATCAACGCTAGAGATGTATAATAGATATAAGACAGAGATCAAGGAAGAGAACTGGTATGATAATACCTATGGGTCAATACTATTATATAGATGTCGTACTAATACACTAAATTTAAACTGTAGAGCAGAATTAACAGGATGGAACACACAGTGATTGAGTTGTAATGAAGGAAGAGTAGAAACGATGGAACATTTTGTACAAAATTGTAAAGGACTAAAAGAAATAAGAAAGAACTTCATATCAGAAAATTAAACATTGGAAACTATATTAAATTTTAGAAGAAATAAAAGTCAAGAAAAAAATGATTCACCGAAATAAAGCTTACTTAAGTAAAATCTGGAATTACAGAAAATCTATAACAGAACAACACCAGAATCAAGGAAACCAAGGAAATTAAAACGATGGAAGACATTTAATAGAGTGAAGGAAGAAATATACAGTATATAGGAGATAGACACCGCAGCACAAAGGAGAAAAAATAGCAAACGTTCAGTGCTGATGACAAAGCAAAGTTGAGCTCCCTTCATCGGATCAAACCAGCAGTGGCGGTTCGTAGCTAAAATTAGTGGGGGTGCTGCATCAGAATTTTTTATCGTTGTTTTAATATAGTGCAAAAGGAAATAAACATATAAAAAGAAAATTTATTGACAAACTTAATAGAATCCTAAACAGAACAATATCAAACTTTTTTACTTAATAATAGACTAAATTGGTTCAGCAGCTCTATTAATTAATTATTTTTATCAATTAATTACTAAAAGAACCAAAAAAATATGAATTAAATTCTACATTTTATCACATTCAAGAATATAGACACAACACACTCGGAGTCAAAAAGAAAAACTACCTTCCACCAGCACACCAGGGTCAGCACTGCGTGAACCACAGTACTCTGTCTCTCCCTCTAGCGTGCAGCTTCCTATTTTCGGACATGTGAGCATGCACACAGCAATCAAATACCGCGTCGCTGGAACTGTGAAGCGAACATTTCTATACAAGGATTTTTGTATTTTTTTCAGAAACTAGGGGATGGCTACTGACATTAAGCTTAGGGATTATATAATGTACAAGTATAAAGAAAGAATTAAAGAAAAATTACTCAACTCATTATATTGAATGTTATCGATAATATCGAATGGAAATAGGGGGAGGGGGCTGCAGTTCCGCAGTGCCTATACACGAGCCTCCTTTGGCACTCACACCAGTAATGTGTATTTAAACTACTGCCCCAAACTGTATATCGAGGTAAGTTCAGGAAAGGTGGATTCTAAGTCGGTCCATAGCACCCTATGTTTCCTATGTGTTTTCCATGCATTTTCCTTTTTCTTAAGTTCACTATTTTTGGATGAACCTCTTTCAGCAACTTCGATATGCTCTCATGATTGTGTGGTATGTTTAAATAAAATAAAACTTCGTCACGCACCCAAACCGGCAGCTTTCTGAATGACATTTGCAAGCTGTTCATCAATTGTTGGAACGAAGTAATCCGAGGCGTCATACCCATTGAATTTGATAGGACACGTACCCCACCAGATTTTTATAGCTGGATGATTTATATTTTATTCTATTTTTGATCATATGTATTCATGATCACAATATCACGAAATTAGTCAAAAGTAATCGTCTAATTATATCATGGATCATATCACAAAACGTCACACATCTTGTTATGACATTGTGCCTCATTGTGCGCAGGAGAAGTTTAATGGTGTTCGTGAATTGGTTAGTAGAGTATCAACCCCTCATGAAAATTAAATGCTCTTTATTATACAAACTTAAATGGCATCGCGAGCGGCCTCAGTAGAAAGTAGGTGGGAAACCAGTCAAAAATGGAGGTTTTATTTGTCCTAAAGAATCTTTAGAAGAACGAAACGTCGGCAAGTAAAACCGGACTTTTTAATGGTTTCTCTCCTCCTTTTATAAATATAGTCTTATTTGAGAAATATAAGCATATTTGCCTTGAAAGATAATTGGTTAGTAGCAGATAAAGGTAGCCGTCTCTCAATCCATTAGTTTATCCTTACCACTTGCAGGTCGTAATTGTGAGAGTATAGTATCTTATTTAATATTGTTAAAAGAAAGCTGCTTTAATAATATGGCAGTAAGTTCGTAATTTTTACGAATAATTTCACAGATTATTATTAAACAAACACTGAATTCCACGCCATGTCTCCAGGTCAAATTTCAGCCTTCTTTACAAACAGCAGAAATCCTCAGTCCCGTCTTCACTCATGAGGCAAGAGGTAGATTATCTTAGCTTAGATTTATTTTACTGTTAGCTTATTTAGTGGTAAGGCGACCAACTAAAGTGGCTTGATATATAAAAGCAACAAACAAACATTAAAGTCAAATGAGTGAGATAGAAGGTAATCAGGTCAGGTGAGCGAATCAGGGCTTTTCTTTGAGAGATATTAGGGTGTCGATAAATTTATGCCCTTTTAGGAAGACATAAAAAAGCTTCTTAAATTCTTTGAAATTTCTCTAAATTTGCAGTAAGCTGCAGTAATGACTAGGCTTTTTAAAAGCTGCAAATAAGATATGTGGGTTGCACATGAACTGCCTAAATGACAACGTTTACCACGTTTAAAAATTGCTTAATTTCTAACTTACCACATATTTCAACAATTGCCTCGTTTAAATTAACCTTTTAAATAAAAATGGTCGTCACTGGTCAATGGAAAGAGGGTCCTTCCCAACACACTTGTCATATTTGACTCAAAAGATTATTGCGTTATGTTGCAGAGTTCTTCCTTACCATCTATATTGATTGTGCCATGCACCATGCGATTGTAATATAAGTTATTACAACATCAACTAAATATCAAAGTTTAATCTAATATAAAAAATTTAGAAAAGGATATTGAATCATATATTTCGTCAAAACCGAATAAATTCTTCAGGAAAGGTGGCCACTACTAAGATAAACGATGGGAGAGTATTGTCAAATAATGGTGAAAACTACATAAACGTTTTTATATCATAATATTTTACTTTCATCTAAAAATACAACATTAATTTATTGACAAACTAATAGTTTGATCCACGATGTACTTATTTTATTCTACATAAAATTCTTAAACATTCTCTCATCTTCAGAGAAAGATACTTGATTTTATTATTCCAAGTGAGCGTCTGACAAGGCACAGTTACATAAATAAAGGGACTATTCAAAGAGAAGAAAGAAGTTATCCAAAGATTTTATTTGTACTTAAACATATGGGTCAACCTATCTAGCGCAAACAAAAGTTTGTTTATCAATTATCTATTTTAATTGTTATCCCTGCGTTCGAAGAGAATGGAAAAATCACTTAATTCATTATAGCTCTGCCTTATAAATCGAGAATTATTTGTAATGGCGCAATTATAATTATGTGGTTAAAATGGCCTTGATGTAGCTAATTAAGCTCTTTGATCAAACCTTCAGAAGAAGCGCTTTTTACAGTAGTGGACAACTACAAGCAGCGTTTTTGTTAATCAGGTAGTTTTAAAACTCTGTAAACTACGACGAAGTTTTATTTTGAAGGATTTAAAGATTGGAGCTCGGATTTGGGGATGGCGAAAGGTGTTGCTTTACACAATTCAAACCAACAACATATGAAAAACTTTAAAAATTGTTACATGCCTTTGATGACTACTTAAGTAGGTAGGTAACTGGAACCATTCGTCTCTCGCACCGAGGACGAGAACACCCGCCCTAATAAAGAAATGAAACTAAAGATGATAATGACAATCGTTGGTGAGCCCTAAAGCACTATTGGCCACTCCTCCTAGAGAGAGGATGTATCTGGGTAGTGTTGTATGTTTTTCACCCTTCGGCACCCTAGGTGAGGGCGTCAGTGATTCGCGTCAGGGAATATGGATATGAATACCTTCATAAGGGATACGAGACCCCATTGGAAACCTATGAAAGAGAAGAATTCTTGTGCTGTGAAGGCGGGAAGGGAAAATAGCGGTGTTATGATTGCTATTTTGCTGATGAAGTATGTATGATCGACATATCTCTATAGTTGTTAGGCTCAATGGTTCCATTCAACCGGTAATCGGTCCTTCACAGCACTGAAGTGGTATTTCAGCGCTCGTTAGGATTGAACCAGGTACTCTGACGCCAGTAATCCAACGGCGGACAGACTGAGCTAACGAGAGCTCTTTTGATGGCTACTTCAATTGATGAGCAACTGTCAGACCAGAAAGACCAAGATTAAGCAAAAGACAACGGAAATCGAGAACCGATATCATCCTCTTCACAGGCTAATAGAAAACATCCACATCATCCAGCAAGAGATTAACTTTTCGAGACCACGGTGAATCAGAGACCCCAAAAAGCACAGGTATTTTCAAGAAAACTATTGAATTGATTTGGAAAATATAGTGAGGTACTGCGCACACACGGCTCTGCCATGGTAAATCCCAAAGCTACACAGAGATAAACTCATAAATGTAATAAAAGAGGCATTTATTTCTGCCTTGATACAACTCCAAACTCTGTCTAAACATTAGCTGTTGTTTATCGATTTTTTTGCATGCTAAAGACACAACTGATTCGGGTCTTGCCAAGAATATGATGGAAACAATGAAAAATATGGCCTTGAAGTCAACAACATTGGGGAGGAGGATATTATGGCTTCGGTGATGTGCCTGAAATATACATATATGGGTGTGTAAGCTGCTATTAGTTTCATTATTTTATAATGGTGTAGTCATTTATTGTTAGATATTTTGCATCGCAGGAAACTTTGGTTATCTTACAATTAAATCAGTCAATCAAATCCCTTTCAAACTGCAACGTCAGCCTCCTTTTAAATTCATTATTCTTATCAAATTTTAACACCTTTATATTCAAAAGGTCAGCTTTGATCCTTTTCTATAACTAACTACCAACTAATGAGATAATTTGGGGCAAAACTCGTCTCAAAGAATCTCTGGGAAGGCAATTAACTTTTCCAAAACTATCAATTCGAATTGTCGCCTACTCTAAAGCCCTTTCATAATCAGTAAAGAATAACCCAGTGTTTCTCAACCTTTTTCCTCACAGGCCACATTATGTCTTTCCGGGTGGTTGAAAAAAATAGCCTTGTCATGCTTTAAAATATAAAGAACACAGGGGTACAGCAGTGGATGCACCGCCTATATTCTTGGTTTTCTTTCTATTCCCGCTGTTTTCTTTCCCATTTCATTCTGTTTGCCTGTCCCATATCTCTCATTGTGATATCGGCCTTATACTTCTCTACAATATATACAGGGTGTTCAGGCTAAATTAAGTGGTTGGCAAAAGAGAAAAAACTGCAATATATCAGACAAAAATAAATGTATTTAATTTATTTTTTTGATATCAATTGGAGTATGGCCGGAGAAAACAGTCTACTCTAAGTAGCCGCCCTCAGCTTTCACCACGGCCTCAAGACGGCTCCGGAACCTGGCGCATGCGTTCCTCACTGCGTCCCTGGGAAGATCTTCGAATATCTCCTTGATCTTGGCCACCTGGTCTATGGGATTAAAATTGGGGGATCTTGGAGGCTAGTGGGGCTGGTGAAGTCGTAGAAATTTTCGACAACTACTTCTGACTCTTTCCGGAAGTATAACCTTCCAGCAGCAATCCTCTCCAACCAGGGTTTCACCACATTCCCCAGCAGCTCCACATAGCTGTGTGAATTGAGTGTAAGACCATGCTCAAACATGTAAGGCGAAATGGCGTCACCTTCACTGGAGACAAACCCACAAACCATCACTGTTGGAGGAAATTTGGTCTTTATGATATGTAGAACGTCGCATGGATTATAGGCAAGCCACATATTGTTGTAGGTGTTGTGCAATTGGTTTTAGCAAAAGTTCTTTTCATCTGAGAAGAAGCAGAGTGTCGCTGGTTCACCAGGATGCCTTAACTTGTTTAGGAACTACTTTGACTTCGTTAAGCGATTTCTTTAGCATTGACTGTCAGATTTTGGCCCTTGCGGCTCTTGTACGAGTCGCTTGAGGAAGTCAAAGAAGTTCCTGAAGAAGCTAAAGCATCCTGGTGAACCAGCGACTCTCTGCTTCTTGTTAAATGGAAACAACTTCTGCTCAAAGCAATTGCAAAACACCTACAACAACACGCCCACCTTCTATACACATATAAAACAATCAGAGATTAAGCATAGGCTTTCATTATTCTCATTATCCACATAGTCGATTAAATCAATTCGTCTTGACATTTACTCCCTCCACCGAAAAAGGAATCTAGGCTCACCAACTTCAGCCATTCATCTTATTATAACTTCAAGTTCCTAAAATAAAGTTATTTTATCAACTGGTTTGTAAATCCAAATACGAACTTATTTGGTGAACACCCTCAAGCGAACTCAAATCCCGAACTTGGAATCATATAGCAGAGAACAAATATAAGAAATATTTGTTCTACCTTGGAACTGGTGCCCCCTGCCATAATCAATCAACCCCTTCTCTCGCTATATATATATATATATATATATATATATATATCTTTGTTGGCCACTCAGGCACTGCAACTAAGCCCAAGAATACGATGTCAATCCCAACTTACCACAGATGCCACCTGCCTACGACAAGCAAGTTGAAGCGACTAAGCAAATCAGCTATTGAACCAATTTTGATCTCACTTCATATACCTGTTGATTGCCAAGTTGTTATTTATCATTATTATAAAAGGAAACAGAGGGATGCTCATTTTTAAAAATATATATATTCTTGGATCCCACGCCACTCCCCACCAAAATGTTTCCAGGCCCCATCGGTTGGGCGTAGACCCCGTGTTGGTAATCATTGGACTAACCCCTAACGATGTGGAGGTCTGATCCTAACAGGTTGAAAAAGTTAACTCTTACTCGTATTGATTTTGGAGCATCTATATATCCAGTAATTCACTCGTTAGTTCCTTATTTTTCGCTCACCCGAGCACGGTCATCCTAAAACTTGTTCCTGAAGAAGAACCATTATTGGTTCCTTTCAAATTTTCTTCTGGGCGCGGATCTAGCAGGAGGCTGAGTGGGCCGAAGCCCCCAAACTTGTTCTTTCATTAGCTCATAGTAAAAAGCGAAGCGACTTCATTAAACTTCCCCCAATCAAAAATTACTAGGGGGACACTGTGTATTGAGGAACAAAATTAACGGAACAATGACGGGTAAGTTCCGTGGGTGTGCGACCGTGGTTATGTGAGAATATCCGGTCACGAAGATGGTCCATTGCATAAATCATCGGCCGAGCCTACTTCTGACCAAGGCCTGTGACACAAAATAGTCTTTCATAGAGGCCTTAAGCCTCGTCAAGGATGAAGTAAGTAAAGAGCTTATTTTCGTCAACTATCAAGTTTCACTCCGTTGGAGATGCTCTTGCCGACGCCCAGACCCGGATGTATCCGAACCTGACCTGGCTCTTCCAAGTTCTGATCACTCTCCCAGTCTCAAACACGGAGGGCGAGCGGGTTTTTTTTCGGGCCTAAAACCCCTGAAAACGTACTTTTTAATACCATGCATTAAGAACGCATCAACGGCCGAGCACTGATCGATGTTCACAAAGAAAATTGATGTTAGAATAAACAGCGTAAACAATGTATTTGCCCAAAGGAACAGGAGGTTGATGTTCGTTTAAAATATCGCGACCAATGCTGTTATTAATGTGTGCTAGATGCTGTTATTAACCCTTGCAGACCTGTTTATGTTTATATTTCTTTTTAAAGCCATACTTGTATTCTGCTATTCAGAAAGAGTAATGTAATAATATAGAATACATATAAAATAGTTTTTTAAACCGTCTAAAATAGAAGTAAATCTCAAAAATAATTAATAAATTCAGTATTATACCTTAGCTAACGTCCAAAAGCTAAATTTATAATTTTCTCTTGAGTGGAAAAAAAATCGGACCTGAGAGAGTTAGTGCTCACTCCTGTGTGATAATGTTATTTATTATCAATGTTGTGTAAGATAACCATTATTAATGATCAATGCTCTTTTCGCAGACTCCTTAGAGGGAGGAATTCAGATTAGCCTCACCCAAAAAATTTTTAGCCTGGATCCGCCACTGAAAACTTCATATCAAATATTCCATCTATCTGAATCAATGGCTATTTCGTTGGTTACCAACATGGGAAAGCTAAACACACATGGCAATAGACGGCCATTCACTTCTCTGGCACTGTCAAAATAGCGGCTAAATTTTAATTTGAATCAAACTCAGGTGCAAAACGTGTTCTGGGAACTAATGGAGTCTCTGTCGCAGATAGGGCATTTTACCATCAATTCGATTTGAAAGTTCGAAATGGGGAGGATAAACTATTTGCTCGGGGTCGATGTTAACCGACACCCGATGTTTATAATAAGTACGACAGGTAAGGCGAGGTCCTTTGTGGCCGCCGAGTTCGGTTGAAACTATAGAGTATTTCGTCATACGCCGATAAATGGAGATTATGGGGACCTCTTTCTCTTCTTGGAGGCTTCAAAACCGGAAATAGATGTCATGACCCAGGCGGAAAAAAATAGCTGGCGCCGAATTTCAAGGACACACCTTGAGTACTGTGTTTTTCCTTCTGATAAGGTGAGAGATGCACCTCGGGAAACAAATGGTCCTAATTTGCCACATCACTTTTCAAAACCATCACACCCAACACTATTTGCTCAAAATGCTTCCTCTCAAAAGGTAATCCAATGGTGGCACACTCTAACGTTCAAAAAGTCGTAGTGAATTACGAAATTACGAAGAAATGAGTATATTCAAACTGCGTGAAAAGTACACAAATTCGGAAACTAAGGTTGATGAAACATTCGAATTTAACAATTTGCCTTGAAATTGTTCCCCTGCAATTTGATCTATTTAAATTTTCAAAATTTGTTCACGATTGTAGTCGCCTGGTACTAGAGCTAACTTTGCTCCTTTGTTTTTGATCCTTCGCATGTTCGATCATAATATGAGAAAAAAAGTACGATTTTAAAACTGAATATCTATTATTAGCTATCAGGGTAATTTAAGTCAAAACTTGAAAAATACAAAAATTTAGATGTAAGTTCTTTTAAGTTTCAAACCTGTTCATGATTTGAATCTTCTTATCCTAAGGAGAAGTTGTAAGAAAAATCTTCTCGAGCCGGTTGATTTTCCCCCTTCCCTCTTTCGATTCTCTTCCCCTCTTTCTCCCGTCTATTTCTCTTTGTCTCTTTATTTATCACGTGTCCATTTCTCTCTCTCTAGTCCTAGATTTGCGGTGGGGGTTTGGGACTATTGTCGAAGTTTGATACGCAATTGGTCATTGCACCCCAATTTTTCCTAATTTTCGTGGACCCTTGGAGGGGTTAGGCGGATGTGGCATTCTATGGCTGCGTTGACGAATTACGCCCCCTAATTGGGGTTGAAGGAGGGTGGATGCAATTTAGAATCATGAAACCTAAGTGGTGTTCCCCCCCCCCATCTTCAGGTGGGATTGTATGGGTTCCCTTTATCAGACAAAAATTTCAAAGTATAGAGCTAGTAAACAGCATGGAGAGGGCGCACTCATGTTTTGCGTACACCTCTTTCACGCTGATCAAAAACGATTCGGCGTCGCCACCAATTTCTTAAGCAATCACATCTCACTTGTTCCACTTAACTTCTCACCTTTTAATTATATTAACGATAACTTAATTTAGGCTCATTACAGGAAATAGTTGAGTGATTAGTTTCAGGATTTTGCAGCGGTGAAACCATTTATTGTTAAATATTTTCCGTAGTAACAAACTTTGGTTCTCCTGCACGTATTGCAAATAAGTCAAATACCTTTTACCCTAGCAGCTTGCACCCTCTTTTCATATTCATTCTTCTTATCAAACTTTTAACACCTTTATATTCAAAAAGTCAACTTTCATCCCTTCAACAACTGTCTATCCACCTACGAGAATATTTGGGCTCAACTCGTCCACAGGCATTTGCCATTTCAAAAACTATCTTTTCCAATATTGCGTATTCTAAAGCCCTTTCAAAACCAGTAAAGACAAGCCCCTAACGACGAGGAGGTTGGATACCTAACTTAAACTAATCTAACTAATTTACCTTGACTGAATAATGTAAGCCAAGCGAAGTTTTGAGAGCGCAAAAACCTGAAATTAAATGAATAAAACAGCTGTTTAAAAATACCCCAATACCACATACCTAATATATTTTGGCAATTTTGTTGTAGAAATCTGGGGAGAAATTTAGGTTGTAGTTCTTATTCGATCAATACGTGGTGAGATACCTGGCAAACTGATTTTTAAAGCGGCCTGAAGTCGAGAGTGATCTTTTTAATCACCTTGACGTAAAATGAACAGCATATATATATATATATATATATATATATATATATATATATATATATATATATATATATATATATATATATATATATATATATATATATATATATATATATATATATATATATTTATATATATATATATATATATATATATATATATATATATATATATATATATATATATATATATATATATATATATATATATATATATATATATATACATATATATATATATATATATATATATATATATATATATATATATATATATATATATATATATATATACATATATATATATATATATATATATATATATATATATATATATATATATATATATATATATATATATATATATATATATATATATATATATATATATATATATATTATATTCAGACGGAATGGGCGGTCAAAGTCAATTGAGTGACCTTCGCTCGTCTCCCAGCAGCGGCAGACGAGGGGGGCGATAAGGAAATGAGGATTTCCAAATTCAAGCGCGTGGAAGGATTTATCTTCAGAATCGAGTGCAATTGGCTGTTAGTATAATAAAGAAGGCTGTGGGACTCTGGGGATATGAAACGGAAGGTAACAAAATAATCTTTAATAATTACAAGAGATATAGGGTATATATACAAATAGAAAAGGTTGCAAACGGATACTTAGTGTTTACAGGGACCAGATTAAAGAATTACCAGGAGCGAAGTAAATAAACTCAAACGTGAGCTTACAAGCGGCTGCTGTTGAGTTAATATACGTACATACACTTTATGGGTCGACTCGTCAAGAAACCACAATTCAGTCGCTGGAGCCTAACTTGGGGTTGGAGGCTTTATGAGACGACACAGGGGATGGGTGATCGAACGAGTGAATCATAATCGATGGAGTTTAACCTCGAGGAGTTAATTCGAGGGAGTACTTGCGCGAGACGAGGTTCAAACCGAATCCAAGGATAGCCAATTGACTGGGGCTAAATTCCTTCGGTGAGAATTCTTGCTTTCGAGCTTGAGAAGGGCAACGGAATCGAATCGAGAAAACAACGTGCGTCGTGCAGAAAAGCGGGCCTATACTGTTTTTCCCGGCTGAGCCGAGCATTATATATGGGCCGGCCGGAGGTGAAAATGCCTTAGTCCAAAGAGGATCATCTTCACCAAATACTCCACAGGAAGAGAGAGATGAATCCCAGCCGAGTTTCTTGATAACGCCCGGAGAGGCGGGCAGCGTTTTCTTGCGCCTGCACGCTTGGAATTCTTGCTTCTGCATTATCAGCGGAAGTGGCTCGAGTCTCTCACGGTTCCCACGACTTTTCTCCGCGTTGCCCGACCTCGTGCCCAGCCTCATGGCTTCTCGGTCACATGGCGGTATTAACTTCTATTTCCAACACACCTACCAGGTAGCTTCTTTTGCGTTGGTATGTGTGCCCTGTTACCTTTAGACAAACATGATTAAAGTCTACACTGAACTTTATTTGAGCATAATGACAATGCCCTCCATCTCGATACACAACAATATGTCATCACTAAAAAGTTCTGGTTCGAGAAACTCCCGAAAGATATCAAGTTAGATGTAACTGTTGCACATAATTCCTTAAAGAGAAATGGACCGTAAATTTAGGATTTAATCATTGTCAGCCACAGGTTAACTTTTGGACAGTCTCTTTGCCATTGACTTTAACAGGTTTTTTAGGGTACCAGATACGACAATTGTATTGATTGAATTTACGACATATGGTTGAAAGTCGCCTCTTCCCTGAATAAGATTTTATCGAATGAACTTTCATTTTCGATTTGATCTTCAAATTGTGCACACCTTGGTGCTCAATTTGGATAATCTTCGTTTAAGGTAGAAAGTATCTCAATAGCTCTGGAGAAGTTGTATACTAGGTCACTAGAATATTGAGAAATACCCGATAAATGGAAGAGAGCGAATGTAGTCCCCATTTTCAAGAAGATGAGTAAAGAGGATCCAAATATCTTTAGACCGGTTAGCCTAACTTCTGTAGTCTGTAAAATTCTCGAGAAAATAGTTGAAAAAGGGATTTGCCAACATCTAGAGGGGGAGGGGTTACTCAGCGATGCTCAGCATGGGTTTAGATCAGGTAGATCATGTTTGACTAATTTACTAGACTTTCTGCAGTTCGTAACAAATCAAGTAGATAAGGGAGAGAATATTGATATAATTTACTTAGATTTTAGTAAAGCATTTGATAAGGTACCACATAGGAGACTAGTTCATAAATTAAAAATGATTGTGATATGTGGGGGTGTTTCAAATTGGATAGCTGAGTGGCTGAAAGACAGGAAGCAAAGGGTAGTGCTAAATGGTGTAAAGTCAGAGTGGAGGGATGTTATCAGTGGGGTTCCTCGGGGATCAGTTCTCGGTCCATTATTATTTGTCATCTATATAAATGATTTGGGGAGGCAGTTAATAATAAAGTGTCATTTTTTTCGGATGATACCAAATTAGCAGCTGTAGTTAAAGATATTGATGATAATTTTAAAGTGCAGGGGGATTTAAATAAATTGTTATCCTGGGCACATAAGTGGCAAATGACTTTCAACCTTGATAAGTGCAAAGTTATTAACATGGGAAAAGATAATAGAGAATTTAACTATGAAATGGATGGGCATTGGCTGAGCTCAGTAGAGGATGAGAAAGATCTAGGAGTACTAATAGATAAGTCATTAAGGTTTTCTAAGCAGTGTATTGAAGCAAGAAATAGGGCAAATAGAGTGCTGGGTTTCATTAAGAGAAATTTCAGTTACAAAAGTAAGGAGGTTATTCTTAAACTCTATAACTCTTATGTTAGGTCACATCTAGAGTACTGTATACAGGCATGGTCCCCACATTTTATACACGATATTAACCTTCTCGAGTCAGTGCAACGGAGGGCAACAAAGATTATTCCTTCCCTGAGGCACCTTGAATATATATATAGACTGAGGGTATTAAATATGTTCTCGTTCGAAAGGAGGTGTGTGAGAGGGGATATGATTGAGCTCTTTAAAAAATTTCCTGGGATAGATAAATTGGATGTTAGCAAGTTTTTTGAGTTAGATGATGGAAATCGGACTAGAGGTCACCACTTGAAAATTAAAAAGCAAGGGGGTAGGTTGGATTTAAGAAAATATTTTTTCACCAATAGAGTGGTAGACTTCTGGAACAAATTGCCGCGGAGGGTAGTAGGTAGTCCAAACTTAAATGTATTTAAGAGTAGGTTGGATGAGTTTATGGGGAGTGAAGGTTGTGATGGTTCCTAAGTTTTGTATATATTAATATTGTTTGTATATATCTATAGCTGCATGATTTCGTTCTTGACAAGCCTTGATTGCTTATACCCTTGTTTCTGGACGCAATCCTCTGGATGTAGTTTTCTTGGGAGTTTGGGTGCCTTAAAAAAGAGGCCGTTTGACTCGGATGACCTATGATGGGTCCTTGTGGCTTTTGTCATCGGTTATATTATATTGTGGGGGACTTTGATTTTGTCTTTCTCTGGTGATTATTGATATAGTCCTATGTGGGTGGGTTTTGACGGATGCGGATGACCTTTGATAGGCCCTTGTGGCTTTTGTCATCCATGAAATTATGTTATGTTATGTTATGTTATGTTATGTTATGAACCACTCCACTTGAACTATGAGAGTTAAAGTTTATGGCTAAGCTATACGAGACTTTTGCCGCGATCACTTAAAATTAAGAGAAAACAATCGAGGAATCTGCGCCAGAAAGCTTGCAGACCGAGATACTTTTCCTTCAACTTTAAAGCCAAATACTAACGAGTGCAGAAACTTTGTAAGGAAAGTGGTAAAGATAGAAGAAGTGAAAATATGTGAAAGACGTATAGCTGTCGATCTTCCTGCAGGTATTGGGGTCGGAAGAGCAACCGCAAGCGTTGGGCCCGGGAAGGCATACAATCCTCCAGATGTCAGCCGCAGCAAGGTTGCCTATTGCTACACCTGGCATTCCCTTGACAGAAGATATCTAGCCGCAGATCAATCATTGGTGTTTGGAGGGCACGCTTATCCTCAGATGTCAGCCGTGAAATCGACAGAGTTGCAGGCGAGGAGGAGTGATCCGATGGTCATTCAGGCGAGGCAGAGATGACTCAGGAAGTAAGACGGGTTTTTTTGCGAGGACAGCCGTTAAAATATACGTTCTCCACACATTTCAGGTACACGTCTTCCACACATTTAAAGTACACGTCTTCTACACATCTAAAGTAAACTTCTTCCACGCATTTAAAGTACACCTCTGTTGAGGTGGTTAGCCAAAGGGAAAATAGGTGTGTGAGTAGAAGGACACAGAACCTATTAGCTTGACTAATAGATTCGGGGCCCTAAGAGAGGAAGTAACTGGAAGTGATATGACTGATGGGGGGGGAGGTAAAGTGACTGGTAGTTTGAATGAGAATAGGCGTGGGGATGGAGTTAGGTCTGTGGGGGTTAGGAATAGGAGCCTGGCTGAATTGCTTGTGATGGGTGATTCCGAGTTAGAAATTTAGATAGGAAGTTGAATGCAAGTAGATTGAATGGTTTGAGGGTGTGTTTGCCGGGTGCTGGAGTGAGAGATTTGTCTGATAGGTATGAGGAGCTGGTGTCTGGCTGTGCAAGGGATGCGGTTGTGATTACACATTTAGGAGTGAATGATGTGAAGAAAGTGGGTGCATGTGAGTTACGTGAGAGGTACAAGAGGTTGATTGAAAAGGTGAAAGAAAGTATAATGAAAGGTGTTGTGACAGGTGTGCTTCCAAGAATGGATGTTGGGTAGAATGGATGTCTCGTGCGATTGGGCTGAATGATTATGTAAGGAAGATGTGTGAGATGGAAGGTGTCATGTTTGTGGATGTGTGGGATAGGTTTGTTGGAATGAAAGAAATGTATGCGATGGATGGACTGCATTTGAGTAGGAGGGAGGTAGATGTGTTGTGGGAGGAGTATGATCGTCTTTGCGGGCGGGAAACTAGATACTAATAGTGGTCAGGGAATTATGAGAGGACATTATAGTACTGAAAGTAGAATGGACTTGGCAGATAACAGAAATAGGTTCCAAGGCGATAGAGGTGAGGTCATTCAGGTTGGAAGAGGTGCTTCAGGGATAGGGGGGTTAAATTGTTTCTATACAAATGCTCGTAGTCTTAGAAACAAAAAGGATGAGCTATTTAGTTATATTAGCAATGAGGATATAGATATATTATGCGTTACTGAATCATGGGTTAATGAAATAGAATTTAGTGACACTATAAGTGAATTTGATTTACAGGGCTATAATATGTACATTAGTCAAAGGACAGGTAGGATTGGTGGAGGAATAATTATCTATATAAAAAACAACATTGTTTCAAGTTTAAATACTTCAATAAAGCAGGATGGAGTTGAGTCACTTTGGATAGATATTAGGTTCAGTAAAAATAGAATGGTGCATCTGGGAGCCTTTTACAGACCACCTGGGAAGACTGATGATATAAATGAACTAATGATAAGGGAAATAAGTAAGGGATGTGAAACAGATGCAGTTATTATTGGGGACTTCAACTTAAACTCTGTGGACTGGGAAAATATGATAGGTAGGGATAGAACAAGTGGCAGGTTCATAGAATGCTTTGAGGATAATTTTTTGAATCAATTTGTTAATGAGCCAACGAGGGGGGACAATATATTAGATTTAGTACTTTCTAACAGTGATCATTTAGTTCAAGAATTGACTGTTGGGGAAGCATTGGGAAATAGTGACTGTAGTAGAATGCCCCCCTTTTTGTTCTAAGAGTGCTAAGAGTGCTAATATTGATATCTTAAAGAAGAGAGCCGTCTCAAACACGTAAGGATATAGAGAAACGCACCATAATTCCAAAATAAACTTATATTTTAACTTTAACAATTCAATACACAAAAATTAACCATTAACCACAGAAATACTCCGAATATTATAATACACAAGAATTAATTAAATTAGTTTGATCCTCTAAAATTGGTTAATTCCGCTACACACTTCAATATATAAGATTTAGGCTTACGGACTCTACTAGAATCTAAATACTTCAGGAATGTTATTGTCTCACGACGCGTGCCGCCCGGCCAGATGTAGGTGGGCGGGATCACGAGGTCCTTTTGGTGAAGGTAGCAGCTGGGAGGTCCACACGGTATTCAGGGGGGGGGGTCTTCAAGGACGAGAACAATTACGGTGCTTTATGCGGCACCAAGGTAGGCGGGGTCTCTCTAGCGAGATTGAGTCGAACTTGGTTCTTAAACCAAGTTAACTTGGAGTGTGGTGTGACCACCGAGTAACGAGCTCGAGGGGGATCTTTTCTCCTTCGTTACTTAATTCCTCATGGGCGAGGTCTGAACTCAGGGAGGGTCTTCTTCAAGGGCAAGGATCGAGGAGGGGGGTTTCTCTGACGAGAATAAGTTAAACTTGAATAATTTAACTTACAGGTCGGTTTGGTAACCAGGAACTAGCTCGAGGATGAGCTTCTTCTTAGTTCCAGCCTTCCTCAAGGGCGAGTATAACGGAGGGGGGTTTCTCTGACGAGAATTAGTTGAACTTGGTTCTTCAACCAAGGGAGGGTCTTCTTCAAGGGCAAGGATCGAGGAGGGGGGTTTCTCTGACGAGAATAAGTTAAACTTGAATAATTTAACTTACAGGTCGGTTTGGTAACCAGGAACTAGCTCGAGGATGAGCTTCTTCTTAGTTCCAGCCTTCCTCAAGGGCGAGTATAACGGAGGGGGGTTTCTCTGACGAGAATTAGTTGAACTTGGTTCTTCAACCAAGTTAACTTATGAGTTTGGTGTGGCCACCGAGTAACGGGCTCGAGGGTGAGCCTTTTCCTTCTTCTTTTCTTAATTCATCAAGCACGAGGAATACCCCTGGTGTTGAAGATGCACCAGGATATGAGGAGTCTCTCTGACGAGAGTAAGTTGAACTTAACAAAGTTAACTTAGCGTTTGGTTTGATAAACAGGGACTAGCTCGAGGATGAGCTGCTTCTGAGCCTCTTAAGGTAGGTAGCCTTGCCCCTCTTGCAGGGTACTTCTTGGTCTGGCGAGCCAAGTAATCTACCAATCCAGTCTAGGTAGCCCGGGGTCTTAATCCGGGGACTTCGTCACCTGGAGATTGACGTATTCTACTGATCCAGTCTGGGTAGCCTGGGGTCCTAATCCGAGGACTTCGTCACCTGGAGACTGACGTATTCTACCAATCCAGTCTGGGTAGCCCGGGGTCTTAATCCGAGAACTTCGTCACCTGGAGACTGACGTATTCTACCTCGATTTTCCTCAGTGTTTCTTATTTATACCTCGTCACCCCACTGGGGGAGTGGTAAAAGGGGGCGGAGGTTTGAGGACCCGCCCAGGAGGGTTCTTATGCCAAACGGTTTTTCTAATCAAGTCTTACATCGGCTTCTCTTTAGCCTTTGAGCTTGGGAGAAACACGTCTCCAATTTCTTACTTGACGTGAAATTGAATCTCACTCTCCTGGGGGAGATCTTGCATTTTACCACCTTTCGGTCTTTCATAGCGACGAGTGGCGCGGCTCTGTGGTTACGCGCTTGACCCGACGGGGTGGGGACGGATGTCTTTGCGGTAATCGCCTCGTGACTCCACTGCGAGAGAACGGGGGAGTGACGATTCTTCTAAGGTGACCATCAGATAGTTCGTTTTAACTTGGGAATTGAGAAGGGTAAAATAACCGAGAGTGCTGTAAAAGTTCCAAATTTTCATAAAGGAGATTATGTAAAGCTTCAAAGCTTGCTAAATTTGGTAGACTGGGATGTAGAATTCAGAGGTAAAAATGCTTATGAGATGTGGATACTTTCAAGCATATAATAAATGTAGTCCAAGAGCAATGTATCCCGATGAAGGCCATTAGGAACAAAAGTAGGAAACCATTATGGTGGAATCAGGAGATAGCTAGAAAAATTTCAGAGAAGAAAAGGGCATACAAAAAATAAGATTATAAAGAAGAACAAAAAGGTGCCAAAAAATTAAATTAGCTCAGGATAGCAACAAAGATCCTAGAAAGTGCTTTAGTTACTATAAAATTAATAACAAGTCTGGCAGAGTTAAAATAGGACCTATCAAATATGAAGGGGTTGTGAGAGAAACTGATGAGGAAATAGTTGAGGTACTAAATGGTCATTTTGCATCAGTATTTACAAAAGAGAAACTAAATAGTCTTATGTATAGTACTCATGGGTCAGGGAAACAGGTGTTTACTACCATTAGTGTGGATTGGAGGACGATAAAAGAACTAATAGGTGAGTTAGATACTACCAAGGCCTCCGGCCCTGATAATATTCATTCTAGGATACTTAAAGAAGGGGTAGAAAGTATCTCAATAGCTCTGGAGAAGTTGTATACTAGGTCACTGGAATATGGAGAAATACCCGATGATTGGAAGAGAGTGAATGTAGTCCCCATTTTAAAGAAGAGTAGTAAAGACGATCCAAATAACTTTAGACCGGTTAGCCTAACCCCTGTAATCTGTAAAGTTCTTGAGAAAATAGTTAAAAAAGGGATTTGCCAACATCTAGAGAGGGAGGGGTTAATCAGCGATGCTCAGCATGGGTTTCGATCAGGTAGATCATGTTTGACTAACTTACTAGACTTTCTGGAGTTTGTAACAGATCAAGTAGATAAGGAAGAGAATGTAGATGTAATTTACTTGGATTTTAGTAAAACATTTGATAGGGTACCACATAGGAGACTAGTTCATAAATTAAAAATGATTGGGATATGTGGGGGTGTTTCAAATTGGATAGCTGAGTGGCTAAAAGATAGGAAGCAAAGGGTAGTGCTAAATGGTGTAAAGTCAGAGTGGAGGGATGTTATCAGTGGGGTTCCTCAGGATGAGTTCTCGGTCCATTATTATTTGTCATCTATATAAACGATCTTGGGGAGGCAGTTAATAATAAAGTGTCAATTTTTGCGGATGATACCAAATTAGCAGCTGTAGTTAGAGATATTGATGATAATTTTAAAGTGCAGGGGGATTTAAATAAATTGTTATCCTGGGCACATAAGTGGCAAGTGACTTTCAACCTTGATAAGTGCAAAGTTATCAACATGGGAAAAGATAATAGAGAATTTAACTATAAAATGGATGAGCATTGGCTGAGCTCAGTAGAGGATGAGAAAGATCTAGGAGTAGTAATAGATAAGTCATTAAGGTTTTCTAAGCAGTGTATTGAAGCAAGAAATAGGGCAAATAGAGTGCTGGGTTTCATTAAGAGAAATTTCAGTTACAAAAGTAAGGAGGTTATTCTTAAACTCTATAACTCTTATGTTAGGCCACATCTAGAGTACTGTATACAGGCATGGTCCCCACATTTCAGACACGATATTAAGCTTCTCGACTCAGTGCAACGGAGGGCAACAAAGATTATTCCTTTCCTGAGGCACCTTGAATATATAGATATACTTAGGGTATTAAATATGTTCTCGTTCGAAAGGAGGTGTGTGAGAGGAAAAATGATTGAGCTCTTTAAAAAAATTTCTGGGATAGATAAATTGGATGTTAGCAAGTTTTTTGAGTTAGATGATGGAAATTGGACTAGAGGTCACCACCTGAAAATTAAAAAGCAAGGGTGTAGGTTGGATTTAAGAAAACATTTTTTCACCAATCGAGTGTTAGACTTCTGGAACAAATTTCCGCGGAGGGTAGTAGGTAGTCCAAATTTAAATGTATTTAAGAGTAGGTTGGGTGAGTTAATGGGAAGGGAAGGTTGTGATGGTTCCTAAGTTATATATATATATATATTAATATTGTTTGTATATATCTATAGCTGCATGATTTCGTTCTTGACAAGCCTTGATTGCTGATACCCTTGTTTCTGGACGCAATCCTCTGGATGTAGTTTTCTTGGGAGTTTGGGTGCCTCAAAAAAGAGGCCGTTTGACTCGGATGACCTATGATGGGCCCTTGTGGCTTTTCTCATCCGTTATATTAGATTGTGGTGGACTTTGATTTTGTCTTCCCCTGGCGATGGTGCTTTTTGTGGGTGGGTTTTGACGGATGCGGATGACCTTTGATAGGCCCTTGTGGCTTTTGTCATCCGTGAAATTATGTTATGTTATGTTATGTTACACGTCCTCCGCACATTTTGGCGTACACGTCCTTCCCACATTAAGATACACGTCCTCCAAACATTTAAGGTACACGTCTTCCACACATTTAAGATACACGTCCTCCAAACATTTAAGGTACACGTCTTTCACACATTTAAGATACACATCTTCTACACATTTAGGGTGAATGTATTTCCAAATATTTAAGGTACACTTCTTCCACACAATTAATATAGACGTCCTCCACATATTTAAGGTACACGTCTTCCACACATTTTAGGTACACGTTTTACGTACATTTTAGGTACATGTCCTCTACATATTTTAGGTACACGTCCTCCACACAATTAATATACACGTCCCTTAACATATTTAAGGTACACGTCTTCCACTTTCACCTCTTCTCACTCTCCCTACTCCTGGCTACTATCTACCTCCTACCCCTTCCAGTCTGCAAGTGTGGTTATAGATTACACAGAGTTGGCCTTAATACGAAGAGGGTGATTACAGAGCTACAAAAATTGATTTAGCAGTTTTAATCTAACCCTCTCCGCCCAACCCCACCCCAACCACATCGAAATCTAACCCTCCCCATCACACCCCACCCACATCGAAATCTTCAAATATACAGGGTATCTCCAAAGTCTCACTCCAAGTAAAAGTAAAAAAAACCTATTAATTAATTAGCAGTTGCAAACATGTTAAGACGCGTTCAACGGATTGACGGACTTGTTTTTATCGCTTAGAATTCCTTTTTTTCCTCTGGGGCCTGACTTTTGGGACACCCTGTGTATACACTAAGAGAATTTTGTCTTTTTTTTGTGGGGGAGACAATTTCCCACTGCTCTAATTATGCACCCCACCCCCCTTTAAAAAAATTTAATTTGCTGTGTGGGTTTGTATAAGATCCCCCTAAAGTCATCGGGGTCGGGAGGGAAAGCATCTGCGGGTATTGGGCCTTGGAGGGCACACAATCCTCCAGATGAGAAGTGCAGGATTGCTTCCATGGTACACATGGCACCCCCCTTGTGGAGAATAGTAATATAACAGAAAATGGAAGCTGTAGAAGAGAATAAGGGTGGAAGAGTAGGGGGTCTCCACACTTCCTGCCCCGAACAGAGATGAGTGGACGAAAGCTGGTCGACAACTAGCCTGCAAAACGAGCCAAGGAAAAATAGGTGAGAAAACGACTGTGTGGAAAAGGTCGAAAAAAAGTTAAACTGGAGATATCCAAATGGAATAAAGCTTAGGTGTTTTCAATCTTGCTTCAGACTACCGAGGACACTCGAGCCGGAAGAAGGTTCCATTCCTCTAGGTGCCAAGTGTACAAACCTACACGGGGTCAAGAAAGACAAACATAATCTTCAAGGGGAAAAGTCTCATAGAGGTAGTGCCTAGGCTACGCGTAGCGTTAAATGACCTTCCGCAGCCATGGAAATCTTAAAATTACGAGAATATCCGCGTTTGTCATCCAACAACGCTTCGTGTACGAGAATATCCGCGTTTGTTCATCTGACATCGCTTCGTGTACGAGAATATCTGCCTTTGTTCATTCGACAACGCTTCGTATACGAGAATATCCGCGTTTGTTCATCCGACAACGCTTCGTGTACGAAAATATCCGCATTTTTCATCCGACAACGCTTCTTGTACGAGAATATCCGCGTTTGTTCATTCAACAACGCTTCGTGTATGAGAATATCTGCGTTTGTTCATTCGATAACGCTTCGTGTACGATAATATCCGCGTTTGTTCATCCAACAACGCTTCGTGTACGGGAATATCCGCGTTTGTTTATCCAAAAACGCTTCGTGTACGAGAATATCCGCGTTTGTCATCCAACAACGCTTCGTGTACGAGAATATCCGCGTTTCTTCAACCGACAACGCTTCGTGTACGAGAATATCTGCGTTTTTTAATTTGACAACGCTTCGTGCACGAGAATATCCGCGTTTGTTCATTCAATAACACTTCGTGTACGAGAATATCTGCGTTTGTTCATCCGACAACGCTTCGTGTACCAGAATATCTGCGTTTGTTCATTCGATAACGCTTCGTGTACGATAATATCCGCGTTTGTTCATCTGACAACGCTCCGTGTACAAGAATATCTGCCTTTGTTCATTCAACAACGCTTCGTGTACGAGAATATCTGCGTTTGTTATTTTGACAACGCTTCGTGCACGAGAATACCTGCGTTTGTTCATTCAACAACGCTTCATGTACGAGAATATCTGCGTTTGTTCATCCGACAACGCTTCGTGTACGAGAATATCTGCGTTTGTTCATTCGACGACGTTTCGTGTACGAGAATATCCGCATTTGTTCATTCGACAACGCTTCGTGCACGAGAATATCCTCGTTTGTTCATCCGACAACGCTTCGTGTACAAGAATATCTGAGTTTGTTCATTCGACAACGCTTCGTGTACGAGAATATCCGCGTTTCTCCATCGGACAACTCCTCGTGTACACTGCTGTAAATAAAACAACAACACTAAACTTTATCAGTTTCAATTGCTTTGGATGACCACTCATATTGCTTAAAAAGGAAGTAATGATTCTATTTTTGCCTTTGTGAATTTTGATACTTCGTAGTTTTTCGTGTTCACTTTTAGTCATGATAGAAACCTAGCAACAACTGATCACAGGTCATGTGACTTGAGTTTATAAATTCATATTATATCCCGTCTAAAGCTATTTGTGATGCAGACAACGTTATATAATACACCGTGAGCATAATATCTAATGACCAGATTGAAAATCTTGCTTGTACTTCTAACGGTTAGTAAGTTTAAAAAAGTTAATTTCCTTCATTTGTTATTTCATGTTCCGATGATCTCAATGTTTCTTTTTTGTCTTTAATTGGCCTCATACGGTTCTTTATGGGGTTTCTGTTTTTCACATAACCAAAAATATGAATGAGATTAAGAATAGCTGTGAATCTTTAATCAACTGCTGGGTTTTGCCGTTTTAAAACACAAACCGCACGAAAACATACCTCATCTACTGATATGGGATCGTTGGAACAGCACAAGGACTTTAGTCCTCCCCCTGTACTTCACTTTCCTATAAATAGTAGCTGTGGGACACTACAGCGCGATCCGAAGTTCTTGTCACCTTCTACCGAAAAGTAAGAAGAACAATATAATAATGTCAAATACATGTACTGGTGTTAGTGTATTCACTTTCATTGACACTGTCACATATCGAGAAGGTCTGCGTGAACACCCTCATACACACGACTATGTGCCCATACACTTGCAATCTGCTTCTCTTCCAAACTATAGGAGCTCGTGTCAGCCATCTGGAATAGAAAATTAGAACAATTATTAACAGGAGGTGACAAGACTTTCGGACCACTCTGTACATTTTCTCGACAAGATTCGTCGTCAAGCTTGGAGGCTCCGCTTGTGGCTGGGACAGCTTTATCACTGTCACTGGTAAATCACATTGATTTAACCTGCAAACGCTTTCAGAGCTCATTGGGGTTTCAATGCAACCTTAACTTTGTAAACATTGTCATTTTCGCGGGCCTTATAAAGAACGGCTACTAAGAGGAATGGTAACAGCTACTAACAAGAATGGTAACAAAAACGCAGTACGTATAATCTTTGAGGGCAATTCATTTTGATGCTGATATCAGAAATGAAAGCTTCCATCATCAATCCAACATTAGTTATTATTATTTTAAATTTTAAAAGGCAAAGTTTGTTAGTTGAAATTTGTAAATCAAGTAGTGAAAATGGAAGAAGTAAAAATGTGTGGAAGATATATACCTGCGGTGTTTAGGGCCTGGAGGGCATTCCTACAGATTCCAGCTGATGCGTGACATCAATCCAATATGGGTATAATTAATGTGCTGTGTCATATACCCCCAAATTAAACGTGACTGCATGGTTTAGTTAATTAATTGCTCCCAGCCCCATTTTAACTAACGACAAAGTCCTCGGACCAGAACATGAAATACACATAAAGATCAGAATGACAATCGCTGGCAACCCGTGGGCAATAGAGGTCAGTCCTCTTTGGGGGGTGGGGGTACTACAAGCTAGCGAGCAGATAATCATCGTGAGCGAGAAAGGGTCGCCTATTCACCGTCAGGAGAGTGTGGATAAAGTAACATTTTCGGTCGGTTCCTGGACGGAAGAGTGGTATGTTGTGTGTGGGAAGTAAGGAGGGTGGAATGGACAGCTGTATGAAGACATACGTGGCTGAAATCTTCTGCACAAATGCCCAAATTCGACGCGCCGGCTTATTGGTAGCAGCTCCCAACGATCGCCTAAATTCTTATGCCCGCTCTCGCCGGGACTCGAACTCTGTACCAAAGCGGGTAGATCCCTCGCCCTAACTACTCGGTAAGCAAGATGACCACATATTTTCATGGAAGAAGTCCACGGGAATAGTTGGGGTCGTGTCCCCTCATGTTCCCACTATTTGCCTAGATTCATCCCCCGATGTCTCGAGGGCATCAAGTCATTTTGCGTCGTCTCCGAACCGGACACACTCTCGGGAGGGGTGCCATCGGATGAACCACTCCCTTGACTAGTCTGTGAGAACTGTTTGGTACCCCCGACAGTATGCTCCTTCTGGGTTGGGCCTCTTAGTCCGGGAGAGCTTCGCTCGGGGTACCTGTCTCAGTACCAGAGTGATAGGGGTTGCAACCGTCGGCCCCTGGTGTTGGAGACGGGTTCTTGCGCGCCAGGTTATGATGTTATAGAGTATTTGGAAGAGATGGGTCTCACGTTGGACCCTTGAACATGTTTATTAATTGTTGTGTTTCTATTGTTGTTGTTTTTGTTTTGTGTGTGTATTTGTCGTTATCTTAAATTAATCGATTATTGTTTTTCGTTTTTCGGCCATTCCCTGGTCGCAGGCCGCCAAATGAGCACTCGAAATGTTTTACAAAAATTCAGAAGAATCTAACTCTCAATATTATATATTCAAAGAAAGGGTATAGGTGAGGTTGTGAGCGAATGTAGCATTGTGGTTTTCGTCCACAAGGGCTGCCATATTCAGCCCTTGGTGAGAAGCCCAATGCTTCTTAAGTCCGCTGAGAAGATATAAATCAAATCTTTCGTTTTGGATTCCTCTCCTCACGAGTTATATTGCTTGGAAGTATCAAAATAACCTAACCTAACCCCTTTCGCCCAACCCTCACATAGACCCTGCTACCCTGTCTTGTCATCGTCGGATCTTCTCCAATGACCAGGAACTGATGAACCTGGGATTTTGCCTTACTCTTTCCCTCGCCAGATTCCACCACTCCTACTACTAACCTCAACGAGTCTCATCGCTCTTTATCTCGGATCCTCTCCTCTTGCCTTGCTGCTCATGTGCTCCTTCTCCCCACCTCCTCTCACTGATCATGTGCTCTATGGTTCTCCGATATTGTAGTATTCGGATAGAAAATTAACACAGGAGAGCCTGTAAGAAACGTCTTGGGGCTACTGGTGCTTGTAACCCTAGACCGCAATATCTTCCCGTCGCCCATAATGTTTTCAATTGAAAGCCAACCCTCCCTACCGTCACTTATAGCCACTCTGTTCTCCATCCAACTAGTTAAATATTTTGCAACCCGTGTTCCTCTTTGCCGTCGTGGTTTCTCTCGTGCAATCCTCATTCTTGTGAACTGCACCTGCCATCCATTCGATTCAAAATTACTTTATACAGTGGAACTGTACTGGTGTACACAGATGGCTTAAAGTAAAAATGAAAAAATTGACTTCTACACTATCTTCACCATATTTGAAGCCGGTGGGGAGGGCGGCAACGGCTTGAGGTGCGTGGAAAGTCCTCTGTTCACCGACCGTAAATGATAACGACGTCGGGAGCGCTGTTGTGGTATTCTCAACAATACTTGAAGAGTCATGGCCATCGAATTCTCATATTTCTGATGAAAAAGCCTTCCCAGTAGATTCGGTCATCAAGAAGCAGAATGACTGCGTGGTAAGCTTCGGCCAGGACGTCTCCAAAATCCACTACCTTTCCACGAGCAAGCACCCGTCCTCCGTGATGATATTCGGCGCCGTGGCTTCGAATTGCAAGAAATTGCCACCGGTGTGGTTCGCGGGCGGTTACAGGGTTACCGCGGCTGATTACAGGGGCATCTTGGCCACAAAACTCCTGCCCGGGGTGAGAAAGATCACAAAGAAGGTGGAATAATTCTTTCAGCAGGAGGGTGCCCCAGCCCAAATGAACTTCAAGTCGAAGGATTTTTCGCCGCCACAGTCACCAGCCCTCAATATCATCGACTAGACTACAACGTATATGCACATATCGAGGGTAAGGCCTCCAAGGTCCGCCAAAGCAACGTCGACTTTCTGAAGTCCTCCATCAACCCCCTGTGGGCCAGCATGGGGAAGGATTTCGTCGCAACGTGTGTGCGATCTTCAATAAAAACGTGTTTAACTGCAACAAAACTATCAGTGTGTCATTTGTTGAGAGCCTCGTAACGACTGTAACAGGACATTTGCAATACCTGGACATAGTGAATCATATGGTGCGTTAAGTGCCCTTGAGGCATAGGAAGTGCCGCATCTCTTCGTTCGTAGTATGAATAATGCCAAGGCTACTACACATGGGAAGGTTTCGAGGTTGTATTCTGTTGTGTCCCTGTACATTGGAGTTGCTGGAAAAGGGCACGCTTTTCACGTGCCAGTCATTCCGGACAGACTGAACCACCGGTTCAGCGTTTCGCTCTTTTCCACAATGACTACATGGCATGAATCAGAATAACCTTTGCGGCTGTATGGAGAAATCGATGTGAGATGGCGGTCTGGAATTTGAAATTGTTTGCCTTTGCGCCGCGACTATTCACATATAACTTGTAGTTATACCCCTCCCCCCTCTCTATGTGCCATCAAACTTGCTTTGAAGATCAACCTCTTTTTCTGAGCCTATCCTTATTGTATAGACAGGTGCTCTATTAAATCTTTTGGCCTTAAGGAGTGCCACGCAAAACCGCCTATTATTTTTATTTATTTCACTATTTTTTTTCTCTAGATAGAGTATTAATGAAGAATTTTGTTAGCAGCTTTTCGTTAAGTGAATTTTGAGGATTTACCTCGTTTTCGAAATATATTAAGTCATCCATTAAGCAATGCGACATTTTTTCATGTTTATCGTTATTTAATGGATAGAAATAAAACAACTGTGAACTTATTTATATTTAAATAAGTATTTAATAATATAATTTCCCCCAGTTTCTACCACTAATCCCCATCTTTCCACTAAAATAATAAAACAATCATTTGACTTTGATTTTAAAGTTGTTTCAACTGCTTTTCTGTGGTTGGCATCTTCATTCTCTTCAGGTGATTAGCTAAACTAAAAAGATAGTAATCTGATGGGGCTAACGCGAGTGAGTATGGAGGATGACTCATTAGTCCCAATCGTAATAACGTTTAATATTATTGTACATAACCCACTCTTCGTCTCTTACATATAACAATCCTATTAAAAAAAAATCAGTTTTTAGTCAAGAAAGGAAAGATGAACAAAGGTTGATTCTTTGTTGCAAGGGTACCTCTGAGAGGTCGTGAAGAATCTATTGGCCGAATCCTGCAACCTCGCTTATCTCCTTTAAATGAGGATGCACAGAGGAATGAGTTAAATGTAGTTTTTCAGCCAATTCTTCAACAGTTACAATCGGATTTTCTTCCACTGTTATTTTTAAAAGATCTTCATCAAATTCCTTCGGGCGTCATGAACGGGATTCATCATTGAGACCAACGTTCTAGAGAGAGAAAATGCCCCATTATTTATGAGATGACATAATACTTCTCGATAAGCCCATAGACGGATAACATCCTTTTCAGAGTGTGATATGATAAGGACAACTTAGCTTTGGTATACAGGGAATGGGTGGTAGCAATATTATTTTTTCGGTCTTTAGGAGTAAAAATCTTACTACGGATATCTGTAAGATAGTGGAATGGGATTGTTAAAACTTTAAACTGGAGTAGAATTTTTACCTGCTTCAAATAGCCAAGATTAATCTATGATCAAATGCTCAGAAATTAAAAAATGCTTTAGAAAGTGCGAGAACGAAAGTATAAGTAGAAAATAAAGAGAATAGCAAATAAAAAAAATCTGAATAAATTGTGTAATGAAAAGATGGAATCCAAATTGGGACAGGAAATAAACAGTAATTGAGTTGCGATATGCTAAGAATTATTAAAAGATCTTTATATTATGGAGTATTTTTGTTGTTTTATGGGTTTTTTTTCTAGTTTCAATATTTTTATTAAGAGAGTTTCAGATATTCTTAGTGTTTGTTATTCGGCGGCTTTATTTGATGTATGGGATTTGTCTATTATTTTCTGGTAGTGGTGTTCCTTTAAAGGTGTTCGTTGGGTGTTGAATCGATGTTTTGCGCGTGTATCAAGGTTATTGGTGGTAAAACCAATGTATGACAATAAAAATTGGTTAACCGCATAATTACTATGTTGATATTTTGGCCAAGTTGAAAATTTGGAATGAAGCTTGAGGCTTCTGTAGTAACAATGCAATCGTGTTTTCATTTTTTTTGCGCAGGACCAAGTGAGGTTTGAGGAAATTTTGTAAGGATTTTTTTCTTCTTCAACAATTTGAATTTTATTTTCTGTTTGGAAGCAAAATAATGTTTTCATCGGTGGAGGTATTCTTCCTTATGTTCTTATAGAGATTATTTATTGTATATAGGAAAGATTATTTATTAGATTTTGTTGATGCCTTGCTATTTATCGTGTATGTTTTTATCAAGAACCAAAATGAATAAACTTAAAATTTATATTATCCTTATTATTATAAGAAATGGGGAAAGATGTTAAATAATGGCATACAATATGTTCAATTGTTATTTTTGGAAGGAGTAAGTTTAAGTGATCACATCAAAATGAGTTTTGCAGATGTAACAGCGCAGAAATCTATTGATTCTAAGTAACAAAATGTTAGTAAATATAAAAAAGTGTGATTATTGGATTGGGAAGGTGTTGATGCCTACAATGCATCCATAAATGATGGAGAAATAAAGTGTGTGAATGGACCTCGGCATCTTGGAAACATGGTGAATTGTATGGGATGAATGAATTTGAATGGTGTTACTGAAGTGCGAGAAGATAGCAAGGGCTACCACAGCAACAAAAAATATACCTTAAAAAACGAAGGAATTACTTGAGCACCGCTCCAATCTTCACACTGTTCACCAGATCCAATGGTTGGCTCTGACAGAACAAGCTCGAATGACCTCTGATAGGCTTTTGTGGCTTTTCTCATCCGTTAAATTATATTATGTTAAGTTAAGCCTTTTTAGCGTTATCTCTGCCCGCGACACGAGTAATGTACCCTTAAATATCCCTTTTTCTTCCACCCCAAACTAGTTTCAAATAGGTCGCATTTTTTCAGCATTGTGATCGTGTCACAATTAATTCATAGTTTCCAGCAACCAGTTAATGATCAAGAATGTTAATAAATGTGCGAGTGAGATATCAAAGTGAGGTAAAGTGTAATTAATTGATTGGGGCAGGCCAGTGTCAGGCGCGGATCCAAGGGGGGCTGAAGCCCCCTCTCTGAAATTTCGCCTCTCATTTATGTTTATATTTCTTTTCTATCAATACTTGTATCCTGCCATTCAGAAAGAGTTATGTAATATTATAGAATATATATAAAACAGTTTTTTAAACCGTTGCGATCGGATGTATCTTATATGATACATGTCTAAAATGCAGGTAAATCTCAAAAATAGGGATTAAATTCAGTATTATACCTTTGCTGACGTCCAAAAACTACACTTCATAATTTTCTGATGTGTGGGAAAATTTCGGATCTGAGAGAGTTATTGCTCACTCCTTTATGAAACGCTGTTATTTATTATCAATAGTGTGGAAGATAACGATTATCAATCATCAATGCCCTTTTCTCAGACTCTTCAGAAGGAGGAATTCAGGTTAGCCACCCACTAAAGATCCGCCACTGGGTGGTGTTGAGGCCCCTAATTCATCAATAAATGGTGTTGAACTAAGTGCGTGGATGAATTTCGGTTTCTTGGAAGCACGGTAAAATTATGGGATGAATGAATTTTAATGCATAACTTAAGTGCGGGAATATGGCAGGGGCCACCATAACACTTTCGAGTAATAAGAGTATTGTTATTCTGACTGTAATGCATGTGAGTGAAACGTGCACTCCCGTCCAAAACTAGAGAACAAAATACCAAAATCTAGATTTTCTTGTAAATGCTGATTAAATTCTGATGAAAATTTCACAGAATATTCTTTAAAATTTGCTTCTGATAGTTCTCAAGTTTTACATCATAGATCCGCGGCTAAAAATATACAAAGTTATGAGGAAAGTAATGTGTTTTGAAGAAAGGAGGCGTCAAAACTAGAGAACGATAACTATAAATGCAGAAAAAAATAAAACCAAGCGTCGATTTTTCTGCGACGGGGAGATCACCTTAAATGATTTGGAGATGTCCATAGAGGGAGGCGAGACCGCAGTGCAAGGATAGCACAGGGAGGGGTGAGCTGGTTTCATGGGAGCAGATTCGGAGCGAGCATTGACTAAAGAGCCCGGGGAGAGGATGACGAACCCGTTCCTGGTGTCCCGGCCCTTGAGCTCTCAAGAAGTCAAAATACCAGAGCGACTGCACTTCCGAGTCGAACTTGAAAGTTGGAGCGTCGCGAGTAGGCGTTGCGTGCAATCCATAGCATTTCGAAGAGCAGGGTTTTGTTAGAGAAGGAGGAGGAGGATGGGAAGCAGAGCCAAGGTTTTGGCACATAGCCACAACCTCCCGATAGGCTGAGTCAATGCGCCTTAAACTGTTGCATTTAAAGCAAATAACGTTCACATATGGATTTACCCTAAATCTACAGTACTGGAGGTCATCCATTCCCCAGTAAATGTAGGGATATAGAATCCAGGAGCTGAAGCTCAGTAGTAATCGAGAGGTAGACACTTTTGCTGAAAATTCTTACTGCCTCACTGGGGAGAAGGATTTTCTGTCTAATAGGTCCTCAACCAGAATATCATGCTGGCCCTAAGCGAAAATGGTGCCTTGGTAGCAGTTGAAATGATGGTGTTGGGTCACGCAACACATTCCATTAATTGGCAGAACGAGGCAAGAGAAATTCCGTGCAGCTCATCGAAGCCAATTTGAAGTAAGGGTCCATACCCGCGTGACTGAGGTCGAACATTTAACTTCTCCCCTGAGGTTTTAGTGTGGAGGGGCTGGAAAATACACTCGTGGTCTGAGGGAGGTCGAGACGATGAGGAAGCTGGTCCCAGAACCTGAAAACGGTTAATGGGAGGGGGGGGGGGGGTTACTTGAAAAAAACAAAGTTGGGTGGAGAATTTAGGGATCGTATTCTATTCGAGAGAGTTTGCGTGGTTTGGTTGAGAAAGGTGTGTGTGGTTGTAAGACCTAGGTATTGAGAGATACAAGGGGATGGGGTGCAGCGGTGAGGAGTAGGTGAGGAAGAAGGTATGATTGGTCTGGTGACAGAGGGTAGTGCGACACCAAAGGCTGAGGGAACTTGGGAAATGGTAGTGAGGATTCCTGAAGAAGGATAGAGCTGGATAAGAGGTCATTATTGAGCCAACTTTAATTTCTAGAGCTTTAATGTGTGTGTCACAGAAACCCCAAAAGGTAAAGAGGAAGTACACATAAACACTTTTTGCCAGGGTCCCGTTGTGGGAGGAACATCCTGAGTGGAGGAAGAACTGCTAGAGTTCCACTCAAGTCCACTTCATGAGCCGATGACCAACTCATCTTCAGCGTAGTGACTCTCCCTCTGATCTTGTTTTCTATAATAAGCAAAATGAAAGAAAGGAAAGGCGAATGGAAGGGGACAAAATAAGAGCAGGTACGGTAAAAGTCTAGTCAGAGACCAGCTGGGACTCAGCGAGGACCACGTGGACTCACACCCTCTCCAGCTAGAAAGCAAGAGCTGGAGGTGACTAGCCTACCAAAAAGGGGCCTACACATGGGGTTTGAATCTCTCCCTGTAAAGAGGTTCGAACTTTCCGCAGTAAGGCCGAATCGCATCGTACAACAAGGGGGTAAAAAATGTTCTTGGCGAGTTCGGATGACTTCTGCAAATGAAGTTTGAATCTCTCTGCTTTTTTAGGAATCTTTGACTGAGCACTCCATGCCACAAAATCCACTTTGCTATTAATAGCCTATACGAGGCATCTCCTGTTCCCATGCCCAAGTTCAATCCTACCTCGCAGCTTCCCCATCCTTAAATCTATCCATCTTAAAATTCCGCATAGATGACGCTTCTATCAGATGACTAGTGAAACTGTTCCATTCTTCTACCATTCGATTTTTAAACCAATTTCTATCAATCACTTTCCTAAACCTAAACTTGTTCAGTTTAAGCTCATTGCTACGTGTCCTACCATATTCATTAAAAATAAGAACCCAGCATGACTATTTACAAAATCGTTAGAGACTGGTGTTGAACATAAGTTGATTAAGGAATCTCAACCCAGATAAAAAAATATGAGGAAGGTAATACATATTTGAAGAAAGGAGGCGTCCAAAACTAGAGAGCAATAAATATAAATGCAGCCATAAACATAAAACAACATAATAATCTCAGACAATTGAACAAACCCTAAGAGGTATTCATACGATTTTTTTATGTTTTGAGCACTTCTTCGACCGTAGGACTTCACCACTATGTGCATTGTTCTGGTGCGGTTTTATTTCATTCTTCCTACAATATTTGCCAGAGATCTTCAGCACTCATCGGTTCCGAACCAGAGCATTATTACCGAGTATCTTACATAGGTTCTCTATCGAATTTAAATTAGAACTCTACCCATGCCAGTTCATTCCGTCAATATTTACAACATCAAAGAACTGGTTCGTGAATTTGATGTGCGCCATGGATCATTAGCCTGCATGAAAACAGGCTAGTGTATTCCAGAAGTACGGATAAGGAGGATCACATGTGCCTGAAGCAGATTCCTGTATCCCGCAGGGTTTAGTTTGCAACGCAAAGAGACGAGAGTTCATGCCCCAACGCTTGAAAACATGCCCCACAGCTTAACTTTGCAATCTGAAAATTTCACAGACTTTTTCGTGTATATGGGATATAATCTTACACCTGTACACACTTTACATATTGCTTCCAATCCGACCCGAACAAATTAGATTTGCTTTCGTCGCTGAAAAACACTTCCATTTTAAACACTTCACGAGAAATACTCAGTAACGAAGGCCAATCTAACTTTTATTCTCTTTACTTATGAGTGATTTCTTAGTAGTGGTTCGTTCTATGGGGCCTACCTCTCTCAAGCGACGTGATGAGTCTGGCAAAACATTCAGGTTCAGGTTTATGGGCACTTGACGTGACAAATCGGCTGTTGTCTCAAATCGTTCCTTCATCGAAAACAGTTGCATTGTACGAGTTTCTCTGGGAGTGGTTTTTCGAGGGTATTCCGTTTTATTCATCTACGTCAAGAAACGAATACCATCTTGGAGATTTATTATGCGTGTATTCACACATTTTGGCAAATTACAATGCCTAGAAATATCAGACGGTGTCATTCATTCACTCCAAGGACAACTTGATTTCTGCAAGGTTGTCGACCTTACCTTAACTCGTTTCTCCATCCTCATAAATCAGTAATACCATCAATAGCAGTCTGCAATACACATGGTTCAGTATTGCGAGACATTTTTACGACTTCTTACTTGTAAAGTGAGATTTTTAAGTTATTTTTCGCTAGTTTTTGGTCGCAGCTTTTCTTTAAATACACAGTAGTTACTTCGTCACATTTTTTTAGCCGTTGTTCTATGAAATAAAATTTGGGTACTATCAAAGGAAAAAAAACAACAGCAAATATTCTGTGCAATTTTCAACGATTATTTTCAGGAAAATGTAGATTTTGTTATTTTTTTTTATTTCATTAGACGGTATTGTATATTAATCTCTAAAAAGTTGCCAACAAATTTGCATTTGCAAAATTACCTTGTCAGTGGAATAACAACTTCAGCCTTTATTTATCTGATTCAGAAACCTTTTTATTATAAAACAATTTTTGTTCAATTCAAATTTTCCATTTTGAGTTTTTCTTTCTTTTTTTTATATGCTGATTAAAGCTCTTCGTTTCCAAGGGTATTTGACTTCCCGGTTTTCGTCCATTCCTTCCCATTCTGAAAATTAATCATTCTTCTAGAAGACATCAGTGGCATTTCAATCATCTGGAAATGTTCTGTATTATTAAGTACCGTTGTCATTTGTACATACAGATGATATTTCGAGTTTCTCGGACATCCTGCAGCTAATGTTAGGTAGAAAGAGAAAAATTGGCAGATATGAATAGAAAAGGAAGCATAAGACCTTTAGTTTTTATATGACCTTTACCTTGTATTTATTAATGGAAATGGATGGAAAACACCTGTTTCAGAAGCAAATGTTTGATTACCCTATTAAAATTAATATTCCTTGAAAAAAAATGTCGAGTGAAACTGACAAAGAAAACAACTTTGGAATTGAGGAAGAATAAAAATGCCTAATTAAATACCGGAAAAGTGGGTTTAACAATGAGTTTAACTTCTGATGATAATGGAGCCATTTATCGTTAGCTATTGAAGATAGAATGAAAGTTATGTTGCTAACTCAAGAGAATGGAGGAGAGATGAAAGAGAATGAGCATAAATTATGAAAAATATCAATGTTGAAGATGGCTGAAATGATCAACTTGCTAAGCTCAAATGATTTTTTTTCCAGAGGGGCCCATTCAGTGCCCTCAGGATAATTTTTTTTAGGAGAACTGGCACAAAAAAAAATAACATTTTCCTTGCTACCCCCTGCAGACTGCTAAGAAGGTGAGAGGGCATCAAGTAGTAAATAGTAGCACAGGAAAGATGCAAATTGTATTCGAAATTGACTAAATGAAGTAAAATAGCCTTCAAACTGAAATCAAGCCCAGTGATTGCTAATATTTTTTCCCCCAGGGCCCTTTTATATCGTGTCAAAATCTAATTATCCCCTTTCTAAGATTTTCTGACTCAATAAGCACTTTCAATAAATAGTGATAACTATAAACAAAATATTTTAACAATAAAAAAAGAACTATGTTAGGCACAATTCGTAGAATTGTATCTGTAGAAAATCAATACTCAACAGTTTGGTTCTGTGAGTCCTATTTCCCACTGTTTCATATCCGTGGTCTCATTTAATAACTACCAGAGAATGAAAATAAAATTTGAATTTTATTTGTAATTAAATAAACAAAAAAGTAAATTTGAAGAATTAAATAAAAATAGCGAAACAATACGATACATGACGAGTCGATATGAGTAAAGGGGTCGAGGTGTTAGCATTTTGGAGAGTGGGTTCGAGTTTAAAGTATTCCAAAATGTCCACGACATTAGAAGAATTTTAGGTCGCCGGTGCTTTCTTAGTGGTGATAGGTAAGGGCAAAAAAAGAGTCTTGTTCTTGATGATCAACTAAGATACTAATCTAAAGGGTGGTCAAAAAGTCTTGTGACACTCCTCTTAATATTCTTTTAATTTTCTATTTCAGACGGCTGACACGAGCTCCTACAGTTTGGAAGAGAGGCCAATTGCAAGTGTATGACCACATAATCGTGTGCATTCTGGGGTTCATACAGACCTTCTCGATCTGTGACACAGGCGCAGATCCAGGGGAGGGCTAATAATATAGAATAGTTTTTTAAACCATTGTGATCGAATGTACCTTATATGATACATGTCTAAAAAAAGATATCAAAAATAATGATTAAATTCAGTATTATCCCTTAGCTGTCGTCCAAAAACTACACTTCATAATTTCCTGATGTGTGGGAAAGTAATCGGATCTGAGAGAGTTAGTGTTCATTTCTCTATCAAGTGCTATTAGTTATTATCAATGCTGTGTAAGATGCCATTATTAATGTTTAGTGCCCTTTTCTCAGACTCCTCAGAGGGAGGAATAACAGGTTAGCCTCCCACCCCTAATTTTTTTAGCTGGACCCGCCACTGGTGTGAAAATGTCAATGGAATTGAATGCACTAAAACCAATACATGCATGTGCTTGATCTGATTATATTGCTCCTCTATTTTTCTTGTTACTTTTAGGTAGGGGTTGGCAAGATTTTCAGACCACCCTATGGCTATACAGTGAAGGAAGTACCTCTACAAAGGCTCTGAAACCATGCCTTCATAAAAAAACATCCAAATTTTATCCCTATAATGAATAAAATATAACGTGTCGAGTCACCGAAAATTGTACTCATAAATTAATATTATACGCTGCCCAGACAAAACGAATTCCAATAAAAAAAAACAGCCTAAAATAACGGTGGTAATATCCAATTCACCCCAATTTCTCGAAATAAACTCTATCTTAAGTTGTAGACAGAATAAAATCGTTTGACCAGTAATCTTTACGCTCTTTCCAAAGTTCATAAAGCTCTCCGACCTATTCTATCCCTTTTATCTAAATACCTTGTTCCCTTTTATCTCTTCTCACCACTAACCGATAAACTTGACCTGCCTCCCAATCTGCCAAATGCTCCCTCATTCCCAATCGCTGGCTTTAGCCTCATAATCCTATTTAATGCGATCTCTTCCCGTGAAACTTAACGAGGCCTAAGATGTCCTTTATTCTTCCACCAACCTAACTGGTTTCAACTGGTCGCATTCTTTCGGTCTTCGCGCTCTTGTTACAGGTAGTTCTTAGTTTCTAGCTACCTGTTATAGCACCAGAAAGAGTTGCTAACGCCTTAAGATGTTTTACTTCAGTATTGCCGCGAAGACTTCGCTCTACCCCTCAGATTCCTTAATAACCTTAACCCTTTGAGGCCTCCCTTAAGATCATTTTGAGCCCTCTCTGAAAATCCATTAAACCTTCCGGGACCAAAGTACTTGCTAGAGGAGAACGCGCGGTAGTCCCCTCCCCTCCCCCTTGTAGTGTGAAACCTCCCTGAGCACTTATTGATTCCTTCCGCGACACTCCTTAAGCCCCCCCTCCCTGAACATACATTGATCCATTTCTAAGCACTCCTTGAGACCTTCCTGAACACCTGTTGATCCCTCCCTGATTCAAAGCCCTGTTTGGGGATGGAGAACGCGAAACGGTACCTGTAGTATAGGCCCCCCATCAAAATCCATTGAGACCTCCTCCCATTGAGCCGTTCCTGAAAGCTCCAACTCAAAATTCTTGACTATTTTTCTGTCCAATCTTCCTGTCCTCATGTGTGGGCCTTCCATCTTTTATAGAATCCCTCTTCATATTTATACCTGCCTTTTGCAACGACTTCTGGAGTTCCATCCATTCTTCACTTGTAAGTTACTCAACTTCTATTTTTAGTCTCATAAATGATGATGGACTTTAAAGGATGGTAAAGGGCATTGGAGCATGATGATAAAATTAAAGCTCTTTACAATGAAGAACAGAGCCGATTACTTCCAATTCAAGGAGTTTCACAAGGTTAGTAAAGAGTAGTGGAGTCGTGGTCAAAAGGAGCGTTTGACGACATCCACCCGTTCAACCAAACACTCCGCCGCATTTCTAAGAGTAGGTATATCAAGAGTATCCTGGTAATAACATGGCATCCATGGATGACAAAAGCCACCAGGGCCTATCAAAGGACATCCGAGTCAATCAATCCCCACTGTGTGGCCTGCTCGAAAAACACTCTCTCTCTCTCTCTCTTTCTCTCACTCTGCACCATTGGATGCACAGGATCTTCCGGAATTAAATCGACCGCAAGAGGCTGTTCGATGTAGCATGGGCAAACCTGTTGCAGCTTTCATCTGGATGACCGCGTCCCTCCTGGCCCCAACTCCCGCATTTGACTGCCCTTTCGGCTCCAATGCCCGTGGGAACAGCGGCTATATATCTTACACATATATTTACTTCCTCTTTGTTCAACCTCGTTCTTTCCAGATCTATTTGCTGGAAATAGCTTCGTTGGTTTTCACTTTAAATTTAATGGAAGTGATTCTCCCAGACAACTCCATTATTGGGCTGAGACTACCAAAAAATCGATCCCCACTCTTTTTACAAACTTTCTGCGGCAGATGCCCTCGTTGGTGGTTGCTTCTTAGTTTGATACAACTATTATTTCAAGTTTGATAATATTATATATATATATATATATATATATATATATATATATATATATATATATATATATATATATATGTAGTAATATGAAGACCCAGGTGATTACACTAATCATTTATTGGCCGGACGTTTCGGACCTTTACTAGGACCATCTTCAGCGACTATATCGTCTAATGAGAAGGGGAAGGAACATTAATTGATAACAGTTAAAAGAATGCATTAAATAATGGCTAAAAAAAGCCGATGAAAACAAGTTAAAATAATAAAATGAACAATTATTGAGATTAAAGTAAAAACACAAATAAAAATATGTAGAATTAATTAATGCTATCCAGTGTAATTTTAAAAAATACTAGAAAGAAGAGAAGTTATAACATAAACTGACTTGAATATCAAAGGTAACTGGAGTAAACAATAAAATAACCTATTATATTAAATTATAAAAAACAACAAAAAAACCCGAAAACAAATTAGATTCCCAAGGAACAAATCAATTACAAGTATATATATATATATATATATATATATATATATATATATATATATATATATATATATATATATATATATATGTGTGTGTGTGTGTGTGTGTGTGTGTGTGTGTGTGTGTTCTACCCTTGCAAGGCCAGCATATAGCATTTCACGTAGCATTTCTGTCCCTGGTTCTTTGTCATCGTTCATCCTGGAACCAAGTATGTTCAAGTTATAACATTCCAGTCCTAGATCGGTGAAAAATCAAAATAATTTCTGTTTTTCCCAAGAGGCACAGGGAGATTTCTGTTTCCCCAAGAGGCACAGGGAGATTTCTGTTTCTCCCAAGAGGCACAGGGAGATTTCTGTTTCCACAAGAGGCACAGGGAGATTTCTGTTTCTCCCAAGAGGCACAGGGAGATTTCTGTTTCCACAAGAGGCACAGGGAGATTTCTGTTTCCCCAAGAGGCACAGGGAGATTTCTGTTTCTCCCAAGAGGCACAGGGAGATTTCTGTTTCCACAAGAGGCACAGGGAGATTTCTGTTTCCCCAAGAGGCACAGGGAGATTTCTGTTTCTCCCAAGAGGCACAGGGAGATTTCTGTTTCCACAAGAGGCACAGGGAGATTTCTGTTTTCCCAAGAGGCACAGGGAGATTTCTGTTTCTCCCAAGAGGCACAGGGAGATTTCTGTTTCTCCCAAGAGGCACAGGGAGATTTCTGTTTCCCCAAGAGGCACAGGGAGATTTCTGTTTCTCCCAAGAGGCACAGGGAGATTTCTGTTTCCACAAGAGGCACAGGGAGATTTCTGTTTCCCCAAGAGGCACAGGGAGATTTCTGTTTCTCCCAAGAGGCACAGGGAGATTTCTGTTTCCACAAGAGGCACAGGGAGATTTCTGTTTCCCCAAGAGGCACAGGGAGATTTCTGTTTCCCCAAGAGGCACAGGGAGATTTCTGTTTCTCCCAAGAGGCACAGGGAGATTTCTGTTTCCCCAAGAGGCACAGGGAGATTTCTGTTTTTCCCAAGAGGCACAGGGAGATTTCTGTTTCCACAAGAGGCACAGGGAGATTTATGTTTCCCCAAGAGGCACAGGGCGATTTATGTTCCCCCAAGAGGCACAGGGAGATTTCTGTTGACCCCAAGAGGCACAGGGAGATTTCTGTTGACCCCAAGAGGCACAGGGAGATTTCTGTTTCCCCAAGAGGCACAGGGCGATTTATGTTCCCCCAAGAGGCACAGGGAGATTTCTGTTGACCCCAAGAGGCACAGGGAGATTTCTGTTGACCCCAAGAGGCACAGGGAGATTTCTGTTTCTCCCAAGAGGCACAGGGAGATTTCTGTTGACCCCAAGAGGCACAGGGAGATTTCTGTTTCCCCAAGAGGCACAGAGAGATTCAGGTTTCCCCAAGAGGCACAGGAAGATTTCTGTTTCTACCAAGAGGCACAGGGAGATTTCTGTTTCCCCAAGAGGCACAGGGAGATTTCTGTTGACCCCAAGAGGCACAGGGAGATTTCTGTTTCCCCAAGAGGCACAGGGAGATTTCTGTTTCCCCAAGATGCACAGGGAGATTTCTGTTTCTCCCAAGAGGCACAGGGAGATTTCTGTTTCTCCCAAGAGGCACAGGGAGATTTCTGTTTCTACCAAGAGGCACAGGGAGATTTCTGTTGACCCCAAGAGGCACAGGGAGATTTATGTTTCCCCAAGAGGCACAGGGCGATTTATGTTCCCCCAAGAGGCACAGGGAGATTTCTGTTGACCCCAAGAGGCACAGGGAGATTTCTGTTGACCCCAAGAGGCACAGGGAGATTTCTGTTTCTCCCAAGAGGCACAGGGAGATTTCTGTTGACCCCAAGAGGCACAGGGAGATTTCTGTTTCCCCAAGAGGCACAGAGAGATTCAGGTTTCCCCAAGAGGCACAGGAAGATTTCTGTTTCTACCAAGAGGCACAGGGAGATTTCTGTTTCCCCAAGAGGCACAGGGAGATTTCTGTTGACCCCAAGAGGCACAGGGAGATTTCTGTTTCCCCAAGAGGCACAGGGATATTTTTGTTTTCCCCAAGAGGCACAGAGAGATTCAGGTTTCCCCAAGAGGCACAGGGAGATTTCTGTTTCTACCAAGAGGCACAGGGAGATTTCTGTTTCTCCCAAGAGGCACAGGGAGATTTCTGTTGACCCCAAGAGGCACAGGGAGATTTCTGTTTCCCCAAGAGGCACAGGGATATTTTTGTTTTCCCCAAGAGGCACAGAGAGATTCAGGTTTCCCCAAGAGGCACAGGGAGATTTCTGTTTCCCCAAGAGGCACAGGGAGATTTCTGTTTCCCCAAAAGGCACAGGGAGATTTCTGTTTCTCCCAAGAGGCACAGGGAGATTTCTGTTGACCCCAAGAGGCACAGGGAGATTTCTGTTTCCCCAAGAGGCACAGGGATATTTTTGTTTTCCCCAAGAGGCACAGAGAGATTCAGGTTTCCCCAAGAGGCACAGGGAGATTTCTGTTTCTACCAAGAGGCACAGGGAGATTTCTGTTTCCCCAAGAGGCACAGGGAGATTTCTGTTGACCCCAAGAGGCACAGGGAGATTTCTGTTTCCCCAAGAGGCACAGGGATATTTTTGTTTTCCCCAAGAGGCACAGAGAGATTCAGGTTTCCCCAAGAGGCACAGGGAGATTTCTGTTTCTACCAAGAGGCACAGGGAGATTTCTGTTTCTCCCAAGAGGCACAGGGAGATTTCTGTTGACCCCAAGAGGCACAGGGAGATTTCTGTTTCCCCAAGAGGCACAGGGATATTTTTGTTTTCCCCAAGAGGCACAGAGAGATTCAGGTTTCCCCAAGAGGCACAGGGAGATTTCTGTTTCTACCAAGAGGCACAGGGAGATTTCTGTTTCCCCAAGAGGCACAGGGAGATTTCTGTTTCTCCAAGAGGCACAGGGAGATTTCTGTTTCTCCCAAGAGGCACAGGGAGATTTCTGTTTCTCCCAAGAGGCACAGGGAGATTTCTGTTTCTCCCAAGAGGCACAGGGAGATTTCTGTTTCTCCCAAGAGGCACAGGGAGATTTCTGTTTCTCCCAAGAGGCACAGGGAGATTTCTGTTTCATCAAGAGGCACAGGGAGATTTCTGTTTCTCCCAAGATGCACAGGGAGATTTCTGTTTCTCCCAAGAGGCACAGGGAGATTTCTGTTTCTACCAAGAGGCACAGGGAGATTTGTGTTTCCTTAAGAGGCACAGGGAGATTTCTGTTTCATCAAAAGGCACAGGGAGATTTCTGTTTCCTTAAGAGGCACAGGGAGATTTCTGTTTCTCCCAAGAGGCACAGGGAGATTTCTGTTTCTCCCAAGAGGCACAGGGAGATTTCTGTTTCATCAAGAGGCACAGGGAGATTTCTGTTTCCTTAAGAGGCACAGGGAGATTTCTGTTTCTCCCAAGAGGCACAGGGAGATTTCTGTTTCTCCCAAGAGGCACAGGGAGATTTCTGTTTCATCAAGAGGCACAGGAAGATTTCTGTTTCCTTAAGAGGCACAGGGAGATTAGTGTTTCTCCCAAGAGGCACAGGGAGATTTCTGTTTCTACCAAGAGGCACAGGGAGATTTCTGTTTCCTTAAGAGGCACAGGGAGATTTCTGTTTCTCCCAAGAGGCACAGGGAGATTTCTGTTTCTCCCAAGATGCACAGGGAGATTTCTGTTTCTCCCAAGAGGCACAGGGAGATTTCTGTTTCATCAAGAGGCACAGGGAGATTTCTGTTTCCTTAAGAGGCACAGGGAGATTTCTGTTTCTCCCAAGAGGCACAGGGAGATTTCTGTTTCTCCCAAGAGGCACAGGGAGATTTCTGTTTCTCCCAAGAGGCACAGGGAGATTTCTGTTTCATCAAGAGGCACAGGGAGATTTCTGTTTCCTTAAGAGGCACAGGGAGATTTCTGTTTCTCCCAAGAGGCACAGGGAGATTTCTGTTTCTCCCAAGAGGCACAGGGAGATTTCTGTTTCATCAAGAGGCACAGGGAGATTTCTGTTTCCTTAAGAGGCACAGGGAGATTTCTGTTTCTCCCAAGAGGCACAGGGAGATTTCTGTTTCTACCAAGAGGCACAGGGAGATTTCTGTTTCCTTAAGAGGCACAGGGAGATTTCTGTTTCTCCCAAGAGGCACAGGGAGATTTCTGTTTCTCTCAAGAGGCACAGGGAGATTTCTGTTTCTCCCAAGAGGCACAGGGAGATTTCTGTTTCATCAAGAGGCACAGGAAGATTTCTGTTTCCCCAAGAGGCACAGGGAGATTTCTGTTTCTCCAAGAGGCACAGGGAGATTTCTGTTTCTCCCAAGAGGCACAGGGAGATTTCTGTTTCTCCCAAGAGGCACAGGGAGATTTCTGTTTCTCCCAAGATGCACAGGGAGATTTCTGTTTCTCCCAAGAGGCACAGGGAGATTTCTGTTTTTACCAAGAGGCACAGGGAGATTTGTGTTTCCTTAAGAGGCACAGGGAGATTTCTGTTTCATCAAGAGGCACAGGGAGATTTCTGTTTCCTTAAGAGGCACAGGGAGATTTCTGTTTCTCCCAAGAGGCACAGGGAGATTTCTGTTTCTCCCAAGAGGCACAGGGAGATTTCTGTTTCATCAAGAGGCACAGGGAGATTTCTGTTTCCTTAAGAGGCACAGGGAGATTTCTGTTTCTCCCAAGAGGCACAGGGAGATTTCTGTTTCTCCCAAGAGGCACAGGGAGATTTCTGTTTCATCAAGAGGCACAGGGAGATTTCTGTTTCCTTAAGAGGCACAGGGAGATTTCTGTTTCTCCCAAGAGGCACAGGGAGATTTCTGTTTCTACCAAGAGGCACAGGGAGATTTCTGTTTCCTTAAGAGGCACAGGGAGATTTCTGTTTCTCCCAAGAGGCACAGGGAGATTTCTGTTTCTCCCAAGATGCACAGGGAGATTTCTGTTTCTCCCAAGAGGCACAGGGAGATTTCTGTTTCTCCCAAGATGCACAGGGAGATTTCTGTTTCCCCAAGAGGCACAGGGAGATTTCTGTTTCTCCCAAGAGGCACAGGGAGATTTCTGTTTCTCCCAAGAGGCACAGGGAGATTTCTGTTTCTCCCAAGAGGCACAGGGAGATTTCTGTTTCTCCCAAGATGCACAGGGAGATTTCTGTTTCTCCCAAGAGGCACAGGGAGATTTCTGTTTCTACCAAGAGGCACAGGGAGATTTGTGTTTCCTTAAGAGGCACAGGGAGATTTCTGTTTCATCAAGAGGCACAGGGAGATTTCTGTTTCCTTAAGAGGCACAGGGAGATTTCTGTTTCTCCCAAGAGGCACAGGGAGATTTCTGTTTCTCCCAAGAGGCACAGGGAGATTTCTGTTTCATCAAGAGGCACAGGGAGATTTCTGTTTCCTTAAGAGGCACAGGGAGATTTCTGTTTCTCCCAAGAGGCACAGGGAGATTTCTGTTTCTCCCAAGAGGCACAGGGAGATTTCTGTTTCATCAAGAGGCACAGGGAGATTTCTGTTTCCTTAAGAGGCACAGGGAGATTTCTGTTTCTCCCAAGAGGCACAGGGAGATTTCTGTTTCTACCAAGAGGCACAGGGAGATTTCTGTTTCCTTAAGAGGCACAGGGAGATTTCTGTTTCTCCCAAGAGGCACAGGGAGATTTCTGTTTCTCCCAAGATGCACAGGGAGATTTCTGTTTCTCCCAAGAGGCACAGGGAGATTTCTGTTTCATCAAGAGGCACAGGGAGATTTCTGTTTCCTTAAGAGGCACAGGGAGATTTCTGTTTCTCCCAAGAGGCACAGGGAGATTTCTGTTTCTCCCAAGAGGCACAGGGAGATTTTTGTTTCTCCCAAGAGGCACAGGGAGATTTCTGTTTCATCAAGAGGCACAGGGAGATTTCTGTTTCCTTAAGAGGCACAGGGAGATTTCTGTTTCCTTAAGAGGCACAGGGAGATTTCTGTTTCTCCCAAGAGGCACAGGGAGATTTCTGTTTCATCAAGAGGCACAGGGAGATTTCTGTTTCCTTAAGAGGCACAGGGAGATTTCTGTTTCTCCCAAGAGGCACAGGGAGATTTCTGTTTCTACCAAGAGGCACAGGGAGATTTCTGTTTCCTTAAGAGGCACAGGGAGATTTCTGTTTCTCCCAAGAGGCACAGGGAGATTTCTGTTTCTCTCAAGAGGCACAGGGAGATTTCTGTTTCTCCCAAGAGGCACAGGGAGATTTCTGTTTCATCAAGAGGCACAGGAAGATTTCTGTTTCCCCAAGAGGCACAGGGAGATTTCTGTTTCTCCAAGAGGCACAGGGAGATTTCTGTTTCTCCCAAGAGGCACAGGGAGATTTCTGTTTCCCCAAGAGGCACAGGGAGATTTCTGTTTCCCCAAGAGGCACAGAGAGATTCAGGTTTCCCCAAGAGGCACAGGAAGATTTCTGTTTCCCCAAGAGGCACAGGGAGATTTCTGTTTCCCCAAGAGGCACAGGGAGATTTCTGTTTCTCCAAGAGGCACAGGGAGATTTCTGTTTCTCCCAAGAGGCACAGGGAGATTTCTGTTTCTCCCAAGAGGCACAGGGAGATTTCTGTTTCTCCCAAGAGGCACAGGGAGATTTCTGTTTCTCCCAAGAGGCACAGGGAGATTTCTGTTTCTCCCAAGAGGCACAGGGAGATTTCTGTTTCTCCCAAGAGGCACAGGGAGATTTCTGTTTCTCCCAAGAGGCACAGGGAGATTTCTGTTTCTCCCAAGAGGCACAGGGAGATTTCTGTTTCTACCAAGAGGCACAGGGAGATTTCTGTTTCTCCAAGAGGCACAGGGAGATTTCTGTTTCTCCCAAGAGGCACAGGGAGATTTCTGTTTCTCCCAAGAGGCACAGGGAGATTTCTGTTTCTCCCAAGAGGCACAGGGAGATTTCTGTTTCTCCCAAGAGGCACAGGGAGATTTCTGTTTCCCCAAGAGGCACAGGGAGATTTCTGTTTCTCCCAAGAGGCACAGGGAGATTTCTGTTTCCCCAAGAGGCACAGGGAGATTTCTGTTTCATCAAGAGGCACAGGGAGATTTCTGTTTCTCCCAAGAGGCACAGGGAGATTTCTGTTTCTCCCAAGAGGCACAGGGAGATTTCTGTTTCCCCAAGAGGCACAGGGAGATTTCTGTTTCTCCAAGAGGCACAGGGAGATTTCTGTTTCTCCCAAGAGGCACAGGGAGATTTCTGTTTCTCCCAAGAGGCACAGGGAGATTTCTGTTTCCCCAAGAGGCACAGGGAGATTTCTGTTTCCCCAAGAGGCACAGGGAGATTTCTGTTTCTCCCAAGAGGCACAGGGAGATTTCTGTTTCCCCAAGAGGCACAGGGAGATTTCTGTTTCATCAAGAGGCACAGGGAGATTTCTGTTTCTCCCAAGAGCAGGGAGATTTCTGTTTCTCCCAAGAGGCACAGGGAGATTTCTGTTTCCCCAAGAGGCACAGGGAGATTTCTGTTTCTCCAAGAGGCACAGGAAGATTTCTGTTTCTCCCAAGAGGCACAGGGAGATTTCTGTTTCTCCCAAGAGGCACAGGGAGATTTCTGTTTCTCCCAAGAGGCACAGGGAGATTTCTGTTTCCCCAAGAGGCACAGGGAGATTTCTGTTTCCCCAAGAGGCACAGGGAGATTTCTGTTTCTCCCAAGAGGCACAGGGAGATTTCTGTTTCCCCAAGAGGCACAGGGAGATTTCTGTTTCTGCAAGAGGCACAGGGAGATTTCTGTTTCTCCCAAGAGGCACAGGGAGATTTCTGTTTCTCCCAAGAGGCACAGGGAGATTTCTGTTTCTCCCAAGAGGCACAGGGAGATTTCTGTTTCTCCCAAGAGGCACAGGGAGATTTCTGTTTCTCCCAAGAGGCACAGGGAGATTTCTGTTTCTCCCAAGAGGCACAGGGAGATTTCTGTTTCTCCCAAGAGGCACAGGGAGATTTCTGTTTCTCCCAAGAGGCACAGGGAGATTTCTGTTTCTCCCAAGAGGCACAGGGAGATTTCTGTTTCTCCCAAGAGGCACAGGGAGATTTCTGTTTCCCCAAGAGGCACAGGGAGATTTCTGTTTCTCCCAAGAGGCACAGGGAGATTTCTGTTTCCCCAAGAGGCACAGGGAGATTTCTGTTTCATCAAGAGGCACAGGGAGATTTCTGTTTCCCCAAGAGGCACAGGGAGATTTCTGTTTTATCAAGAGGCACAGGGAGATTTATGTTTCTCCAAGAGGCACAGGGAGATTTCTGTTTCTCCCAAGAGGCACAGGGAGATTTCTGTTTCCCCAAGAGGCACAGGGAGATTTCTGTTTCCCCAAGAGGCACAGGGAGATTTCTGTTTCTCCCAAGAGGCACAGGGAGATTTCTGTTTCCCCAAGATGCACAGGGAGATTTCTGTTTCTACCAAGAGGCACAGGGAGATTTCTGTTTCCTTAAGAGGCACAGGGAGATTTCTGTTTCTCCCAAGAGGCACAGGGAGATTTCTGTTTCTCCCAAGAGGCACAGGGAGATTTCTGTTTTCCCAAGATGCACAGGGAGATTTCTGTTTCTCCCAAGAGGCACAGGGAGATTTCTGTTTCTCCCAAGAGGCACAGGGAGATTTCTGTTTCCCCAAGAGGCACAGGGAGATTTCTGTTTCTCCAAGAGGCACAGGGAGATTTCTGTTTCTCCCAAGAGGCACAGGGAGATTTCTGTTTCTCCCAAGAGGCACAGGGAGATTTCTGTTTCTCCCAAGAGGCACAGGGAGATTTCTGTTTCTCCCAAGAGGCACAGGGAGATTTCTGTTTCTCCCAAGAGGCACAGGGAGATTTCTGTTTCTCCCAAGAGGCACAGGGAGATTTCTGTTTCTCCCAAGAGGCACAGGGAGATTTCTGTTTCTCCCAAGAGGCACAGGGAGATTTCTGTTTCTCCCAAGAGGCACAGGGAGATTTCTGTTTCTCCCAAGAGGCACAGGGAGATTTCTGTTTCTCCCAAGAGGCACAGGGAGATTTCTGTTTCTCCCAAGAGGCACAGGGAGATTTCTGTTTCTCCCAAGAGGCACAGGGAGATTTCTGTTTCCCCAAGAGGCACAGGGAGATTTCTGTTTCTCCCAAGAGGCACAGGGAGATTTCTGTTTCCCCAAGAGGCACAGGGAGATTTCTGTTTCATCAAGAGGCACAGGGAGATTTCTGTTTCCCCAAGAGGCACAGGGAGATTTCTGTTTTATCAAGAGGCACAGGGAGATTTATGTTTCTCCAAGAGGCACAGGGAGATTTCTGTTTCTCCCAAGAGGCACAGGGAGATTTCTGTTTCTCCAAGAGGCACAGGGAGAGTTCTGTTTCTCCCAAGAGGCACAGGGAGATTTCTGTTTCATCAAGAGGCACAGGGAGATTTCTGTTTCCCCAAGAGGCACAGGGAGATTTCTGTTTTATCAAGAGGCACAGGGAGATTTATGTTTCTCCAAGAGGCACAGGGAGATTTCTGTTTCTCCCAAGAGGCACAGGGAGATTTCTGTTTCTCCCAAGAGGCACAGGGAGATTTCTGTTTTTCCCAAGAGGCACAGGGAGATTTCTGTTTCCACAAGAGGCACAGGGAGATTTATGTTTCCCCAAGAGGCACAGGGCGATTTATGTTCCCCCAAGAGGCACAGGGAGATTTCTGTTGACCCCAAGAGGCACAGGGAGATTTCTGTTTCTCCCAAGAGGCACAGGGAGATTTCTGTTTCATCAAGAGGCACAGGGAGATTTCTGTTTCCTTAAGAGGCACAGGGAGATTTCTGTTTCTCCCAAGAGGCACAGGGAGATTTCTGTTTCTCCCAAGAGGCACAGGAAGATTTCTGTTTCCCCCAAGAGGCACAGGGAGATTTCTGTTTCTCCCAAGATGCACAGGGAGATTTCTGTTTCTCCCAAGAGGCACAGGGAGATTTCTGTTTCCCCAAGAGGCACAGGGAGATTTCTGTTTCTCCCAAGAGGCACAGGGAGATTTCTGTTTCTACCAAGAGGCACAGGGAGATTTCTGTTTCCTTAAGAGGCACAGGGAGATTTCTGTTTCTCCCATGAGGCACAGGGAGATTTCTGTTTCTCCCAAGATGCACAGGGAGATTTCTGTTTCTCCCAAGAGGCACAGGGAGATTTCTGTTTCTACCAAGAGGCACAGGGAGATTTCTGTTTCCTTAAGAGGCACAGGGAGATTTCTGTTTCATCAAGAGGCACAGGGAGATTTCTGTTTCCTTAAGAGGCACAGGGAGATTTCTGTTTCTCCCAAGAGGCACAGGGAGATTTCTGTTTCTCCCAAGAGGCACAGGGAGATTTCTGTTTCATCAAGAGGCACAGGGAGATTTCTGTTTCCTTAAGAGGCACAGGGAGATTTCTGTTTCTCCCAAGAGGCACAGGGAGATTTCTGTTTCTCCCAAGAGGCACAGGGAGATTTCTGTTTCATCAAGAGGCACAGGGAGATTTCTGTTTCCTTAAGAGGCACAGGGAGATTTCTGTTTCTCCCAAGAGGCACAGGGAGATTTCTGTTTCTACCAAGAGGCACAGGGAGATTTCTGTTTCCTTAAGAGGCACAGGGAGATTTCTGTTTCTCCCAAGAGGCACAGGGAGATTTCTGTTTCTCCCAAGATGCACAGGGAGATTTCTGTTTCTCCCAAGAGGCACAGGGAGATTTCTGTTTCTACCAAGAGGCACAGGGAGATTTCTGTTTCCTTAAGAGGCACAGGGAGATTTCTGTTTCTCCCAAGAGGCACAGGGAGATTTCTGTTTCATCAAGAGGCACAGGGAGATTTCTGTTTCCTTAAGAGGCACAGGGAGATTTCTGTTTCTCCCAAGAGGCACAGGGAGATTTCTGTTTCTACCAAGAGGCACAGGGAGATTTCTGTTTCCTTAAGAGGCACAGGGAGATTTCTGTTTCTCCCAAGAGGCACAGGGAGATTTCTGTTTCTCCCAAGATGCACAGGGAGATTTCTGTTTCTCCCAAGAGGCACAGGGAGATTTCTGTTTCTCCCAAGATGCACAGGGAGATTTCTGTTTCTCCCAAGAGGCACAGGGAGATTTCTGTTTCTACCAAGAGGCACAGGGAGATTTCTGTTTCCTTAAGAGGCACAGGGAGATTTCTGTTTCTCCCAAGAGGCACAGGGAGATTTCTGTTTCTCCCAAGAGGCACAGGAAGATTTCTGTTTCTCCCAAGAGGCACAGGGAGATTTCTGTTTCCCCAAGAGGCACAGGGAGATTTCTGTTTCTCCCAAGAGGCACAGGGAGATTTCTGTTTCTACCAAGAGGCACAGGGAGATTTCTGTTTCCTTAAGAGGCACAGGGAGATTTCTGTTTCTCCCAAGAGGCACAGGGAGATTTCTGTTTCTCCCAAGATGCACAGGGAGATTTCTGTTTCTCCCAAGAGGCACAGGGAGATTTCTGTTTCTACCAAGAGGCACAGGGAGATTTCTGTTTCCTTAAGAGGCACAGGGAGATTTCTGTTTCATCAAGAGGCACAGGGAGATTTCTGTTTCCTTAAGAGGCACAGGGAGATTTCTGTTTCCCCCAAGAGGCACAGGGAGATTTCTGTTTCTCCCAAGATGCACAGGGAGATTTCTGTTTCTCCCAAGAGGCACAGGGAGATTTCTGTTTCTCCCAAGAGGCACAGGGAGATTTCTGTTTCTCCCAAGAGGCACAGGGAGATTTCTGTTTCTCCCAAGAGGCACAGGGAGATTTCTGTTTCTCCAAAGAGGCACAGGGAGATTTCTGTTTCCCCCAAGAGGCACAGGGAGATTTCTGTTTCCCCAAGAGGCACAGGGAGATTTCTGTTTCTCCAAGAGGCACAGGGAGATTTCTGTTTCTCCCAAGAGGCACAGGGAGATTTCTGTTTCTCCCAAGAGGCACAGGGAGATTTCTGTTTCCCCAAGAGGCACAGGGAGATTTCTGTTTCATCAAGAGGCACAGGGAGATTTCTGTTTCTCCCAAGAGGCACAGGGAGATTTCTGTTTCTCCCAAGAGGCACAGGGAGATTTCTGTTTCTACCAAGAGGCACAGGGAGATTTCTGTTTCCCCAAGAGGCACAGGGAGATTTCTGTTTCATCAAGAGGCACAGGGAGATTTCTGTTTCTCCCAAGAGGCACAGGGAGATTTCTGTTTCTCCCAAGAGGCACAGGGAGATTTCTGTTTCTACCAAGAGGCACAGGGAGATTTCTGTTTCCCCAAGAGGCACAGGGAGATTTCTGTTTCATCAAGAGGCACAGGGAGATTTCTGTTTCTCCCAAGAGGCACAGGGAGATTTCTGTTTCTCCCAAGAGGCACAGGGAGATTTCTGTTTCTCCCAAGAGGCACAGGGAGATTTCTGTTTCCCCAAGAGGCACAGGGAGATTTCTGTTTCTCCCAAGAGGCACAGGGAGATTTCTGTTTCTCCCAAGAGGCACAGGGAGATTTCTGTTTCTCCCAAGAGGCACAGGGAGATTTCTGTTTCATCAAGAGGCACAGGGAGATTTCTGTTTCTCCCAAGAGGCACAGGGAGATTTCTGTTTCTCCCAAGAGGCACAGGGAGATTTCTGTTTCTCCCAAGAGGCACAGGGAGATTTCTGTTTCATCAAGAGGCACAGGGAGATTTCTGTTTCTCCCAAGAGCAGGGAGATTTCTGTTTCTCCCAAGAGGCACAGGGAGATTTCTGTTTCCCCAAGAGGCACAGGGAGATTTCTGTTTCTCCCAAGAGGCACAGGGAGATTTCTGTTTCTCCCAAGAGGCACAGGGAGATTTCTGTTTCTCCCAAGAGGCACAGGGAGATTTCTGTTTCTCCCAAGAGGCACAGGGAGATTTCTGTTTCTCCCAAGAGGCACAGGGAAATTTCTGTTTCTCCCAAGAGGCACAGGGAGATTTCTGTTTCCCCAAGAGGCACAGGGAGATTTCTGTTTCCCCAAGAGGCACAGGGAGATTTCTGTTTCTCCAAGAGGCACAGGGAGATTTCTGTTTCCCCAAGAGGCACAGGAAGATTTCTGTTTTCCCAAGAGGCACAGGGAGATTTCTGTTTCTCCCAAGAGGCACAGGGAGATTTCTGTTTCTACCAAGAGGCACAGGGAGATTTCTGTTTCCCCAAGAGGCACAGGAAGATTTCTGTTTCTCCCAAGAGGCACAGGAAGATTTCTGTTTTCCCAAGAGGCACAGGAAGATTTCTGTTTTCCCAAGAGGCACAGGGAGATTTCTGTTTCTCCCAAGAGGCACAGGAAGATTTCTGTTTTCCCCAAGAGGCACAGGAAGATTTCTGTTTCTCCCAAGAGGCACAGGGAGATTTCTGTTTCTCCAAGAGGCACAGGGAGATTTCTGTTTCCCCAAGAGGCACAGGAAGATTTCTGTTTCCCCAAGAGGCACAGGGAGATTTCTGTTTCCCCAAGAGGCACAGGGAGATTTCTGTTTCTCCAAGAGGCACAGGGAGATTTCTGTTTCCCCAAGAGGCACAGGGAGATTTCTGTTTTCCCAAGAGGCACAGGGAGATTTCTGTTTCTCCAAGAGGCACAGGGAGATTTCTGTTTCTCCCAAGAGGCACAGGGAGATTTCTGTTTCTCCCAAGAGGCACAGGGAGATTTCTGTTTCTACCAAGAGGCACAGGGAGATTTCTGTTTCTCCCAAGAGGCACAGGGAGATTTCTGTTTCTCCCAAGAGGCACAGGGAGATTTCTGTTTCTCCCAAGAGGCACAGGAAGATTTCTGTTTTCCCCAAGAGGCACAGGAAGATTTCTGTTTCTCCCAAGAGGCACAGGGAGATTTCTGTTTCTCCCAAGAGGCACAGGGAGATTTCTGTTTCTCCCAAGAGGCACAGGAAGATTTCTGTTTCTCCCAAGAGGCACAGGAAGATTTCTGTTTTCCCCAAGAGGCACAGGAAGATTTCTGTTTCCCCAAGAGGCACAGGGAGATTTCTGTTTCCCCAAGAGGCACAGGGAGATTTCTGTTTCTCCAAGAGGCAAAGGGAGATTTCTGTTTCCCCAAGAGGCACAGGGAGATTTCTGTTTCTACCAAGAGGCACAGGAAGATTTCTGTTTTCCCCAAGAGGCACAGGAAGATTTCTGTTTCTCCCAAGAGGCACAGGAAGATTTCTGTTTTCCCCAAGAGGCACAGGAAGATTTCTGTTTCCCCAAGAGGCACAGGGAGATTTCTGTTTCCCCAAGAGGCACAGGGAGATTTCTGTTTCTCCAAGAGGCACAGGGAGATTTCTGTTTCTCCCAAGAGGCACAGGAAGATTTCTGTTTCTCCCAAGAGGCACAGGAAGATTTCTGTTTTCCCCAAGAGGCACAGGAAGATTTCTGTTTCCCCAAGAGGCACAGGGAGATTTCTGTTTCCCCAAGAGGCACAGGGAGATTTCTGTTTCTCCAAGAGGCAAAGGGAGATTTCTGTTTCCCCAAGAGGCACAGGGAGATTTCTGTTTCCCCAAGAGGCACAGGGAGATTTCTGTTTCTCCCAAGAGGCACAGGGAGATTTCTGTTTCTCCCAAGAGGCACAGGAAGATTTCTGTTTCCCCAAGAGGCACAGGGAGATTTCTGTTTCATCAAGAGGCACAGGGAGATTTCTGTTTCTCCAAGAGGCACAGGGAGATTTCTGTTTCATCAAGAGGCACAGGGAGATTTCTGTTTCTACCAAGAGGCACAGGAAGATTTCTGTTTTCCCCAAGAGGCACAGGAAGATTTCTGTTTCTCCCAAGAGGCACAGGAAGATTTCTGTTTTCCCCAAGAGGCACAGGAAGATTTCTGTTTCCCCAAGAGGCACAGGGAGATTTCTGTTTCATCAAGAGGCACAGGGAGATTTCTGTTTCCTTAAGAGGCACAGGGAGATTTCTGTTTCTCCCAAGAGGCACAGGGAGATTTCTGTTTCTACCAAGAGGCACAGGGAGATTTCTGTTTCTCCCAAGAGGCACAGGGAGATTTCTGTTTTCCCCAAGAGGCACAGGAAGATTTCTGTTTCTCCAAGAGGCACAGGGAGATTTCTGTTTCATCAAGAGGCACAGGGAGATTTCTGTTTCCTTAAGAGGCACAGGGAGATTTCTGTTTCTCCCAAGAGGCACAGGGAGATTTCTGTTTCTACCAAGAGGCACAGGGAGATTTCTGTTTCTCCAAGAGGCAAAGGGAGATTTCTGTTTCCCCAAGAGGCACAGGGAGATTTCTGTTTCTCCAAGAGGCAAAGGGAGATTTCTGTTTCCCCAAGAGGCACAGGGAGATTTCTGTTTCCCCAAGAGGCACAGGGAGATTTCGAATAGGCGACGAAAATTATAAGTATAAAATAAATACAAAAAATATTTAAATTTATATCATTCCTGAAGAGATTAAATTGATATGATGACCCACGTATTTATTCTTAATCCAGCCCCTCTCCCCCACCCTGTACTCCCCTTATCAATGGCATACCTGCGTCAACGAAACTTGTTTGAAGGGTGATTTTGTTCCTTTCCAGAAAAGCCAAATTTAGAGGAGGCGGAGCTAAATATCCTTCCTTCGTATGGGGGGTATAATGGCAACGGAAGGCTCAGTATCACTTTAACTCCCGTTGTGAGCGCACATAAAAACTCCGCTAGACTCGCGCAATTTCCGTTGCAGGACAACTGCGTTGATTCCGCGCCGATTCGCAACTCTCATAGCACAAGTGCCCTTAATCACTCCAGGTTCGAATTCAGCCGAGTTAAAGGTGGATTGCGCATGATACCGGGTCTCGTTTGTTCGCCGGACGCCAAGTTGTGACTTAGGAAGCCGCTACGTATTATTCTTTGGGTTATTAAAGAGGAAAAGAGCTTTTGTGATTTATTCCTAAACGAGTCAACGAAATGGGGGAAGTTAAAGCCACCGTTCTGGACATAGCCAAGGTAAGTGGATCTTGGGGTCTCCCCAAGAGCTGGGAATGGCTTCTTAGTAATCCTTTTTAAATAATAATAAAAAATGGTAAAATTACAGGTTAGATGTTCAAGCCTATCGAAGGCGACCCAACGGGCCAGACATTCCCCTTCTACCTTAAACATTTCTGTCATCGCACAAGATTACATTCTTGCTTTACTCTTTATAATCAGTTAAATAATTATTAAAATACACTTAAAAACTAAAAAAAAATATAAAAATATTAGATGAGTTTATTACCATACTAACAAATGTAAAAATATTAATTAACAATTCATAATAATTAACTAAAAAAATAGTATATTTCAACTCCTGGTATGATATATATTGGGAAAAAGTTCGATTCATTATGGGAAAGATCTCGAAGATCAACTGAATGGCTAATCACTCAAGCTGAAATGATCTTTAAAATGAAGCAGGATTTTCAGCTCTAAAGAAATCAAGTATACACAAATACATAACCTTTGGGTGTCCAACCCAGCCGTTCATCTTGGCTCCCTTCATTGAATGTTTATATATCCTCCTCTTTTTTCCCATCTTGGTTCAGTGGTAACACGCTGGCGCTTCCCTCGCGAGAGGTAGCTCTTACCTAGTTCTCTTACCTGTGGGCTTCCTACCCCTTACGGCAATCACGCAAGGCAGCGGGAAAGCATCACTCAGTTGATGCGCCAGTCTATATTATTTTAAGACAAGACAAAACAGCCAGTACAATTTTAAGGCAACAAGGGCTGGATGGTGCAACATTGCGGGAATATATATCAATCAATCATTTCCTGGGGCAACCACGGGGATGCATAGGGCCTCAATCAATGAACTCACGCCACCACGCTCAATCTTGAGCTAATGCTTAAGATATATATATATATATGAAAAACTCACAAAGTATCACGTGAAGGTAGCAAATGAATGCAATGTCCCGCAGGAAAAAATGAAAAGGTGTTTCCAAGTACTTAGGAACTTTATTTAGTTCCTTATCAAGGATAACTACAAGAAATAGTATTATATTAGAGGTATATACTGAAGAAAAGTATGAAAGACCGCCTCAAAAACCACAAATCACCAACAAGTAAGAGGGAAGGGAAAAGGTAAAAAAAAACCTTAAGAATTACAAGAAGCAGGTAGTAAGGTCAAACTAAGTCGAAGGAAAGGGTAACAGATTTGATGAAATGGAGATAGCCTAACGAGGGAGATTATAAGACACGATGAGCAAAAGGGGGGAAAAGTACAAAACAGAGCAGTGACAATTAAAAAATAATAATAAAAAATAAAATAGGGGCCACATAACTAAAGAATGTATAAAAAAAACATTATGGACAAACAGGTAAAAAACTTTCTGTTCACATAAATCAACATAAATATAATGTCCGAAGAGGGGAAGATAACAGTGCTTTCTTTGTCCATATGTCAGATAAGGACCATCTAATTAACTGGAACTCGGCCAAATTTATTCATCGTTCCAATGACCCTATAAAAAGGAATATCATTGAATGTGCTTTTATAAGCCTAATGTGATCATTTTAACCTTTCCCCTGGTTTATATAAAATAGATGCTATAATTAAAAGATTAATACTCAAAGAAATTAGTTTTGTCTTTCGTTCCTAGTTTTTTTTATATGCATTCTTTAGTTATGTGGCCTCTATTTTATTTTTATTTTTTAATTGTCACTGCTCTGTTGTGTACTTTTCCCCCCTTTTCCACATCGTGTCTTATAATCTCCCTCGTTAGGCTATCTCCATTTCATGAAATCTGTTACCCTTTCCTTCGAATTAGTTTGACCTTACTACCTGCTTCTTGTAATTTTTAATGTGTTTCTTTACCTTCCCCCTTCCGTCTTCCTCATTGGTGATTTCTTGTTTGAGGTGGTCTTTCATACTTTTCTTTCGTATATATACCTCTAATATAATATTATTTCTTGTAGTTATCCTTGATAAGGAACTAAATAAAGTTCGAAAGTACTTGGAAACACCTTTTAATTTTTTCTTAACATAACATAACATAACATAACATAATTACACGGATGACAAAAGCCACAAGGGCCTATCAAAGGTCATCCGCCTCCGTCAAAACCCACCCACAAAAAGCACCATCACCAGGGGAAGACAAAATCAAAGTCCCCCACAATATAATATAACGGATGACAAAAGCCACAAGGGCTCATCATAGGTCATCCGAGTCAAGCGGCCTCTTTTTCAAGGCACCCAAACTCCCAGGAAAACTACATCCAGAGGATTGCATCCAGAAACAAGGGTATCACCAATCAAGGCTTGTCAAGAACTAAATCATGCAGCTATAGATATATACAAACAATATTAATATATACAAAACTTAGGAACCATCACAACCTTCCCTTCCCATAAACTCATCCAACCTACTCTTAAATACATTTAGATTTGGACTACCTACTACCCTCTGCGGCAATTTGTTCCAGAAGTCTACCACTCTATTGGTGAAAAAATATTTTCTTAAATCCAACCTACACCCTTGCTTTTTAATTTTCAAGTGGTGACCTCTAGTCCGATTTCCATCATCTAACTCAAAAAACTTGCTAACATCCAATTTATCTATCCCGGAAAAAATTTTAAACAGCTCAATCATATCCCCTCTCACACACCTCCTTTCGAACGAGAACATATTTAATACCCTCAGTCTATCTTCATATTCAAGGTGCCTCAGGGAAGGAATAATCTTTGTTGCCCTCCGTTGCACTGACTCAAGAAGGTTAATATCATGTCTAAAATGTGGGGACCATGCCTGTATACAGTACTCTAGATGTGGCCTAACATAAGAGTTATAGAGTTTAAGAATAACCTCCTTACTTTTGTAACTGACATTTCTCTTAATAAAACCCAGCACTCTATTTGCCCTATTTCTTGCTTCAATACACTGCTTAGAAAACCTTAATGACTTATCTATTACTACTCCTAGATCTTTCTCATCCTCTACTGAGCTCAGCCAATGCCCATCCATTTCATAGTTAAATTCTCTATTATCTTTTCCCATGTTAATAACTTTGCACTTATCAAGGTTGAAAGTCATTTGCCACTTATGTGCCCAGGATAACAATTTATTTAAGTCCCCCTGCACTTTAAAATTATCATCAATATCTTTAACTACAGCTGCTAATTTGGTATCATCCGCAAAAATTGACACTTTATTATTAATGCGGGACATCGCATCCATATATATATATATATATATATATATATATAAGTATTACATTTAAAAAATTATGTCAACAACGGGAGCCAATAGTGAAATAATCTGTCACAAAGGTGTGATTGAAGAGCAGATTTAAAATCCTCAATGTTATTACATGAAACCACATATGAGGGTAAAGAGTTCCACAGTCCTACATGTCTTAAGCTAAAATATCTCCCTTCTGACTTCCAGCTGTAACCTGGAAAGGGCAATTTTGTATTTATGGCCTCTTGCTGAATTCAGGGAGGAAACAAGTCTTCCCTAGACACGAAAGTGCTGTCATAAAAAATAAGCTAGTATTAAATTGATATTATGAACCACGTATTTATCCTTCATCGACTCCTGGTGGAGGCTAATGATTTCCCACGCTGGGCGCGCATCGAGTGGTTATCTGGACGAAGCCCCGACACCCGGCCCTTTAGCCGGGCAAAGAGAAGTTGACCAAGATTGTTACCCCCTTGTAGTGGGGTACCTTGACAGTTGTTCTTAAACTCCTTGATAAAAAAGTTCGTACATAAATGTCATATATCTCAAACGTACGACCGCACGTCCCTCTTGCTAATCTATAAGAGGAACTAATTAATACTTGGGGGGGGGGAAGGAATTCCAATTGGTTTTAGATTAATTAAATTTAATTTAATTTAAATAATTAATTAAATTTAAAGGACCAACAGCCCGAAGGAGGAGGTATTTAGGAAAGGGGGTGAATTACTACATCATTTAGGCATACATGCTCTCACCTTCCTCCATCACATACTCTTCTTTTCTATTTCGGGTCTTGACTTGTCTGTCCACCCCCTCCCTACCTCTAAGTTAGAAAAGTTGAACATGTGAGGGTGAGACAAAGCCAAAGTACAAATGTTTATTTAACCAGCGAATACGCGTGGATATTCTTGCAATTATTTTCTCTATAGCTACAGAAAATCGGTAGATATATTTAATATATAACGCTTTGGGGTGCCTATGGTTAAGGAAATTTGATTGAATTATACAGGGTGTCTGGATACGTTAAAAATGCATATTTTCAATAAAAACAACTACATTTTATTTATTTGAAATATTAATAAATTACATCCTCAATGTGTTTTCCACTATTTGTGATTCAAAGTTTGATGCGTTTTGGGAGATTCACCCGATGCGTTAGCTCCAAATCTCTGTCAATTTGAGCACCTTCATTTATGATGCGCTGTTCCCTTCTCTTCTAGCATACCCCAGAAAAGAAGTCAAGGGGGGATAAATAAGGCCTGGGGAACGAGGAGACCATGTTTGTTATATTTCCTGTGTCCCCCAGACTTTAGGGACACCCCGTATAACGACGCTCTGTGTAGGTATATATGACCCTTCTACCACTGAAGATCATGGTTTTATTGGTTATTTATCGGCCAAAATATATTATCGTGTATAATACGAGAATAGGACGGAAACGAGGCGTCCTGCATCGAAACGGACGCTCATTCTGTGTTCTCTATCAAATGGGGCATCTTCGAATTCTTTTTCATATATATCTGCCTCCGCCGGTGGGCGCTTTGCAATATAAAATAATCTACTCTAAAAAAAAATCCTTTCAATCGTGTATTATTTCTACTACTATTTCTCTTCCTATTATTCTAATAATTGAATACCCCCATCCACCCCCAAATCAAGGGGTGATTTTGGTTGACAATGAAAAAGTCGAGGTGGTAAGGGGGTAGGTAGTAAAGGGTGGGAAATGGCGTCACCCAGGGGGATTGCCCCCCCTCCTTGAAATCGTGGTGAAATCCTTGATATTTTCCGCTCTGTCGATTGCGTTGATGGGGGTGGGGTGATGTTAATTTCCAACTGGGACGCAAACTTTACTCATATCCTGTGCGTGTGTGCACCCAACTAGCGATCGGCGTCTCTATGTACGCGAATATTTACGGATTTGTCTATTACGATAGACATACATGTATTCTAATAGAGGGGCGGTCCAAGGGCATCCGAGTAACCCGCTAGCACTCGAGAGTTTTCTGTATTTGGTTGGGTCAGTTTAAGTTTGGTGGAAAGGTTTGAACAGGTTTGTTTGAAGGATCTTAACAACCTCCTTCACGCGTAAGTTGGCTCAAGGTTGAGGTTGGTGAGTAAGGGTATCTAAGGGTGAGGTTTACGACATCCGAGGTTGAGGCTAATGAGTAAGGCACCCAAGGTCGAGGTTGGCAAATGAGGTATCTGAGGCTGAACTTGGGAGTAAAACACCTGAGGGTGAGAGGTTTGTGAGTAAGGACTCCGAGGTTGAGGTTGAACAATCAAGTTTCAGAGACCATGAGTAAGCCATTAAAGATTGTTGTTTAGTTAAGCATTCAAGGATGAGGTTGATGAATAAGGCTTTCGAGGTTGAGTGTTTAGTAAGACATACAAGGATGAGGTTGATGGATAAGGCATTCGAGGTTGAGAATATTCAGGGTGGCATCCAAAGATAAGGTTAATGACTAAGGCATTCAAGGTTGAGTGTGTTTAGTGCGGCATCCATGGGTGAGTTCGATAAATAAGGCATTAAAGGTTGATTATGTTTTTTAAGGCATCCAAGGGTGAGGTCGTTGAGTTAGGTTATTTAGTGATGGACCCAAGGGTGAGATTGATGAGTAAGACAATAAAGGTTGAGGTTGTTCAGTGACTCACTTTAATTGTGTGGAATTCGCCAAACTGAATGTTGTGCCACCGGACGCAGAAGCCGAAGCAGACTGGGCGGAAGCCGAGCGGGTCTTCCTAAATAAAGCAAGATTAGTAATCGAATGTGATTCCCGCCTGTTGGCACTCAGTGCCAAAGAGTGTCATTATCCTTATTACTTGTTTAGAGGCTTCAAAATAAGGCTTGATCCAGCTCCTCTCTCTTTTACACCTTGGCACACATGTCCAAATTTCGATGTAGTCAATTTGCTCTCATCAGCAGGAATTAAAAATTACCCCAAACGGGAAATTATCTATTTTACAATGGAAAGTGGACAACCAACAAGGGAATTTTCGCTCAATGGATAGAGTGCATTGGGATGGATCAAGATCCGATGTAAATGATAGATAGAAAGGAAAGCATTAAAAAGGTTAATGGTAACAAAAACTAATAAATGACCAACGGTAGCAACTTTAAATGCATAGGCAGCGGGAAAAGGTCCTAAAAATGGTGTACTAAACATGACCCCTTTGCGGGTGGAGCACGAGTTGGAGTGGGGTAAATTAAAATGATACTAAAGGGTAGAATTGGTATGAAAGTAGTGTCGGGGACGCGGCCCCGGTAGGTCTATTATATATATATATATATATATATATATATATAGCGCGAGAGAATGATGAAAATGAATCCATTAAACCACATTGAAAGAGAAAAGGGAATAATTTTTCCTTGCAGTAATATTTTTATTACCTTTTTTCGAAAAAATCCGTGCAGGGAAGCGATTCGAACCAGACACACTGAGGCAGCGAGCACCGCTTTGATCACATTTAAAAGTATGCCGTTAGTACACTGGTTCTCTGCGTAGCATACTGTACTAACGGCATACTTTTAACTGATCAAAGCGCTGCGCGCTGCCTCAGTGTGCCTGGTTCGAATCGCTTCCCTGCACGGATTTTTCGAAAAAAGGTAATAAAAATATTACTGCAAGGAAAAAATTATTCCGTTTTCTCTTTCAATGTGGTTTAATGGATTCATATATATATATATATATATATATATATATATATATATGTCTGTTAGTATTTGCCTATTGTTCTTTTTATTGGTATTTTTGTCTTGTTTTTGTTTTTCCATTGGTTTGTACTATGTGATGGGCGTTCCCTTCGTTATTCCTTGAAAATGAACTTGCAAATATAGTTCGAAATTGCTTGGATTCTTTTTTTCATTTTCCTGTGGGTTAATTTATATATATATATATAAATATATATATATATGGGTATCGTCAGTAAACACGATGAGGCCGTATTTAATTAACTATTTAATTCAAAAATATATTAATTATATTGATTGTTTGTTTCTTGGATGTAGTGAAAAGTATTTATATTGGAAGTTAGGCGTGTATCTTGATATATATGTGTGTTAGACAAGGGTGTGTGATGCCCTGGCTGTTCTATATCTTTATGAATGGAGTAGTGAGAGAAGCACGAATGAGGAAGAGTGAATTGGAGTGAGGGATGGGTTCTATTTATAACATTACATCTATGGATGCCAAGAGCCACAAAGGACATCCGAGACAATCCACCCAACATCCCTTCATAAAGTACATGTGAAATATACAATATTAACATAAGTACCATTTATTCTCTTTGTAGAGAAACGGATGGTTGCCCAATAGTATGGGTGGCACTCCAGAAGAAGGTTGAGGAACTCCAGGAGAATTTTCTCGCGGATTAATTAAGGAAGTCTTACTATTATCCTTACCTAACAACACATATATATATATATATATAGGGTGTCTCAAAAGTCACTATATATTATAAGAAATAATTGGAATTATGAAAAACAGGTTTTAATTTTAGAAAAAGTTTAATTCAAAGTCTATGCTACAAATAATTAGTGCTCCACATGGCGACCATCAATGTCTCTTCATAGCTCAAAGCGATCGGATGCTTCCTGAAACACTTTCCAGCATTTGTGGTGTTATGTTTTGAACTGCATCAGTAATGAGATTTTAAGTGTGGCAACATCACTAATTATCCTACGAGTGTACACCTTACACTTAATGAAACCCCAAGCATAAAAATCTAAGGGTGTTAAATCAGTGGTGTAAATCAGAGTGCCCCAGAGCCAGTGCCAAGCGAGAAATACCAGTGTGTCGACAACAATATTCCTGACCTTATATACATGTAATGTAGCCGTGATAACACAAGTGTCTTTTTGTGTCATTTTATTTTTCATAATTCCAATTATTTCTTATAATAGATAGTGACTTTTGAGACACCATATATATATATATATATATATATATATATATATATATATATATATAGTATTTGTCTCAAAGCCTCTTATTCGCTAAGATGAACAATTTATTAAGTTATCCAAACACCTATTAAAAACTGTCTCCCAACCCTTTATGTAACAAAACTGCTTTCTTCAACAAAATATTAACTAAACTCTTGAAACGGTCTAATCAATGATCTCTTCTAACGTTTCAAACTAATTAATCCATCCCTTCCCCATATGTATGGGTTTCCAAAAACTCACAAGCCCAGAACCCCTCTTTGACACATTATATCATGTATTGGCTCCCATGCATATACACTTTCAAAATGGCTGGCCAGTATCCTCTCAGACGCCGTTGGATTAACCTCATCACCATACGTAGTTCATTCATCAGATTTCATTGAGAAATTTAGAAAAAATAACATCAAAGGCAGTCGCTTAGTTAGCTTTGATGTAGAAAGCCTTTTAACTAATGTACTTGTTGATGACGCCCTTAAAGTATTATCTACTATATTAAGAAATCCAAGATTAAACCTCCCATTACCCCAAGCAAAAATTGTTAACCTTGTTAAACTTTGTGTTACCGAAAATGTTTTTAGTAGTGATATGGGCTTCTTCCGTCAAAAACATGGCCTTAGCATGGGAAATCCAGTATCGCCTATTCTATGCAATTTTTTCATGGAACATTTTGAAGTGCCTCGAACATCTGGACTACCAACTCCCTAGACTGTAACCCCTGGCTTATTATGTGTAGGACGTGGTAGAGAGAGAAAAAAAACAACAAGTCTTCGTGCACCACGAAGGTGGAGTTTAGATCAAGGATCACTAATTTCGAACCAGTTAAAAAGAGGGACCGTCGAGTAAGCCTGCAAGAGGTTCAGACCCCACCCAGAGGCCGTAGTTGAGGTCGATGTCGAATTCATTGAATAAAATGAATTGTGCAACAATCCTTCAAATCTTTAACATGTAAGTTTGGTATATATACATATATATATATATATATATATATATATATATATATATATATATATATATATATATATATATAGTGGTAATAGCTTGGTAGGTAGGCAAAGTTAGGATTTCTCGTTTTGGGGGGAATCGATTTTGATGAAACTTTTCCCAGCCGATGTGCACAATATTGCACTTGTGGAACAGTAAGGCGGCTTTTCGGAGAGATGTCACCCTGATGAACTTCTCCTGTGACATTTCGTTGTCTATCCTCCCATATATCTCTCTTCAAACAATTTTATAGCATTCATCAATCTACTGACCGGTATTTTAAGTTTTTCGGTTTTTTTATGACATTCCTCCATTGCGGAAATTCTGAAAAGTTATGATGCGTTGCCACTCCTGAATGGATCTTTAGCACTTCGGAGCTATAATGATAATGAGATGAAGATGATTTTGAAGTTGGAGGAAGCATACAAGCATTCAAAAATTGCGATGCCGGGGCAGAATAATGGCAAAAACAAAAATTAATGAAATTTGGTAAAAAAAAAAATATATTATACCATCACCTGTTTAGAATATTAACGATATCATTATAGATATAAATAAATATGATCAATTATTTTACTGGAACTAAATAAAAGATCACGTAAGAAAAAATTGACGATAAAACTCAATTTTCTGTAAAATTCAAATTATTCTTTAGAAATCATTGATAATAAATCAATCAAATGGCAATTTTGATCAGAATTTTATGCGATAATTCGACTTTTATTGAAAATTTTGAGGTGGCTCTGTATTTATTTTGGCCGATAGTTTATTGATAATTAATCAAATGTCGATTTCGATAAGAAATTTATGGGATAATTCGAGTTTTATCGAAATTTTTTGAGGTGGTTCTGCATTCATTTTGGCTGTTAGATTATATACATACATATCGCAAAGACTCGCAGTAAGAATGAGGAAAGATACCCAATATTCAAGATCGAAGGAACCAGGAACAAAGAAACAAATAGACTTACAAACACAGATAGATAGACAGACAGACGCGAAAGCAAAAGGAAGGGAAATATCAGCAGACGGTCAATAGCCTGCCCGAGATGGCGATACTTGCTGGGGCAGTTCTCGGCTGAAGGTCGAAGGGCAGGTCATGAGCAACGCCTTGGGACCCATCCCTGGCAAGCGGGTGCCATCGGGATTCGATCTTGACATCTGAGGGGGGTGGGAGGGAAGGGTGAACTTACTGGCGCGAAATGCTACTTTCACTTTCACCCATTTCAACAAACCACGCACTCACATATGTTGATTTCATCCCGCACTTCTGTTTTTCCACGCGGAGGATTTACATTCATGTCCCTCCCCCCTCCCCGTTACAAGTTGCAAATCAAGAGTACTTGGCCTCTGAAGAACTTGAAGTTTATAAGGTCTGTCTTCATTAAAGAGTAAACATACCTTCCTTGGTTAATGTATATATATATATATATATATATATATATATATATATATATATATATATATATATATATATATATATATATATATTAATGGAGTTGGGTAGCAGTCTTTCTTGAATGCAAATTTTGTTGAAGACCATTGTGTATTTTGCCTTAATTAATTTTCTTTGGTAACTTTCTTTTCTTCTAACTATCTTTTTTATTCCATCTTGTAGATGGTAGATTACTTGTCCAGTCTTCATTTATTTTTTAAATGAATGTGTTTGGTAAAACCCAAACTAAATTGCTAAGCTTTCGATCATCTTCGGAGCGTTTTGAAATGTTCTTGCCTCCTTTACCGATGTAATGAGTGGAGTGAGGATCTGGCAGAAAGTAAAGTGAAAGAATTAATTAATTCATTCATTCATGAAAGTGATTAAAGGTGTAGTAAGTTTATAAAGGTGTGAAAATGTTTTCTAGTTTGCCCTGGTGTTAGGGCATCACTAGCATGCTTTCTTATTATTTTTGGTTCATAAACTTTTATTCCTCCGTCAGTAATGGTGCTGACTGTCAATGACAGCCAAGTTCCTCCATTGATATATATATATATATATATATTTTATTTGTTTACCTTAATTTGATCCTCCGTCGTGGCGTTCAAGTCTTTCAATGTTTTTTATTATGCTAAATATCTTTAGTTAAATTTTATTAAGTTATTCATTTATTATTTTTAATTTGAGTATTAGTTTGGACACTTCGCCTCTTTTTGTTAAGATGAATTATTTTTATTTAAATTTAATTTTGAATCGAGTTAAATTTGGGCACTTCGCCTCTTTTTCTTAAGATGAATTATTTTTATTTGAATTGAGTTAAATTTGGGCACTTTGCCTCTTTTTGGTAAAATTAGTTAATTTGGATTTAATTTTGAATTTTGTTGAGTTTGAGCACTTCGCCTCTTTTTATTTTAATTTTTAATTTGGGCACTTCGCCTCTTTTGTTAAGGTCAATTTGTCTTTTGGTTAGTGTTTTAATCTGAATCGAGTTTTGATTTTGAGTTAGGCCACTTCGCCTCATTTCATTAAGGTTATTTTCCTTTGTATAGTACTAAGTATATATTGGTAGTACGTTCTCTCTCGCGCAGGTTCATCCGCTTGGGAACACTGCTGTTCTACCAATTGCGCGTCTTCTGTTTCCTCGTATGTTCAAATCGATGTTTAAATTTGGGAGTATTTCCTGATCGATTTTTTCCCAAGTCTTTCTCCCTAGCCTTTGGACCTCCATATTGATCGGTTTTAGTCCGATTCTTTCATGTAGAACCGATTGCCGAATATGGTCGATCCTTTGCGTGCCAGTTATCAGCAGTGTGGCTTTATTCTGCACCCTCTGCATCGTTCTGAGAGAGGTACAGCTTGCCATCTGCGTGATTACAGCCTGGTACACTAGGACTGAGCGTACTAGGGCCATGTACAGCTTTTTTATTTGGCACACTGAGGCTTCGGAAACGGTAAAGTTTTTTTGCTCTCTTTTGGCTAGGGAGACTCTGGTATTTACGTGAGCCTTATAACCTGATTTGAAGAGTCGTAAGCCCAGGACTTTTCCCTCGTTAGAGTACACATAGAGTTCGTTGTCGACGAGGACGTCGTCTACTTTCCGGCGATTCATGGAATTATAGTGAGCTTCTGGCGGTTTGTTTTTATCTTCCACTTTTTTTCGTAGCGATTGATGTTGTCAATCTCGGTAGCTGTCGCCCTTGCTTGGCTTCCAGCGTTCCTGAATGGACTGAGGACGATTTGAGTGATGTCATCTGCATATTGCAGATACATCGAATCGTACCTCACCCGAGCAGGTAGGTCAATTGTGTACACAAGGTACAACAAAGGACTCAGATAGCTGAAAGTGAAAGAAAATGATTTTTAAGGGGTATTTATTCGCTTTGGTTAAACGCAACGTTAGAGAAAATGAGCCACTCGTGTGCGTGGAATCTTTAAAAAAGTTTTAATGTGTAATTCCAGCTTGTCGCTTGACTGTTGATGCCCGGCTTATCTTCATTTATTAATATGGCTTCTAAGATGTTAAGCCTCGCTTTATTAACTCTTTTCTTTTAATAATAGTGTTATCGACGAGATATATGCTCGTTGATAACACCATTATTAATAATAGTGTTATCGACGAGATATATGCTCGTTGATAACACCATTATTAAAATAAAAGAGGTTAATAAAGCGAGGCTTAACGTCTTAGAAGCCATATTAATAAATGAAGATAAGCCGGCCATCAACACTCTAGCGACAAGCTGGAATCGCACATTAAAACTATTTTAAAGATTCCATGCACACGAGTGGCTCATTTTCTCTAACGTTGCGTTTAACCAAGGCAAATAAATACCCTTTAAAAATCGTTGACCACAGGAGATCTAGTCATAGCTGGGGCATATCAGCCCCCAAGACGCTCGTATTTGCCAACTCCAAATTTCCTCAAACTCTTTCGTAGACAGGCCTCAATCATACTGACAGGAGACCTCAATGAAAGATGTAGAGAGGCAGGCTACACAAGCCAACCAAACGGAGAAGGAAGGACCCTTTAATTATTAATACAAAGGAACCAGCTAAGCAGAAGAGGACCAGACTTCCCAACATACTTAACCGCCCAAACCTCGACAACTCCTGACATACTACTGATGAACCCAAACTTCAACATAAATCACCACACAGAACCAGGCCCCGCAACCCCATCCGACCATCTAAGTATGATAACGACCATTTCAACTTCACCCATTCAAATTCAAATTTCACAAAGACATCAGCAGAACAAACTGGAATGGTTACAAAGAGCACTTAAGTACACTAGAAACTGGATCCCTAAAGAACCAAGGAACATAAGAAATAGCAAACCAATTAAAACTAATTACCAAAAATATCATTGAAGCAGACAAAATTCATACCCCAGTAATAGAATATAGAACCCTACCTGTTCCCAGATGAAACAACGAAGTAAAGGAAATGATAGAAGAATTTCAAAACTTTATTAAAGAAATCACATAAACGGGCACTAATATGGAGAGATACAGAAGGCTAATTTTCTTATCAGAAGAGAGATAGATAATCGAATTAAAGAAAATTCAAGCCAGGTTTGGAATAATATAATAAGTAAAATGGATGTCGAAGCAGATCCGAGGAAATTCTGGACAGACTACAGAAAATTACGAGGGTCTCAACCAAAGGAACATATAAAACTAAAAATACAGGACGGGGAAGTGCAAAATAATGAAGAACTCCAAGTGCACTTCCAAAATCACTGGAAAAAAATATTCTCGATAACACCAGAAGAGAATCAAGAATACGATATGGAACACGAGGGGAAATTCATACAAGCCCTAGAGGCGCAACAAGAACTCACTGTACCATACATAAACGTCGACGTAGAGAGAAACCACCCTTTTGGGGAGGGAATGCCCTTCTCAATGGCTGAATATAAAACAGTCCTACAATCTTTCAAACAAAAAGCACCAGGTCAGAGCGGGATAACAAAGGCACACCTAATAAATGCTCCAGAAAATGTGCATGAATCGATAGTGAAGATCTTCAATGCCTGCCTTAATATTGGGTACTTTCTCCACACCTTAAAGCAGGCGGATGACATCACACATATAATCACCAGCGACAGGAAGAACCCCCGAGACGTAGCTCAAAGAACAGCGAGGGAGATAAAAAAACATCAATGATTATGAACGAAGAAACAAAATAAAAACAAACAAAGACAAATTCAAAATAATACCCGTAAACAGATGGAAAAAAGCTGCAGTAAGAGTCGATGATGAAGAAGCATATCCATACTCCACGGAAGGACACCTCCTCGGTCTAAAGTTAACAAAAACAGGGTACAGAGGTCAGATTTCACAGAAAATTAACGAAACAAAAATTACCATGTCGGCGCTGTACAGATTCAAAAACATAAGTAATAAAAACGAAAGAAAATTATACATGGCCCTAGTTCGTCCCAAGCTCTTTTAACCAATAGTACCGATGAATACAGTAAATAATACACAATTAAAAAAGGTCCAACGCATTCAAAATCAAGCCACAAGGCTCATCACTAACAGAAAAAGACAGGACGGCATAACATCTGAGGAACTCCATCGAAGATCTGCACTGGAACCCATAAATTTAACCCTACAAAAACGTTCAACGAAATTGTGGGATAATATAGAAAACATAATTTCCCAAAACGAAATCAACCAAATAGTACTACCGGAAAACGAAATCCGGCAAATACACTACAAAAATCGTTTTAACGGCAGCGTGAAAAAATTCTTAAACAACGTCAACCCGATATATAGGTAAAAAAACAAAAAAACGAATAAGGCACCTGATTATGAGAAACCCGATAAGTCAAAATATTACCGAGATTAACAAAGAAAATTACCACTAAAAATTGAATAAATAAATATTATATATATATATGATGCGAAAGTAGCACAAAAAAATTAAAAAAACTAATAAATACAAAAAATAAAGGTGCTCGATTGAGCAAAAAGAAAACAAAGGCTCGAATGCTAAATTTTTATATCTAATAAACTTAAAATCACATAAAAAAGCAAAACAAAACAAAAAGGAGAGCGCAACCTGGTACAAACCACTATAATCCTCATCTCATCGTTCATCCTACACTCATTCCATCAACACATACTCCTTACACAATATTTTCTATCTATCCTATCATTCTCTCTACATTCTAACTTTATACTATCTTGAATCTTCTTTCACTTTACTTTCTGCCAGATCCTCACTCTACTCATTACATCGGTAAAAGAGGCAAGAACATTCAAAACGCTCCAAAGATGACCGAATAAGATCGAAAGCTTAGCAATATAGTTTGGTTTTTACCAAACACATTCATTTAATAAAGAGATGAATACTGGACAAATAATCCACCATCTACAAGATGAAATAAAAAAGATAGTTAGGGGAAGAGAAAGTTGACAAAGGAAATTAATTAAGGCAAATACACAATGGTCTTCAACAAAGTTTGCATTCAAGAAAGACTGCTACCCAACTACACTAATATATATATATATATATATATATATATATATATATATATATATATATATATATATATATATATATATATATATATATATATATATATATATATATATAAGTGTGTGTGTGTCTCGAAGGGAGATAAGAGTTGAGCGAAGGTAAAAAGGACTTTCACATTCAAAAATCATCTCTCTCTGCCATAAATGGAAAGTGACCATGCTCGCTTTCCTTATTCCCGCCAAATGAATTGGCGGGTATTGACCAAGTTTCCAGTGCAAGTGACATGGGTATGTGTTACTTTTAAAACGCGAGCACTCGCCCTTTTAACCTTCTCTCGTTTTGTCCTTGACAGGAGTGCGCAAGTTAATCTTGACCTTTATATTCACTACATTGACAAGGGAATTGTCACAGCACTAGACCACATTGCATATGGCACCCTTAAACTATAGAATCTATACACCATCATCGGACAAAACAGATGTCAACATAAGGTTCAAGGTATGGGCGAAATTAAATGAAATTCAGAGACTAAGGTGAACTAAATAACCCCCATATTTTATAATGAAGAATCAATTTATAGCAATTAAGGTTTATATATTTATTAATAGTTTGATGACTTTACTTCCAATTCACTCAGGCACAGAAATACAGAATTGTGGCTTGTAGTATTTTGAACCATAAATTATGCTAAGAACTTTTCTTAAAAAACTTATTGGTCGATCCTTTTCAATATAATCATTGGAACCGTTGGTAAAACATTTAAAGTCCTTTGTAGTTAAGAAGGCATTTTTCTTACCAACAGACTTAAGAGGCTTAGTGTCCAGTATCCGAAACTCCGCAACCAATAGGGCGATATTTATAAAGGAAGGTCGATCCTCGCCAGCCAATTAGCTTCTATTTAGCCGATAGTCTTGACCCGGAAACTTTTGGCATCGATTCTCAGAGACAAGATCTTAGACCAGCATCGTTTTGAGATCTGAAGATCGTATCTGACAAATCCCCTTGAGAGGAGTTGCTCTTATTTAGCTAGAGTTCCAAAAGGCTTTCGTCATAATACCGCATAAACGATTGCCCCACCCCATCTCAAGCTATTATGTTTCAGGCAGGATCCACTCTGGCGGGGCTCCTGCCTTCCAGCGGCCAGGACGTTCAGCCCTTGCATCGGTGATGACGTGGAATTTCACCATTCCCTATTCCTTCTTCCTCTTTTTCTTATTTATTTTTGTTTTTATGTATTTATTTTGGTGTTTAATATATAGGGTGATTCAAAAGTCTTTCCAATAAGAAAATTGCATCGTATAAAAGTAAAATAAATATTCACAGCGAAAACGAGGAAGTAGATATGAAGAAGAGAAATCGCTTAAACGTCTTTGCCAATCTGAGAACGGTCCATCTTTGCGTTCCAACACAAGTGGCTATTTCAAAACTTAGTGTAAGTGTATGGGATTGTATTAGATTTTCTTACTTCCGAGAGACTTTTTGATTACCTTATTGTCGAGGTTTAGTGAGTGGGTAATCCCAGTCTCACTTCCTGGACATATATTTTATTACTGCACCGAGGTGAAGCGTATCCAATGCATCTACCTTAGCCACTTTCGGTGAATAAGAATAACTCCGGTGCGTAAACTTTTGATCAAAACTAAGATGATGATCCCCTGAGTGTGTTCTCCACTCAGTATAAGCCAACCATGGGTGGGTCGGTGGAATAATGAGTTTTAAGCCGAGTGGATTGCTTAATAATTGCCAAGGGATCGTCCAAATTAGTTAAACACACATATACAAAAATAATCTTTAATATATATGAATTTGAAATAAACACAGCGTATATAAATATAAATAGGATTAATCTTGCACTGAATAAATAAGTCTACAAAAATGTCGTGGGGATTACTTGCAGATTACTCACTGGGATGTTTGCGTCTTAATGACACCAGACACTGAATTAAGTAAGCACTTCTAATATTCGAGGGTAAGGGCTCAGGATGAAAATTCTAGTACACAAATAAACTGGTGAAGTTATGGGAGGGGATAATTTAATTAACGCTACCTTTGAGTTCGTAAGTATTTTTGAAGGGCGGGGGGGGGGTGAAGATCTTCTTCTGGTGACGATAATCGCACCTAGTCCGGCCGTCCGAGGTTACCGAATGAGAGGGTAATCCTAGACTGGTGATATGCTGATCCTTTTCCGGATCACGAAGGTGAGCCAAGCGGTGATTCAATCGGACTTCTTCTTCGAAGTACCTGTCAGATTATTCGGCTCCTGGAATGGGTAGCCAAAACCGATTACCTAGCTACGTCTAGAGTAATCAGCAGAGGAAGGTCCTGTGTAACCTCAGACTCTGAAGGGGAGGGGGGCTGCGAGAAGTTTGGCACCTAAAAGGAGCGTGACGGCAACAACCAATTCCCCGAGAAGTTTCTTCCTTGCTGCGGGCGAACGGTTTCTTATGTGTATCGGATTTCACAAAAACTCGACGTAGGTCCAAGGGCTTCTGCCTGATTCCAGGGAGAAGTCTTCCTTTTATTTCTCCCACGAGCAAAATCGAGAGAGAGAATCGAATTCTCGTAAAATCCGTATCGTCGCGCGAAAGACCCTTTTTCATCTTTGGGCTGACGATATGTCATTCACGACATCGATCCATCTCGGATTTTACGGCGGTACGAAAAAGGGGCGACGGAGAATTCGAGGCAGGTGAGAGGTGCGTTTTGGGATATGAAAAGGAGCGCAGCTTTGTTTCGGAGTGTTTCTGCGTACACTTATGTACGCGGTATTTAGACTTCTGCACCTATATTATTCAACTATGTTCCATCTTCTTTCTTCGCTTTTCGGGGCATCGCCCCTTTCTTCCCCCTTCTATCAGTCTGAACGCCCAACAGGCAAGGCTGTTTTTTAAACTCTAGCCATCTGTCGGGCAAGAAAAATAAGGTTGAAGAGTAAATGAGGGCGATACAGGTGGGATTGAACTGAGCGATGGGAACAGGAGCTGCCTCGTATAGCCTATTGATTAGCCTTTTGCAGACTCCTTCTTTTATGTTCTCAAGACAGCCTCACAGAATTCGCGAACCCACTTAAGAGTAGTAACGTTAACAGGGTCTACAGAACAGTCTGTAGTATCAAACTCTTTCTCCCTTAATCTTCCTAGCAGTCTCAGGTAGCAGAGCTCATCTTCTGGCAAGCAATATAATAACAACAACAATCTAACTTGTGATGACGTCCGTGTTTACGCTTGGATTTGTAACTTGCGTTACTGAAGCTGCAGTATGGACAACTCCATTATCCTTCATCCGTCGTACCCATAATGAAGGCTCTGGTTCGTCCTCATTTAGAACGTCGCTCGTTTATAGTCATCGGAGTTGAGGAGAAAAAAAATCATGTTGAAACTACATCGCCATGCCCCCAAGATAATACCTGCTTCGAACCCAATTCCTATGAAGATAGACTTATGGAATTAGTCTCAAAATCACTTGAACAATATCACGAATAGGGGTTATATCTTAGGTTTTTTAAAGCTTCGACCATGTTCAATTAAAAACCACTTTTGAACCTTGTAAAGAACTTCAGCTCGTAGAGATCTGCAGACTCCCCAAATAATCTGGTAAAGATAAACTGACACGAGAAATGTCAATTTGTAGGAGCTAACGAAAATAACATTTAAACAAACAACAAAAATACTGACAACAGGATATTTATATTCAAAAGACAAATAACTTTCTAAAAAGATTCAGTTAATGATATCGGGCGGTAATGTCCCTCAGAAAACATGAAAAGTATCCTGCTTATTTCTTCCTCTCCATATACGAATTCATTTGGCTTCTTGCTATGCGATTTCTACATGGCCCCGTGACTTGATCTAATTAATAGCTTGCGGAGGTTAAGCGAGCCATAATTTGATCTATCCAATAAACATATGTTAAGAACTCGTATTAAGTGGAGCTCTCCTCAGCCTTGTCGAGATGGAATTGGATATCTGACGTCGAGGCGGGGGTTCAAGCTCAGTGAGCACGGATGCAAAACGTTCAGCCACCCAATGTGCGGATATGCTGATACCCCGGTGGGCGGTAAGTAGTTCTACCCACATCGTTATCAATATAATCACAACACTACTACTATTTCCCTTCCCGTCTTCACATTACAACATAATCTTTCCTCTGTTTTGGAAACATGAAACTGTATTCGCTCTCCCCTAATGGTTAAATTAACGCTGGTTGGTATTATAACACAATACGACACTTATACCTCCCCTTCAACGAGGACCGGACCTTGGTGGGTTCAGGCTGTGATTGTCATTCAGATCTTTATGTGCATTTTATTATCCAGTCGGGAGAATTCGTCCTACAAAATAAAGTGTCTCCGTGTACTTTGCGACTGATAAGGTTTACAGCGCCCAATCTTTCTTGTGGATACCAACGAGAGAACGAGAAGCCATGGACTCAATCTGCCTTCGCCAAGAATCATAACCTGAAATGTCCTTCTCCGCTTCCTTCCTAGCATTTAATTATTTAAATTGTTGGCTGCGTTCTCAGAATCTTAAATGATGTGGACCTACCTGAACGTACCTTGTAAATATTCATTGTTACTGTTTTTTTTTGGGGGGGGGAGGGTTATTTTAATCTAGGTTTAAAAGTGACCTGAACTAAGGATATACCCATTATTTGCAATTTGGGTGGCTTTGCTCTATCGGGCGGTTGCTAGAAGAATGCAGGAATTAAAGAAAAGATTCCTTTGACCTACCAAGTCGTGAACTGCTTGAGTGGTCATCCCATCGAGATTAAGAGGAATTGTGAATATTTTATAAAACTTTTTGAGGACCATTTTAGGAGATCAAAGATTTAGAGGGTTGTTACTGAGTAGACCGATTGACCCCGGTCGTCCCTGAGTGCCTATAACTTTATAGGCCGAGTCATCTCCAGTCACATATAAGCCCAAAGAAACTGAACAAAATGAACTTAATTATGCCGAATAGCCAATCCTTCCCTCGTCTTACGATTAGTACTACTGAAAATGCCTAATTTAGCTTCTTTTTCTTTTTTTTTAGTTTTAGGCCACTTCTGAACTGCCAAAAGCATCAATATACCCACTAAATTTTAAGTCTTTTTCATTTAATCTTTTTTTTTTACCTTATATCCTATTTATTTATGCTACGTTAATCTATCAAACTAGCACGCTTCTTAGCCCGATTCCGTAAACTTGCTTATTAACAAACTTTCTTCTCAAGCAAATCCAGTGACAACCTCTGTAAAATTCCACTCGACTTTGTTGTTATTTATCATTAGGGTTGTTCTTCTTTACCTACCCCTCTAAGCCCCCACCCTCCTCTTCCCGAAATACACAATAGCTTTAACTGGAGTTTTTTCTGAGATCGAAAAACTCGATCATCAAAGATGACTCGATTGTTTACATTACCTCGAGGCCACGCCCCCTCTTTTGACGTCAGATCAGCTGACTCCAACCAAGGAAATTTAGGATTTCTATCGACCGCGCGCCCTTTAACTCCGCACATGAACGTGTAAAATGCGCGTCACACACACACACACACACACACACCCAGGGACTGTGTGTGCGCACTAGGGAGCAGTTATCACTCTATGGTCCCCATACGAACGATGTTTTATATTTGAACAAAGAGATAAACAGATAAAGGGGGAGCCCCGAAATTAAAATATCGCCCAGGCGTGAAGCCATAAAGACTAAAAGAGGATAAACAATAATAAAGGGGGAGGGTCTAGATGGAGGCTACAAATGGAAGCCCCAAATCGAAAGACCTGATGGGGGTATCTAACAAACAAATCAGCCCAAAATGTATCACGTGTACCCCACAATGGAATCTACCTCTCGAGTCACGCGATCCAAGTAGTTTCCTCTTTTGTTTATTCTCACTTTGTATCCTTTACATATTTTAACCTACCCTAACTTCATCACAAATATTTGGTGTAGTGAAGATAACTTTATTGATCTTTGCCTTAATATATATATATATATATATATATATATATATATATATATATATATATATATATATATATATATATATATATATATCACTTAGACTTTTTTTCCTTTACCTATTTCCTCTTTTATCTGCTTTTCACCTTCATCCAGGCTGAGCAAGTTGGATTTTACAATTGTGTGGAGATGTAAGTGTGTATTGTAGTAAAGATCGCTGCTTGGAGGATAACATAGGGTTTCCTCGAGGGGTGAAAGTGCGATGTACGAAATACCGCCTTGCATGACATTTCACAGTTGGGGTAAGTCATTGATTTAATTAAGAAGTCGCCAAACACACGCGACCATGAACGACGTTAGTGGCGCCTGTGAGTGACTCATTATTCCATTACCCAATTCAGGGCGACTACTATGAGTAGGGTCAGAAGGGCATATATCCGTAACCTTGGCACCTGCCCAAGGATGGGTCACGCGCCAAACATGCCCGAATCTCTCAACAATGACATCGAAGGTTTTTATTTGCTCTCCACCATCTCTTTACCATTGCACTTATTTGTACTCTTGAGCGTCGATGCCTTTGCAAGTGGCTATCATTATTCGTTAGAATACGTAGCGGTAGAGAGAGAGAGAAAGAAAGAAAGATAGGAATGAAAAGAAACGAGTTCGTAGAAAGGGCACGTGCACTCATACGTGTGGACTAGAAGGCCATTATGGAAGAAAGATTATTAGGGGATAATGTGTGTACATAGAGCACAATACACACGCCTTGACACGAGTGTGGAGCGAGTTGGGGAAGGAAACTTTCTCTGACAGGTGTTTCTTCGCTCCCTTCCTGCTCTTTCCTGGACAGAGGGAGGGGCAGGTTGTCTTTGTATGTGAGAGTGTTATTAATCTATGGATGGCATGCGTGTGTAAAGGGGTGGCTAAGATAGCTTCTTACCCCAAAGGTATCAAAAAACTCTCGAGTGATACCACGAAATCATATTGGTGTCTGTAGTAAGTGATACCGAATACAATGTCAAGTAAAATGAAGAAAATCCCCATTCAATTCGTCTTTATGTATATCTAACTCGGCTCTGAGTAAATAATATTCAAGGAATTCGTTCATTTTCCACATTTGACCAAAATACAGGGAGAACGGTCTATTTTCAAGCAATACTGAAGGGACCTAAGTTTACAAAGCTTCAATTTCACACCCGGGTCTCATTAGCGAGTTCTACACATTCGCTTCTTGCAGAATTCTATCATTTGGAATATTGGTTGTGTACTCTTGTTGAATCTGTATTTCTACAGAATCCCGGACATTGATGATTTGAAGCGAGAAGAAATAAATGATTATCACAGGAATAGAATAAGACAAGTTCTAATTTGAGTGGCAAAAGTGTGATTCTTTTCACTCCTTAATGAGTTTGATAATGATACAATCTGAACGCCGAGATGAAAGAGGTGAATATTCGGGGTGATAGCTACCCACTGGAGGAAAAATATTCCCCCTTTGCAGCAGTGGCAGTTGTTAGGAACCAGAGCGACTCTTAAGAAAATACGAGTATACATGATAGTTCTGAAGCTATGAATACTCAAAATTTCTTGGTTATCGAATTGAGAGTGAAGTGGAGTAAGTTTTGAAAGAAAGCAAGATTGTTTTGAGTCAAAATGGTTCGAGCTGAGCAGGAGGCATTGTTTGAGTTCTACTGGTGTAACCAGGACCAGGTAGGAGGTATTGGTTGATCTACTGGTGTAATTAGGACCGAGCAGGAGACACTGGTTGTGATCTACTGGTGTAACACTGACCGAGCAGGTCGCAGTGTTTGAGATCTACTAGTGTAACTAGGGCCGAGCATGAGGCAGTTATTGAAATCTGGTAAAGTCAGGACCGAGCAAGAGGCGTTGGATGAGATCTACTGGTGTAACCAGGACCGAGGAGGAGCCAGTACTGGTGTAACTGGCTGTGGTTATGCGGTTAAGCGGCGAACTTGTTCTCATCCTGCAACGAGAAAGGGCCCAAGCGGGGTTTGAATTATCGATTAGTTGAAAATTGTAGGAAAATCACAACAATAACGCGCCATTACGAAGGCTATGAAATGTATATAAGTGAATAAGGCATTAAAGAGTGGAGGGAAGGCAACCAAGCATCAGAGTTGGGACACAGAATCGAGATGGAAAACAATAATGGACCCAAGAATAAGCTTTGGGGGATACCGAATATAGTGGGTGAAAGGATGTAGCCCTGAAAGGTGGGCTGATAAATCAGTATGGCAGATAATGGAGGAACCAGTTTAAGAAAGAAGCCGATGAAAGTACGAAGTTGGGTGTGAGGATCACGCCCGACTTCGTACTTTCACACGAAAGATGAAACGCGTATTCTGATTACTTTGAACCTTCCTGTGGGACGTGTTTGTATTCCACTACTCACGCGCTTCTATGTGAGTTTCCCATATTAAACCGTCATGGTATATGCGCAAGAACCCTCGAGCCCACGCCAAGTCATTATAGTTACAGGAAGTGTAATGTCGAGTGGGACACGAGGTGATTTATTAATAAAGCAGCCAGGGCTTCTCTTGCAGAAAGGCCATAGAAGACAAAAGAGGCAACTCTTTTCCTATGGCAATTTATCAGTAGTTGCGTGGAAGGGGTCGATATTCTATCGTCCTCTCCTGGAAAGGATGATAAATGTGTGAGATTGCGAATATAATAATGGTGCATTTGGCTAGCGGTCTTGAGAGTCGTGGGTCATCGCAAAGCGCTCTTGGAGACACCAAGAAAGAGAGGCGTATAGCAGCTGGCAGTCCATTCCCTATCTCATGGGCGCAGGCTCAGGCGCCATGTCCGCAGGGCAAACGACCACGAGGATCATCAAGAGAATAAATGGACAGAGTTGAGCGGAGATACAGTCTTCCCGATGACCAGAGATGCAATTCATAGAGAGGTGATACACGAGGAAGATTAATGCAGGATAAAGGTGAAGGACAAGGTCAGTTCTCCAAGGATCTTGTGTACCTGGGGAAGGTGTTGGAGTACCGAGAAAAATGGTAGAGTGTGTGTGTGGGCGGAGGGGGGGGGGTGCACTTATCCCCAGACAATCAATCAGTTTCCTATTATCGCATTTCCCTCATAACGCCGAATCGATTTTACGTAACTCGCGGCCCTCCGTGAGTGACATTGAACCAGTCTAGGGGGGGGGGGGATAAGGGGGTGGTAGTGAGCCACGAAGGGGGTAGTGGGGGAGGCTGTTTAAAGAAGGAAGGGAAGATTCTGATGGAATCTTCCCAAATTCATTTATTTCTCAAGCGATGACGAAATCGATTACGAAATCGACCACGAAAATAATGGGTTGAATATGATTTATGGCAGATTGGTTATTGCCATTTTGCCATTACAAAATCCACCAAAACCTATTAAATAACATTATTTGTTATTACCATTTATAATACGCCCTCTGCTCCAATTTTCTCTCACCCTTCCATTTATTCACTCTTTCCATTATCTGTCTTCCCTTGTTACTTCTCGAATGAATTCTAATGCCCTCGATGGTGGAAGACGGTCCTCTTCTGACGCTCCTTCACTCTCCTCTTTTGGATATACATACCAGTATGAGTCAATTTTTTGGGGTCCCTCATCAATGGAATATCATTGAAAGAATTTGGTTCTTTTGGTAGGTTGATCCTGGCTTAAATAGTTAATCTACTCTAGGCCTATTCGTCGGAGTTCGCACTGTTAAAATCTTGTCCTCGTTGGTGCGAACTTCTTGATGTACAAGAACACCCTCTCCGTATTCTTGAGTCCTAGTTTTTAAGGGGGATCTTCCTTCTTTGTGGAAGCTGGGCAGTTTGAGGAGAATTGCGAGAACTTCCTTGTCCCGAGTAAACACAAGTAGTTGTCAGAGAAGTTAATTTCCGGCATGGTCAATTTATAATTATATTGACACCTTTTGTCCTTATTTTGATCTGTTTATAATGAACGACCGATCTAAATGTACTAACGTCGGCGACACAAACGCTACAATGTTGCACGAGAAGGAATTAGGCCTGGCGCGAAGCAAGTAGGTCTCGTGCTTGTCGTTTAGAATATATTCGATATTCATTTGTATTTCAAGCAGTCACTGGATTGCCCAAGGACTCGGCTCCTTGTCTCAATTTCTCTTTTGAATTACTCTTGTTTACTTTGAATTAATCAAGCTATGCACATTTGGCCAAATTAGTCTTGCCAATTTACGATGAATTTCGTTCAGTGAAAATTTAATAAATTATTATTTGATAAAAGATGTGAGTGTTTGGAGTATATATAGGAATAAATAAACGTGTTAAGACATTCACCAACCAACCAAATAAATTAAATTTAGTGAAATCTTTAACGTTATTGTGTTATTTTAAGCAGTACTCTCGACACAATTTGAAACGGTTTTGTTTCAAAATAGTGTTGTTGCCTAACGGCAGTCATCCAAAACTATTCAAAATTATTCAGCATATAAATAAATATATCATAGTTACCCTACCCTTTAATTTTTTTTAATATGACATGACTAATTTGTTCAACTACCCCCTACACATTTTCAATTGTCACTTTTTGTGGGTTGCCTTCTTTGGTTCTCCGCTTCTTAGTGCAAAAAATAATTTAAATAACATTAGAGGTCTAAATTTAACTTAGAGAATTCCTGTCTTCAAGAAAACTCTTTTTTTATATCTTTAATTTTTATATTATTGTTAAGCTTTCGTCATCCACTTATAGCATGCTCAGAGCGTTTAAATTTTGAAAGGTCTCATGTCCGAATAGAATATATTCCAAACCCCTGCACTGGGGGGGGGGGGGCGTATTATAACCTGCCATGAAGTTCGTACTAAGGAACATAGACGCTTCAAGATAAGATCACTCGGGGTTTCTTGAGGACACCATTACACCTCAATAATAACTAAACTCATATACTTTATTAATATAATAATAACAATGATAATAACAACGACAATAATAATAACTACAATAATAATAAAAATGATGATGATTGATACTACTAATAATAATAACAAAGGCAATAATAATAATATTCTAATAATAACAACGGTAATAATAATAAAAATAATCATCATCACCATGTTCATTTTCCTATCCCCCCCCCCTCATGGCAGCACCCCGAGTTCTCCGAAGTGGAGCTCAACCGCCTGCTGGCACTCTTCTGCAAGTACGCGGTGCCAGCGACCCGCAAGGGAGTAATGGCACTCGATGGCATGAAGCGCCTCCTACAGGACCTCGACCTCGCACAGACGCACCTCGAGGCCAAGCAGACGTTCGAGAAGTACTCCAAGGAGGCCGGCCTCGACCTGGATGCCTTCATGCGCCTGGTCAAGGACCTCACCGCCAAGAATGGCACCATAAGTCTCGAGGTATGTGTCGCTGAGGGTGGATGTGAGTGGATAGAATCAACACAGAGGGAATTGTGAAGGTCTGAGCCAACTGTGGCATTTCTAACGGGTGGTGAAAATAGGGGAAAGGGACATCGGTTGGTTAACCAATAGAGGAGACTACTTGGGGCATTAGAGGGAAAGGTGCACAACTCTCCTGATCATATCCTCTCTTCACAAGGGTGCCAGGACTCCTTGTGGAGGACCGAACAAACCAAACCTCCTTAGCTCCATTCTTTTTTCTCTTCCTTCCTCCCTCTTCTTACTATTTCTTCTTTCCTTTTATTATTCTTTCCGTTCTTTATTCTATTTTCTTCTTCCTTTTCTTTGTCTGTATAGAAGTATCTAGGAGAAAATGGCACTGTTTCCTGGCACTCAAAGTGCCCTGACTATAAACCTATTCATCTACAGGAAATAGCACTAGGATTAGGCGGGGGCGGGGGGAGGCAAGAACGAGGGTAGAAGCTTTGTCAGTAGGGTTGGACAGTGCCGGGGGGTTGGGTGCCCGAATGAGGAGAAATTAGTGTAAGAGAGTGTGTCCATGTGTGGCGTAGTGGGACGGAGGCGATGAGGTGACGGCCATGGTTCCTTTTCAGTCGGTGCTCAAATTCGCGAGTCAGGAAGGTGTGAGCGTCGACGACGTCGGGGTGGGAGGAGCCAAGAGGTTCTTCGAGGCCAAAGCCAAGGTGAGTCTCTCTCATTCTCTCTCTCTCTCTCTCTCTCTCTCTCTCTCTCTCTCTCTCTTAATCATCCTTCTCTCTCACTTCCTTTTTATTCATCTCTCGCTCGCTCATTCACGCCCTCCCCGTCTCTCTCATATCTCCCCTCTTTCTTTCCTTTCTCCATATCATTTCCTCTTTCATGTTCGCTCTCCTTTTATTTTTTTCTCTTCTTTAACCACGCCTCTCCTCCTCACTAGTGACCTCAAGTTCTCGAAACAGTGCATTGAGGCGGAGAAAAAGGCCCAAAGGATGCTAGGCTATATTAAGCGCCAGTTTGGTTATCGGAACCAGGAGATTGTACTGTGCCTGTACAACTCACTTGTCCGACCGCACCTGGAGTATGCCGTACAATTTTGGAGTCCTTCATTGCGAAAGGACATCGCGAGATTGGAACGCGTACAAGCCAGGGCAACCAAGCTGATTCCCTCTATCCGACATAAAAGTTATGAGGATAGACTAAGGGAATTAGATCTGTTCTCGCTGGAAACCCGTAGACTTCGTGGTCAGCTCATCGAAGTTTTCAAAATACTTCGAGGGTTCGACAATGTTGACTATCGGGATATTTTCACACTGAGTGAGAACAGAACGCGCAATCACGGCTTCAAACTTGAACTGAAGCGTTACAACCGCAATCTGTGTGGAAATTTTTTCACCTACAGTATCTGCGGTAAGTGGAACGCACTTCCAGTGTAAGTTGTCAACAGTGAATCTGTTGACCAGTTCAAGTCAAGACTAGACAAGGTCTTGAAAAGTGGCCGTTTAGGGACGCAAAACAATTGAGCAGCCATGTGCCCGCTCGATTGCTAGTCCAAAGGTACCCTCTTTGAATGGACCGTAAGGTCTCCTAGGGTACCTTCTTTCCTTGTTGTTACTCCTTGTTGTTGTTACTCTTTTTGTTTCTCTCAATTATTTTATGTATTGAGAAAAGGAAGGAAAGTCCCGTAATCCAACGAGGGCGCGTACTAATGTAGGAATGGCAGACAGATGTAGAATAAAGGCAGGTAAATCAGTGAAAATGGTTAAGGATATTAACAGCAACCCCCATAACCTCTCCACCCCCTGTCCTGGGTCTGGGTGTATTACAACTCGCCATGATGTTCGCACTAAGGAACACACAGTTCTTGAAGTACGAAGAGACTGGTTTATTCAGTTTGTGGGTGTGAAGATTATCCGCCCACCCTCCCCAAGGGGCGTGATCGGCACTAATGCGGATTTGGTTCGCAGATGCTGGAAGTGGGTGACGCCGCGTACCGCGCCCTAGAGGACCGGAAGAAGCAGGAGGAAGAGCGGAAGATCAAGAAGGAAGAATTCCGCCGCAAGATGGAACACTTCCAGAAGCCCCAACCCACCGCTAATTGAGGGCAGCACCCACCCCATACCCCTAAACCTACTTCTTCCCCTTTCATTAACATATCCATTCGTAACGCGTGTACTCTCAGAGTTCTTTTAAGAGTACTTCCCCGCATCTACTACGTGCGTACGATACGTCTTTTTCTGCTCTTCTTTCTTCGCCTATCTGTTCTTATGCCCTTTTAATAACCCTCGGTTCCCTATTTTCTCAATGAGTCATTGACGCGTAAAGCTACAAAGCTATATTGAGAATTCTCCTTACGAATGAAACCAAAGGGGTGAACATTAACAGATCAATCTTTTACTCCGAAATGTAGAAAGGATTACGTCGAAAAAAAAATCAGTTACCATGGCAATGTCACAACTGGGGGTTGGGAAGGGGCTATTTTTAATGCATTGTCTGACGAGATACTAAATACGACAGCAATTCCGATGACTAGAAAATCGTTAGTATGAAAGATTGCATTTAATCTCCTTCCCGATTGTTATAAATGTTGGTTTTTATTTCTCTTTAAAATTAATCTACTTTTATCACCAGCGGTGCTATTTTAAAAGTAAAAAAATAAGTATTTTTAAATATTGTTGAAGATATAATAACTCTAATAATCACATGATTATGAAGAAGTTCCTTTGTGAAAAGTTGTTATAGAATTAATTCAATTACTTTAGTGTTAATACTAATTATGCGTGAATATTAGTTTCATACGCCAGCGTTAGTTATGAATATCTGTTAAATATTTACTTAGTTTAGTTAAATATTCCTAGGATATAAATTTCAATAACCAAATATGTTCGTGTGGTTTAAACAACCACAAAAAAGAAACCAAAATAGAACGAACGTTTGGTTGCCTGGAACTATAATGTAAATTAAATATTTACATAACTAAACAAGAGTTTGTTTATGATCTTCTCCCAATCAAATTAAGTGAATAAGAAATTAAATTTACAAGAATAAGAAAAAGAACAAAAGAATAAGAAAAAAAAACAAAAAACAAAGAATAAGATTAATTTTAACAAAGAAAAACAAATTTCACTTAACAATTATCTAGGTTAACAAGATAAGGAAGAACGTCTTGCTTCAATGTGTAGCTTATTATTATTATTATTATTAATATTATCGTTATTATTATTATTATCCAAGCAATATTGTTCAACTCACAAACATTCAATTTTATAGTAGAATTTGATAGAAAAACGTCTATTTTAATATTAAAAGGACTCTTCGCGAAATCCAGTTGAATTTAAATACTCATTCTTGTCGCATTTATTAAATCTGTTGTTCCAAAATATATTTTTTGTTCTGTAAATATAAAATCATTCTGTTTTTAAATCGTGTTATTTTCTTCTGTTTATTATAACCTTTTGACCCTTTGGAGCACCGCGCGTCACCAGCGAGCTCTGATACGGCATTGGATTTCGAGCGTCGAGGCACGGATTCGAGCTCAACGAGCGTGGAAACAACACTTTCAGCACAGGGAGGGAGGAGGGAGGGGGGTATGGGTTTAACCAGCGATCTGGACTCATCCAAGATGCCATAATTTCTCAGTTGGACCTATTGATTAACGTGGGATCCCGAAACACAGGTGACTGCAAGGAATGGCAGCGCTGTCACGAGCTGGCTACCCATTAGCGAATACCCTGAAACTTACCCCCGCGGAGTTAAGTAGCTCGCGCGCATCATCACGGCGCACAACCAATCGCAACACCGCTAACATTCCCTTCAAAGCTTCGCAGCACAGCGTATCCACTCTTATGTTCCAGAACCTTGGCTATGGAGTACTCGAATCCCTTATGGGAGCACTCATGTCAACATAACCCTGATGGGGAGTACTAGTGGCCCCTATGGGGGTGATCATATCCCCACTCACCCAACGAAGGTCACCACCGATGCCTCGGGCTTAGCGGCGAATGTCATTCTGATCTTTATATGAATTTCATTTTACTGGCGATGGATCTCCTCCACGCTGCGAGGGACGCATGACGCAACTTACTTCTACTGCATACTATTGCTGCTTCTACTAGTAGTATTACTATTATTTCTACCTTTACTACTGCTACTACCTTTGCGATTACTATTACCGCTACTACTATTCCCTTAATTTGAAGTTAATAAAATAATATCATAGGGACAGTAAATTAGGTGTGTAATACGGAATGTGAAACTTGCCTGGCGCAGCATCTGTCAACTGTTGAACAGAGTCCATCCAATTTTGCAACGACCAAGCGCTGTGTGACGGTGAAGTGCTTATCTGAGCTGAAAGAACTCTTTAGTTGGTTGAACTAAATGACCTGACATCACCAGGTGTTATTGAAAGACAGTCCTCTTTTGTTTTCTCATTCTTTCTAACATCCAAACAGAGTATCAATAATTATTTATAATTTAAACGATTATTTCATATACACTTTATCCAGTTTGTTCACTATATAACTTTAAATGTAAATTTAACTAAAAGGTGAACTAATAGCAAAATCTTTTACTTGGGCGATAATTATTACAGCCCAATCGCCTTAATTGAAATAAATTCAACATAAACATAAAATAATAAATGCTTAATTAACATCAATAACACTGGCAAACAAAATTTTTGTTCAGTTAGAACTTATTTTTGATTAACATTTGGCCTCTGACTCGAAAAATGACCTCGGTTTTTCTGTATCACATCAACTTTAGGAGCTACAGAATACCTTCACTTTATATAAAAAGGACAAAAATAAAACATCTAACATTTGTGCTTAATTTAAGGAATGTTTTAACAACTTATATGAATTGGAAAATAAGGCAAAAAATAAGGTAGTTAAGGCAAAGAATTTACCTCAATACCTTTTCCTGGATTGTTCAATATGTGGACAATTTCCCTTTATACTCCAATAGTAGTAAGACAACATATTTACATGTTATTTACCCTGATACCGTTCCTACATGGCTTTCAAATCTTGGTGGAATCGTTGATCTTGCTCCTCGCTGACTTCACCAATGTTTTCCGGGAAGTTAGCAAGATTGCTCTGCAGAAAATGAAACGATGCTTATATTGCAACCGAGCGCTTGATAATCAAGAATTCTTTTCGACTTCTGACAATGTCCCCATGAAATGTTCATCTTTGAGCTGCAGAATGTGTGGACCATCAAATCCACTGGCCTTATTTTTTTCACTTGACAGACCAGGAAATGCCAGCTGACAATGCTTTAACCAGTAAGGAGAGTTGGGAATATAATTTTCTGTCAACAATTGGGTTATATAGAGTCTTGGGATCACCCGGTTTGAGGTCAGAACCTGGAGGGCAATTCTTCACCCAATGCTTCTCTCGATCTATGTTGTCCCACATGAACAGAAAGTAGAGATACTTCCTGTACCCGCCTTGTTGACCAAGAAGGAAGCAAGCCATTTTAAGTTTAACACAGATGATTCCTTGGTCTCCGTCCGTACTTTCAACACACTGCTTGCAAACCTTGTGATTTCCCCAAGACTTGACTTGATCACCATTATTTTTCTTTAAAATATGCAACATAGACTTGCTTGGCAAATGCACTGAGGTAGTGCTTCTTCTACGAGTTGCGGTTAGTGTCAATAATTTAGCTTTTTTTTTCATTCCAATATTTATGATTAGCATAAGTAGATAATAAAATCAATCAATCAGGACCAGTCCTATTACTTATAGACAAGCAATACCATTGTATTTATTCAGAGAGTAAGCCGTACAAAAATAACTAGCCGCAATGGAAGAAAACTAACTCTAGTTATGAAATCAGAATGCTACCTTTAGTCTAAATCAAGTAAAAAATCGAACTCAACAGATATTGTCAAAAATTGTCCATTAACCGCGGATTGTAATTTTTATGTTCTGAAATACTTTCACTGGAGGTCTGACAGTCCGAGTGTGAAAAAAACAACAATCCTTATCAATGGTGAAATATCCCTAGTCATTTCAGGTGCTGGTGTCACCTGAAATGGTTCCAAATTATGTGCATCTTGTTCTTTCCTAGTGCAGCAAATGGTGAGCAAGGTGAACATGCTTTGCATCTGGCCAGTCTTAGTAGCGCACAGCTGTAGACATCTGTGTGAATCACTAGCTCCCTCCCAGACGTTGTAGAATAGCTTCCCTTTATGCCCAGTGTGCTACTATCTCTCTAAGCATTTACCCCCCTTAATTAGAGATTATCAAACACACTTCCTTTACCAATTCAATGATATCAACCCGAAAATATAGAAACAAAACACTATAGTATACTTGTATTATTGGCATATTATTTAAACAACCTTTAGGTATTTAAAGAATCAAGGTCTAGTAGAATACCGGCGAGACGAACTTTCTGTACAATTCACAGTTTTATATAATTTTGTTTAAGGTTTTCTCCTGCTTTTGTAAGACTAGAAAGTGTTCATCAAAGTCGTACTATGGATAGAAACTGGTTATATATCTGTCGTGGTATGACAATACATTATATCAATACCATATAATATCTAGGGGGAGGGACCAATAACTTAAAGGCGAACCGACAAGGAACGGAACGCCACGAGTTTCGACGCGCGGAACAACGAGATAAGAGTGCAACGAGGTCAGGTAAAATTTGAGCAATGGCAAAGCTCAAGGTTATTTAAAGAGGCAAGTACAAAAATATAATTTTATTTACATAAAAATATGAGAATTAATGGGCAAAATTACATCGGTAAACGAGAGGGGGGGGGGGATTTTAGTTATGCATCAGACTCTGAAGTTAAAATTTAATGTATTACAGGAGACTATTCAAATGGGGAGGATTAACTCAAATGGGTTACTGAAGGGGGAGAGGGGTTGGCTTACGGAGGATTCCGGGTGAGACGTCAGGGTAAGGCTTCACGGATGTCTTCTGCAGGCAATAAACGTGAGGCGAGGGCGCTCGGAGCTTCCGAGCGGGAAGTTAACGGGATGACGGTTCTCCAAAAAGGTGGGGGGGCGGTAACGTCCGGTCCAGGGGAGAGTACTTCCGCCACTCGAAAACGAAGGGCGAACGAGGAGGGCTTCGACAGGAGTTGATGAGTGGAGTCGGAAAAATCGCTCGGTGGCGATCGTCAAATGGAATTACCACACTGGCTGGGTTAATTCCTAGACACAAAAGTTCAGCCGTTACTTTGCTTTGTCGTTAGCCCCTGACTTGGAACTAGGGGAAACTTCTTGGGTCCGGGCGAGACTCCTCAACTCTCTGTCTCCCACATGGAAGACGAGCCCTATATATATCCGAGGCTTTTCCCGCGGGGGTGGAGGAAACAGCGCTACTCTCAAATGGCCTCGAATCTCCACGCCGAGGAGATTCTAACCCGCGTAAAGGTGGTCCGTGGTGGACGCGGTTCCAAGCTACCGCTTGTGGAAGGAGGGGGGGATGAGGCTTACCCATTTAAGTCTAACCAACTTCTAGAATCTTCTCCAGCGCAAGGACATCACTTCCGTGCTGGAAAAGAAATTCCACGTGGAATTCCCCCACAATATCCACTTCAACCATTGCTATAGCTGTAGCCACTGGTGTCGATTGTTAGTTTATCCCAGAATACTTCTTGACAACATAACACTCTTGATATTAGAGTCAAAGCCACCTTTACCTTGCTTGCCTCTTCGTCACTGGCAAGGTCCAATGATTATAGAATGATAGTGATTTAGTAGTGGTTTACCATCAATCTGTAGTCGTTTTAAAGCCTTTTATTTCTGAGGTCCAGTTTGACGGATCTGAAGCACGGTTATCTACATCGCATGACAACTGATGCGAAGCCCCGAATCGGGACATCCTCTTGTGATTTATCTGTTGTGGTTTGACTTGACTTTAATCGGAAGTGGTATTTAAGTCGACTAGGCCGTAGCCAGTATCCTCTTATAATATTAAGTACAGGGCAGTACGAAAGTCATGTCACCCTTATTGAAAAGTAATAAGAACAATAGAGGAATATTAAAATAATATCAAACCCTTCTACTGGTTTTAGTGTATTCACTTTCAATAGAGGAACAATATAATAATATTAAACACATGTGAAATATACATAAAATTAAAACAATATTTGAAATAGAAAATTAAGACAATATATACTCCCAGCGGTAAGTATATCCACCAAAATTTTGGTGGATAATAGGGTTGGTGCTCGCTTGATTGCTTCAAATGTGGTAGCTTAGCTAATTAGTCTTCCATAGTTCCTTATATTAAAGAATTAAGTGGCCCTGATAGAAGCTGGATTGGTATCCATTAAGGTGGTGGTTCCTTTACAGAGCACATTTCAAGCCTGTAGATTTTTGTTATAACCTAAATGTTGTCAGGTAGAGAATTAGTTGAGAATTAAGTGACTGGAGTGAATGATTGATTCGTATCTCTTAAGTTTAAAAGATCTAGCGATTACGTTGATACTTGACACATCATACATAACCTTGTCTGCTGGTACATCATTGGCGTAACTTTGAGTTGATATGATGGAGGAGTACAACTACAAAGAACAAACTCCACAACACAGGAAATAAGCCATCATGAAGTCAATGATGATATAATGGTAGCGGCCATAATATAAAGTTGTGTGAACTGTCGTTCAGTTCATTCAATTAAAGAACTTTAATGTAGTTGTAAGTTGGAAAACAGACTCTATTTATGCTTATAGCATTTAATGACACCAAGTTATCATGAAATAGGATTTTAGGAGGAAGCAAGTGCCGAATACAAGTCGAATCTAAATAGCAGCACAAACAAATAGAGACAAATTAATTGTAAAAGAGGGATAAGACTACTATGAGATAAACATTTAAAACTGAGGGTTTAAAAGATTCTTGTGCCAGAAGAAAACGAAGGCGGCAGAGGCGAGATATACTTGAAAGGGTTGGGAAACAGGACAACCGCAGAATGCCTAAATGGGGACATTCCAATAGAAGATGGGCGACCGATTGGTCCCACTACCAAAATGCAACAAAGTGGGATTCGAGCACCAACTGAAACAAGATGGCCGTGGGTAGGAATCCTGTGGCAGATGCAAACGAGGCAATGGGATACCTCTAGGAACCGTATTCTCTGAAGCCTATAGGGCTATGAACGAACAGACACTTTAATATTGTGTAATTTAAAGGATTAACACCCCCTCCATTCGTCCTGCCACAAATGAAAAACATAATCCCTAATAGAGGGAAATAAACCTCAAAAAGGCAATGCAGAGGTATCAGGGCCCCAGGATAGGCTAAACGGGCCAGCAGATCAAACCTCTCGTTGCCCAGGACCACTACATGTCTGGGAACTTAACAAACTAGAAGCCGATAACGGGACGCATTTTGGACCAGCCAGTTATAAATTTCTGCAACTGAGGAATGGAAAGCACTAAAAGAGCAAATCGCTTGTAAAACACATAGATTCCGAATAAATAACGAAATATATTAAATGGAAAAGTTTTATCAGTCTAAAAGGTAAAAATATGGCCGAAAGTTCAGTGGTTAAATTAGAAGCCCTCAGCGGCAAAGAAAAAGTTAAAAACTCTCGGTCTGACTTGGAATCATCTTTATATATGGGGCAATGCTGTGTATGTGAGGTCGCATGGTTGGGGAAGAGGCCGTCAAGGGAGCAAGGGACCATGGAGCACTTGCCAAAGCTCCACATGCTGGTGCAAAGTTTGGGAGCTGGAGCACGCCAACTAGGCGTCAGCGACGACGGAAAGACAAGGACCCTTAGAGCACCCAGGCTGGAGAAATGATCTCCTATCCGGAGGTTAAGGGACGGAATAAAGACGGCAACCTATCGAATGCCGCTGTTGATTCACCAGCATAAAGGCATCTATAAATCTCTGATACAGGGACCTGCTGTACATGGAAAAAGGAATCGCATGCATATCTAGAGTCGATGATAGGGCAAGGGGAGCATCCCACTCTCACAGTTAAGACTGTAAACGGGGGAGGTGCAAAAGGCTCCACTAGCAAAACGAACTGCAAGGTTGCAAATTGGGTTCGGCATTTTAAGGGCTGAGAGAGAAACCAAAGAGTATAAGATTAAATTTGCACGAATAGTCCAATTTGGATTGGATGATGGCAGTGTAGAGTTACCGAAGTATTCGACGATCACTGTCTCACGACGTGTATAAATAAAGCACGCAGACAACCCGTTCGAAGACAGCGTTGGTGTGGTAACCAGGATAGCTTTGAATCAAGAGTTAAGCCCAGGAGCCGAAACTCAAAGACGAACTCGATCTATACACCTTATAGGGAGATATCTAGTGGCGGAACTAAATACACTCTGACCAATAGCCTTCGTTAGCTCGTGGAAAAGTGGAATCGCCTGAGTTGTGTACGTTTCGAAACTACATCGACTGCCAGCTGCAGACGACTGGCTGCTGACGGAAGGTGAGGCGAGGAACCGTAGAATACAAAGTCATCGACAAATTCTAGGCCCAACTCCAATATGAAATTCAAATTGATTATTGGTATTTTATCACGTAGAGAGAATATCCCATCAGAGATTGCCATTTTTTAACATTTTTGGCTTTGCCAAAATGTTATTATTTTATTGAAATTAGTATTTTATTGAAGTTAGTATTTTATTGAAATTAGAAAAAAAAATATTGTATGGATAAATTTAAAGAAAACATTTAATTTCAAATAGAATGCAGCAAATTTTTATTTTATTTTATTTCTAATTTGTTAAGGAAATAAGATAACTTCGAAAGACATGAAAATATACCATTAATTATAATTAATGGTATATTCTCATGGTATATTTAGATTAATAATTATTAATCTAATTTATCCTCAACAAACCAGATAAAAAATGCATTCAGTGATATTCTTATGTACTTAATTCAACTTGCATAGGTAAATGATATCACAAGAAAATACTTTTTTTTAAGCATGTAGAAAGTAGTTACCTGTGGCTAACAAAATTAATATACTTTCTGACTAACCTCCTTCATTATTTCGGACTTAACGGATTGTTGGCACTACCTAGAACTTGACGGCGTGGTATGACTTTAGTAACCATGACTTATTGATCGGCAGGACTCCGGATTTAATAGCCTGTCGGCAGTACCAAACGATTAACGGTCTTTCGAAAGTACCCATGATTTGACGTTCTTTTGGCAGTACCCGAGACTTTACAGTTTTCGTTACAGTTTTCAGCCCAGCGCTTGAGGACCTGTTTTCAAGCCCCAACATCTAATGACTAATTTTCAAGATCCAAGACTTATTTAAATTACCCAGCATTTGACGACTTGTTTTCACTACCAAGCAGTTGACGCCTTGCTTTTAGTACCCAGAACTTGATGATACGAGTATTCTCTCTTGAACTAAGGACTTGACAACTTGTCTTTAGTAATCATAAATTCGCGAGTTGTTTTCTTTAGCTAGCAATTGCTCATTCGAATCACATAGCAATGGACGACTAGCTCTTTAATAACCAGGTCTTCACGGCTTATTTTCAGTACCCATCACTTAAAGACATGTTTTCAGTAGCTAGTAGTTAACGCATCTTTTCTACTATAACCGAATTGGCGACCTCTTTTCAATAACCAGTCATTCCCAGCTTGCTTTCAGTACCCAGAACTTGATGACTTTTTTGGTACCCAGCAATTGACGACTTAGTTATAGTAACCAACACTTGACGACTTGCTTCCAGTACCCAAAAGTCGACGAATTATTTTAGTACTCGGCGCCTGACAACTAGCTTGTTTGCATTGCCAATGGCGTGATGACTTTCTTTCCGTATCCATGTTGTGATTCCTTATTGTCAGTACCCAGAAGTTGAAGACTTGTTTTAAGTACTAAGCACGTGATATCCATAGTCTTTCGTAAGTTTGACTGTCGCTCTAGTGTCGGCGTGAACAAAATTTGGAGATAATCAACTATTAAATGGGTGTACCCAGATCACTTAATGACGAGCATTCCAAGTACCCATCACTTGTACCCAGAAGAAATTTAACGAAATATTATTTAGGATAACTTTGATATGGTAAGTGTGTTCTATGTGTTAACTCTCCATATACTCTTATCCCTTTTATCAGCTAGTTACCCATAAACGAATGTCCTTTTTGGTTTGTGACCAACTGCAAAGAGCCTATATAACCTAATCTAGCAAAAAGAACTTGATCTCATCTCGCCCTAAGCTCGACAATAGGAAATTAATCCAATGAAAGGTAGAGTATTGAAAATTAATTTCATTTTCCTTGAGAAAAGACAAAATTGATGCAAGCACGTTTTAATTTTGGTAGCCGAATGCTGCTATCCAATTCAAACTGTATTTATTAATTAAATTATTTTTAAGGTTCTATTTATTTATATTTCACTTACACAGGCTCTGAACAACGATATTTCTGATTTGACGTTGTCTCTAAGTTTGATACGGCGGCCACGTCGTCACACACGCCAAATCCAAGACGAAGAAGCGCGGAAGAACTTTCAAGCAGTTGATCCCTTTTTCCTGCATTGGGACGAAGAAATGCTGCAAGATGTGGAAGGTAAGACAGTGCAGAAGGTTGCGATTCTGGAATTCGAGAAGTTGCTGGGTATTCCAAGTGCTACCCTAAGTACTGGAGAAGCTCAGGCAGCAGCGTGTCTGGAATTGCTTGAGTCTTGGAAGATTCGCGACGAAGTAGTCGGATTGGTCTTCGATACAACTGCAAGCACTATTGGCCTCCACAATAGCGCGTGCGTCCAGGTTGAGGGAGGTCTTGGAGGGAAGTTGGCGATGTTGGCGTGCCGCCATTGTGTGTTGGAGATTGTTCTCTCTGACGTTTTTCGAGTCGTCTTTGAGCACACCTGAGATCCGGAAGTCGCTCCAGAAGGAGTGGCCGACCATCAACCAGCAAGAGAAGTACATGGTGGCTGAGAATGCCCCCTTCGAAGGACATCTGGAGCAGCTCCGCCCCCAGATGAAGGATTACTTGGCATCTGTTCTGGCTGATCCAACAAAATGTCCGCGCGATGACTACTTCAAGTTCCTGCAGCTCGCATCACTGTTTCTCGGAGGGAGCACAACGACTCAACGATCGTTTCGTGCCCCTGATGTTATCCACCACACGAGTTTGATGTGAAAGGGCATCTACTGCCTCAAGATGTTCCTGTTCCGACACCATTTCAAACAAAGAAACGAGAGGAGCGGAATGTGACTGGTATGGTGATGTGCATTGCCCAGGTGTACGTCCGCTTTTGGCATGGGGCTCCTCCGTCATCCCACGCCCCATACAACGACATCTTGATGCTGACTGAACTCCAGAAGTACGCAAACCAGATGAACGTCGCTGCAACCGCAAGCAATGCCCTCCAACGGCATCTCTGGTATTTGGCTGAAGACTTGGTCGGACTTTCCCTGTTGGACGACCGAGTTCCAGACAAGATGAAGTGCGACTGCGTCACTCGCATGAAGACGGAAAATCCGACCGAAGATCACCCACGCCTGAAAAATCGAAGACACAGGGGACATCCGATTTGATGCCTTCTTCACCAAAATGACGCATCGTGTTTTCGACGTCCTGAAGAAAGGCGTAGCCCAGGAAGCGAAGCAGGGCTTACTGCAGATGGATCCTTTGGCTTGGAAGGGCGACAAGCTGTACTAGGACTTTCAGACCAAAGCCAAAAGCCTGAGAATGGTGAACGACGCAGCTGAACGAGGAGTGGCCCTGGCAGAGGCTTACAGTGCGATGCTGATGAAGGATGAGGATCAGAAGCAATTCATCTTCTGTCTCATTCACAGACACCGAATGGCCATCCCGACACCCTCAAAGACCAACCTGGCGAAGAAAGAGTGAAAAGTGGGGCGACCCCTAAATGATGAGATAGAAAGACGAAATGTAATTCCTTTTCGTGAAGTGTAATAGAGAAAAAAATTTCAGTTTCAGTTACTTGAACCACCCTAATATATATATATATATATATATATATATATATATATATATATATATATATATATATATATATAAGGTTTCTATTTATAGGGGAGGTCAATATTTTGTTTCTCAGATGACAATCTTAATTAATTTGAAAAGAGAGGAATGATTTGAAATGGTCCGTATGAGGGATCAATAAACTATTGTAAGGTTGCAGTGGAATTCAACAAGAGTCTAAAAGCAGGATTTCAAAAGTTGAAGTGCTCTATATAAAGAGAGAGGTTGTTAAATAAGAAAGGCCAATGATAAACGGCCATGATAGTGACAGCCGAAAAAGTATCAAAATAAAATAAAAGTATTCATTTCTCCTATATATCGAAGCCTATTTCCCCCTCTAGATTATTCTCTCTCTCTCTCTCTCTCTCTCTCTCTCTCTCTCTCTCTCTCTCTCTCTCTCTCTCTCTCTCTCTCTCTCTCCTCTCTCTATCTCTCTCATTCTCATTCTTCCTTTCTCATCCTCTCTCTTTCTCTATCCCTCCCTCTCATACACTCACTCTTTCACACACTTTATCTCTCCCACTCATACACTCTCTCACACACTCACATTCTGACACACTTTCACACACTCACCCTCTCTCTCTCTCTCAAACACACACACACTCTCACTCTCTCCCACACTCTCTCTCTCTCTCAATCCCTCTCACTCTCTCTCTCTCAATGTCTCAATCTCTTAGTGTCTCTGCCTCTCTTTCTTCATCATAGACACAAATATTGAAAAATACATGAAACTCATGGAGAAATCATATGTTAGAAATAAATTAAAACACAACACCTACAAAAAGTTGCCAATAAAATCATACAAAAATAAAAATTCTAAAATCAGAAACTGGCCCTTATCTTTGAAGTAGATAAGACAACTAACTGTTGTGGATGGAAATAGTTAGAAGAAAAGTTCTTTAGTCGCTTTGGTTGGGGGGTTAAAAGTGTATGATTGGAAGTGTATATTGGAAGAATCAGAATTAAATGCATGTCTAAAGGAATACTGTCTTATTGATGAGAATTCAGAATCCAAAATAAGAATGTTGGTTGTTTAAAATTTTCAAGTCTTATACAATCCTCCATTTCAAGTGGAGCCCTGTTTGGCCTGCATAGCGACTTTGACAGCTCGCACACGTAAATTTTTATACAATGGATGATCGCAAGCGAACTTGAAGGATTCTTCGTGACAAAAGTAGAAATTATGAGAAAGAGAAATGGAATTTATTGTTTGAATTAATTTAAATTGATGGAAGTAGTTATTAAGAACTAAAAGTAATTTTTGTATTCAACTTAATAATAAGATGTTTAAGATATAGTAATTTGATTAAAAGCAATGCAAACTGTTATTAGTTGTAGTTGGGATAAAAATTCTGAAAAAACAACTATGGCCAGTTTGTAAAATAAATAATATTAATAAAAGATTTTAATGAAAAAAATTCCTCAGATATTTTATTTCAGAATTACATGAAAGCCAATCGGAGTCAAATATGTAACTCTGAGGATAAGCGCTTCGATACTACTTAGTTTTAAATATTCAGAAGTTTGGTGGTGGTAGGGATGGATGGGGGCGGGGTCTGTAAGCTGACTCCTTAAATTTAGAGTTAACTTTTGTGACAGAGACGTCAAGAAATGTTAGATTATTATTTTGTATACTTATTGAAACTATTCACGCCGCTAGTATTTAGACGACAATTTGATGACTGGTCTTTATCTTCCAAAACAAAGACCACACCGCTAGAAAAACCTCAAAGATCTGATGACACTATAAAGCATCCCATCACAGAAGCACCAGGCAGCTGCTGCTTCACATCGTGCCCCCAACCATGGCCCACCATCTCGCGTAACACTTCATCTTGCATTCTTCAGGAATAAATGTCGTTTTCATTGTCATACATCTATCACCAGAGTAGTAAATCTACTTTTACACACGCTTATTTTGGCCTAGTCCATAAACCGAACCAATCGCTGACTCAACTCACACACTCAATCAACTAGAACACCCACTTAACAAGTCAATCATCACAAGTACCTCACTCAAGCCTAAGGTTAACTCCAACTCATATGCTCCAATTAGCTTACTAAATACGATGTGAAACAACATTCTCCCCCAACAACTTCAACACGCTTGTCCTCAACATCTAAGGTACTTAGGGATACGCACACATACTTTCACTTTCCATAAACAACCTATCTAATCCTAATGAAAGCTTTTTCTTAATCTCATTTTTATCTTATCCATTGTACTCTGTATTTCGAACCGAACAGCTTTCATTATTTAACCTCTGATGTGCCATAAAAGTTCAACATTTTGGAGAAAATTATGTAGTGTAAGTTGATCCATTAATTGTTTGTTTTACTAGAAAATATCAAATACTAAGAATGTATACGTTTTATTTCGGGGGGTGAACCAACAAAAATGGCCAAAAACTTTGATTTAAAGAAAAATTAAAGTGAAAACAAAAAACGGCATTGCTGAATGTTCGCAAGGAGAGATCTATAAAGAAAGTAGGAAAGAAAGAAGAATAACACGAGTGACGTATCTATTAAAAAAGAATAAAACATTTGGATTGAAACCAGGCAGGCCACATTGCTAGAGGATGGGTGAAATAAATCCAATATTAGAAAAAGAGCCAAAATACCACCTTACAGCAGAAGGTGTGAAGATGAAGTTCGCTCATTAGTAACAATCAAGTGCTTAACTTAAATCAGGGGTAGTTTCTTGGCTACTCCTTTGCCCAGCAGTCGGGTGAAATAGAATGATGATTAAGAGAATATTTTGTGAAATCAGATAAACGAAGGTTAAATACCTGACCTCACCATGATAATACAGCAATTACTAATATCGATCAAGCCTCTTTTCCTGCCTGATAAGAAGAATTGCCCTAAAGATAAAGCGCCTAACGGGACAATTTCATAGTCTCGAACGCTTCTTCTATTTATGCGCTTAATAAGGACGAAATAAGAGTTCAGGCCCATTTTCATATTGGTATTGTGGTGGCCAGCAAACGTCCATCCCAAGCTAACGGGAAGGAGAATTTCTAACATTTGTTCATATTTTTTTCCGTATTTATATTTTTCATTCTCCTTTCCTTTTATCTTCTTTTTTTCGCTCCTTATTTCCTTTTTTCGCCATTTTCTTCTTACCTTTTATCCTTTCACTTTTCTACTTTTCTTTCTTTTGCTCTTCCTTTTCTTTTTCCTTCTTAATTTCCTATTTTTGGCCATTTTTCCACTTACTTTCTTTCTTTTCTTCTGTCCTTTTTCTCTTCTGCTTTCACTCTTTCTTTCGCTCTTCCTTTTCGTTTTTTTCTTTCGATCCTTATTCTTTCTTCACCCATTTTTATTCTTACCTTCTTTCTTTTGTTCTTTTCTCTGATCTATTCTTCTTTCCTTCTTTCGTTTGCTCCTTATTTCCCTTTTCCCCCTTTTTCTTCTTATCTTCTTTCTTTTCTTTTTCCTTATTTCTTTCAATCCTTATTTCCTTCTTTCACACTTTTTCTTCTTACATTTTGCTTTTCTTCTTTCTTTCGCTCTTCCTTTTCTTTTTCTTTTTTGTTTCGCTCCTTATTTCCTTCTTCCGGTCCTTTTTCGTCTTACCTTCTTCATTTTGTTCTCTTCATTCTATTCTTCTTTCCTTCTTTCTTTCGCTTTTATTTTTACTTTTCCTTCTTTCACCCTTTTTCTTCTTACTTTTTCTTTTCTTTGTTCTCTTCTTCTTTCTTTTGCTCTTACCTTTGTTTTCTCTTCTCTCTGTCGGTCCTTTTTTCTTCTGTTGCACTTTTTTCTTCTTGCCTTCTTTCTTTTCTTCTTTCTATTCCTTTTTTCTTCTTTATTTTGCCCTTCCGTTTCTTTTTCCCTTCTTTGCCCATTTTTTTCTTACCTTCTTTCTTTCGTTCAATTTTTCTTTCATTTCTTCTTTCGCTCTTCCTTTTACTTTTTCTTTCGATCCTTTTTCTTTTTGGCCCCTTTTCTTCTTACCTTCTTTCTTTTGTTCTTTCCTTCCTTATTTTACTCGTATTTTCTCCCTTAGCCTCTTTCTCTTCTTACCGTCTTTCTTTTCTTCTTTCTTTTATTCTTCTTTTTTTGCTATTCATTTTTTTTGTTTTCGGTCCCTTCTTTTCAATTTTTTTCTTCTTACCCTCTTTTATTCTTCTTTCCTTCCTTCTATTATTTTCCTTCTTTTTCTCTCTTTTTTTTATTTTTCCTTCTTACCCATTTTCTTCTTATATTCTTTTTTTTGTACTTATATTCTTCTTTCTATCACTCTTCCTTTTCGTTTTACTTCTTGATTTCGCTCTTCCGTTTCTTTTCCATTTTTTCTTTCGATCCTTATTTCCTTCCTTCGCCCTTTTTTCTTAGCTTCTTTTTTCTTCTTTACTTCTTTCTATTTCTCTTTCACTCCTTATTTCACTCTTCCTTCTTTCGAATCCTTCTCTTCTTCTTTGTATTCTTTTCGTTTCGATCTTCTTTTTTCTTTTTTCTTTCGATCCTTATTTTTTCATCTTTCGTCCATTATTATTCTTACATTCTTTCTTCTTCTTCTTCCTATTCTTCTTTCTTTTGCTCATCCTTTTATTTTTTATTTTTTTCTTATGGCCCCTTTTTTTCTTACCTTCTTTCTATTCTTCTTTCCTTCTTTCTTTCGATTCTTATTTCCCTTTTAGCCCATTTTCTTCTTACTTTCATTCTTTTCTTTTTCTTTCGCTCTTCGTTTTCTTTTTCCTTCTTTATTTTCCCTGCCATTTCTTTTATCCTACTTTCTTTTCCTCTACTTTTTCTTTTTCCTTCTTTTTCGATCTTTATTTCCCCTTTTGCCCATTTTCTTCTTACCTACTTCCTTTTATTCTTTCTTTCGCTCTTGCTTTTCTTTTTCCTACTATCTTTCGCTCCTTATTTCATCCTTTTTCTTATTACCTTCTCCCTTTCCCTTTCACCCTTTTATTCTTAACTGTTTTACTTTCTTCTTTTCTTCTTTCCCTCATTGTTTTCTTTTTCTTTCTTTCTTTTTCTCCTCATTTCCTTCTTCCCGCTCTTTTTCTTCTTACTTTCTTTCTATTCTTATTTTCATATTTACCTCGGTCTTTCCTTCTATTATTCTTTCACTAGTTCTTTATTTCCTTCATTCTTTAATTCCTACCTTCCTTGCTTCATTCTTTACTTTATCGTTATTTCTTTCTTTACTTTTCCATTCCTTTTCTTTTTCCTGCTTTCCTTTGCCATCTTTCTTTCTTTCCTCCTTTTTATCCTTCTTTTATTTTTCCTACATTTTCTTCTTTCATTTCCCATCTTTCTTTTTTTTATCCTTTTACTTTCCTTTTTTTTACGAGGGAAATGATGAGGTCAAAAAAGTGGAATGATGACGAGATTCGAACCCTTGACCCCCCGAGTCACTGAGATTAGAGGACGAGCGCCGTAGTCCACTCGGCTAACTTGTCTGTAAAAAGGACTCTTTTAAAACAGCTTTGCACTACATCAAACATCTTTCTTCTTCCCGAAGATGCCTTTCTTCTCCAATTTCTTCTCCGTGATCTTTACAAAATGGATTTTAGCTTTATTTAGCTTTGTTCTCCTTCGCGCCATTGTATAGCTTCCCATATCTTGGTTTGCAGGATTGCCCCCACACTCTCCCACGTCTCTGCAATGAAGGGGGCACGGCTTTTCCCCATCATTGAGCCATATAATTTCCTGAAACCAGCGCCGGCTCAAGGTACTAGCAACTCGGCCAGTGAACCTGGGTGCGCCATGTGCTCAGAGACGCCATCAAGGATTTTCCAAAAAAGAAAAACAATATTTTTGTTCATTGTTTGTTAAAAAAAAGGTAATAAACTCATTTCTACTATTTTATATTTTTAATTTTTCTTTGTGATTTTCTTTTATAATTATACTTAAAATGGTCGCCGAACATCTATCTGCTTGCCCCGGGCGCCAACAACCATAGGACCCAGCCCTGTCTGAAATTTATAGAACCAAGGTTTAATTTGAGATTCGTTTTTTAGTGGTTTCAAAGGTTTTAATATTGGTATTGATCAGAGACATGCAGGAATATTTAGTCAATTAGAAAAATATAAATGAAATTCACTCCCAACATGAAGGATTTTATTTAATTAAGTTATTTTTCACTTTTCCGTGAAAATTAAATGTTACTAGTTTCATGTATATGACTAAAATTGAAGATGTTCCAATAATATTCAAGATGGATCACAGGTGTTGATATTATGAATTGGGTCATATTTGTACCATTAATCCTGTAATTATTTTATTTTTAAGCTATAACCTTTGGTCAAAAAAAAATTACTTATAATACATTAACCAGGAAATGGCTTCGCCACCCTCCCCGTAGGAGGGGAGCTTGCGCTTCGCTACTAAGATTAAAATTTAAAATAAAAAAAACAAAACAGCCATGGTTAAATTTTTATACATTTTCTGAACTTCGCCAATTCCAATAATTTTAAAAAGGAACTCTAAACTAAATTTCCCCCCTTACAAAATATCACGTTGTTAAAATATAGTTATAGAAGAAAAAGATATATAAAAATAAATTTTCTGAACGTCACCATTTGTAATTCTTTGAGTTTTAAAAAATTCCTAAAATTTCGATACTTATATTTATTTCTGAACTTCACCATTTTTTGGGGGATATTATAAAGAATTTTTAGAAATAACTTTGATAAAAAAACATAAGTCATAACCAAACTAAGATGAAATTATTATTCAAATACTCAAAAAAATCCCCTTCTTAAATTATAGAGTTAGTGAGGGTGATGATGATGATAAATAGTAAAATTATCCATGACATAATTCACATAAACTTTTCAAGTCTAAGGGCGAAATTGTGGACAAAAAGAATATCATTACTAGGTAAAAACAACAACAACCAAAAGATTGCTAACAATTTAGTCAAACTTAAATTCCTTTTAAATATATTTAAACTCCGTTTTAATATAGAAAAAGATACGTTTTTTCATCAGTTTCCATCATTAATGGCAATGCTCCTCCATCGTTTAAATAAAGAGTAGATACTTTTCTTGAAGAATTCATTCAGTTTGGATGAAATATCTTTTCTATCCTTTACCAACATTTTCGTATCAGAATAAAATTAGATATTGAAGTGATGTTGTAGAGACTTGAATAAGTGGCAAGCATATGGTGACACTTCGGGTGAATGTGGAAGACGAAGGAAAACTTTCCAACCTAAAGCAATAATAAATTCTTGTGTCAAACATGGCAGTTGTGCTTTCGGGGGACAAGTAAAAGGAGTCTTTTGTTTAAGATCTACATTTAAACGTTACAATTATTGAAAAGATAGGTTCGATTAGGTCAGACATGAAGTAATAATTACAAGTTATAAACGTTGGCCTTCCGACAAGGCATGTGACAACGAAACACGTAGCTTAACAAAAAAGACTAGGCATTGCTAGCTCAAAAAGGTCTAGGCATTGCTCATTTCCATCCAAGCCCCGACCGGGAATGAATGGACAAAAGCTGCTTGACGACCAGCCTCTGATATTTGTCGCCGGCCAAGAAAATAAGTGAATAGCTTGTAAAGAAAATGTCGGAAAGGTTAAAAGGCAGATGACTGAGAGTAGTACATCTCGGGTAGCCTCGGGTATAATGATGGGGCCACACAATCACGATTTTGTCCCCGGACAGCTCTTGCACGTCGAAATTTCTGATTTTTTTTCAGGCGTGAGTGTTGGGTCTGTTGGTCCCCCGATCCATGTCGATTGTCAACATGGTCCGACAGTCGTATACCTTGTGCCGACCTTGTACGATTGTCGAATTATAGTCGTATTGCAATGCGTAGACGTTTTCGACTGCGTAACCAGGGCCCGATTCTCGAGACCACAGGCCACTCCCAGGCCGCGCCCCCACAAGACGTGCGTAGCTGAGCCCGTACATCGTATAAGTAATAATACCGTGTCCGAACAGTCTTTGCCCCACCCTGTATGTCGGAGAATAGTCTTTGTCAGACCCCGTAGGTCGTGGGGGTAAAGTGGGCAACTACAGAAGGGCAGGAACCCCTGCACATCATTGCATTCCCAGTTCCCCTTCAGCAGCAGCAACATCTCCTGGCAATTCATCATGAAAGACTTTGACATGATCATGTCCCTAATAACACCTCTAAACGTGCCTAATAGGAAGCTAATTCGAGCCATCATTGACTGCGTGGACGTCATTGAACGAATAGCAATAGCCAAGGCCCTGATCGAAGAAGAGGAATAACAGAAACAGACGAGGAAGCCGAGATTAGTTTGGGTGTGACCCTATGTGCAACGAGAATGGAATATGGCCATTACAACAACCTAATGCAAGAGTTTGCCCGAGAATGTAGAGAACTTTTCAAGAACTTCACGATAATAGAACGCCAACTGTTTGATGAGATAATAGAACGTTTTACGCCCCTCATTCAGAAGAAACATACGTTCTGGCGCAAACCTATTCCTCCTGGCTTGCGTGTTAACATAAGAACATAAGAAAAGAAGGAGACTGCAAAAGACCATTCATGGCCTACACTTGGCAGCTCCTGTTCCAGTCAACACACAAGAGATTTCTTACCAGAGAAAAGTCATCAACATTGTCACCCTTTACAGGAGTTCGTCAGATCTAATCTACAATATACATAAAATGCATCCAGAGGATTATGTCCATTCATGCAACCGCAAAATATAATCTCCCCACTCCTTATAAAAATATATACATATGTACATAAAAAAGTCAGTCCCATCTAGCAGCTTCATTCATATATTTATCTAATCTATTCTTAAAACTACCCAGAGAGGAGGCTTCTATCACATGTTTAGTGAGCCTATTCCATTCATCTACCACACGATTTGTAAACCAATTCCTCCCAATCTCCTTCCTAAACCTATACTTATCAAGCTTAAATCCATTGCTACGTGTCCTGTCATGTTCACTAAGTATAAGAACCTTACCCAGATCCCCTTTATTATATCCTTTTACCCATTTGAAGACTTCAATCAATTCCCCTCTGACTATTCTCCTTTCCAATGTATGTATATTTAGTTTTCTGAGCCTTTCACCATAATGTAAGTTCCTTAGCCCACCAATCATCTTTGTCATCCTTCTCTGCACAGACTCAAGCAAATCAATATCCTTCCTATAATATGGTGACCAAAATTGTACTGCATAGTCTAGATGAGGCCTAACTAGCGCCAGATACAGTTTTAGAATGACTTCAGCACTCTTATTGCTTACACTCCTCCTAATGAATCCCAATATCCTATTAGCTTTATTCTTAGCATTTAGGCATTGCTTTCTAGGACGGGGGTCTGAACTTACCAAAATACCCAAGTCCCTCTCACAATCGGTCCTCCCTAAATTTCTCCCATTTAATTTATAACTATTCAGTGGATTATTTCTACCTATACTAAGTACACTACATTTGTCTATGTTAAACTTCATTTGCCATTTCTCAGCCCAATTGGACAGAATTGTCAATTCCTCCTGCATTACAACAGCATCAGAATCAGCCCTAATGGCCCTACCTAGCTTAGTATCATCAGCAAATTTACTCAGGTCACTACTTATACCTATGAAAAGATCATTAATATAAATTAAGAATAGCAAGGGACCCAAAACAGATCCTTGCGGAACTCCACTGCTAACACACCCCCACTCAAATTTAACTCCATCTATACTAACTCTTTGCTGTCTGTCACCAAGCCATGACTGAATCCACCTAAATATACTGCCATCGATCCCGTGTGCTTTAACTTTGCTCAGAAGCCGTAAGTGTGGCACTCGATCAAAAGCCCTACTAAAGTCCAAGTATAAAATATCATAGTTTTCATCCTTATCTGCTGCTTCATACACCTTACTATAAAAAGACAGCAAATTAGTCAGGCAGGATTTACCCTTACTAAAGCCATGCTGTGATTCTTTTATCAACTTATGCTTATCCAAGTGATCCCTAATATTCCTTGCTATAATAGATTCCATCATTTTCCCTACCACTGATGTCAAACTTACTGGTCTGTAATTAGACATATTTGTTTTATCCCCTTTCTTAAATATAGGTATCACATTGGCTTTCTTCCATGCCACTGGCACAATGCCACTCTCCAATGATTTTCTAAAGATGCATGCTAGGGGCTCACTTAACACATCCTTACATTCTTTCAAAATTCTAGGAAAGACCTCATCAGGACCGGGTGCTTTACTACTTTTGATTTTATCAATTTCCTTTGTCACTATCTCCTTTGTGATCAAGATATCCTTTAATTTCTCTTCATCATTACCCCGAAAGATCATTGACACCTCGGGTATATTTAGAGTATCCTCCTGTGTAAATACTGAGAGAAAAAAGTCATTTAGCATTCCAGCCATTGAGTCCCTATCACTCACTAATTCTCCATTGGAATCTATAAGTGGGCCTATTTTATCTCTAACCTTAGTTTTGTATAATTGATAAAAACTTTTAGGATCTTCCTTTGACCTATTTGCCACTTTAATTTCATAATTTCTCCTTGCTACTCTAATTAACTTTTTAACATCTCTTGCTAGTTCATTATATCTCTGCCTTAAGTGATCCTCTCCATTTTTTATTTTCCTATAAATGCCCTTTTTAATGCCAATATAATGCTTAATTTTATCTGTCATCCATTTTGGGTCATTATTTTTAGTCCTAATCTCCTTATAAGGAATGTTAATCATCTGACCTGTAATTAATTGCTCAATTATTCTTTCATACTCCTCTTCAATTGTAATCTCTTCCTCCTGGTGATTATTGTCTCCACTAACTGATATCATTGAATCTATTCCTGAATTGATTTCATTGCCTGGTTTCTGTACAACTGCCTCCAGGTAAGTCCTTAGCCCATTATAATTTGCTCTTCTAAAGTCAGGAATTTTAACATTGTTCATGCTACTATCAATACCATTCCATTTCATCTTGAATCTAATTTCACAATGGTCACTATTACCCAAATTTCCTCCAATCTCAGTATCCTTAATAACTTCTTCCCTATTTGTCAGAACTAAATCCAGTATATTATTACCTCTAGTGGGTTCGTTAATAATCTGCCTCAGAAAATTATCTTGGACAACATTCAAAAATTCCTCAGCCTCCTGATCACCCACAAGAGCTTCCCAGTCTATATTTCTGTAATTAAAATCGCCCATTATACACACATGCTTACTTCTACATGCCCGTTCAATCTCCTGCCACAGAAGATTTGAAGCTTCCTTACTAAGATTTGGTGGTCTGTATAATAATCCTATGACAAGCTTGTTTTTACCTTCCTTTACATTTAGCCATAATGACTCTGTGTTATCATCTAATTTAATTGTACTGTTTACACAACACTGGAGATTATCTTTAATATAAATAATAACCCCTCCTCCTCTCTTCCTATTCCTATCTGTATGGAAAATGTTAAAGCCCTCAATCTCAACCTCAGGTTTAAAGTGATTTCCTGCCAAATCAAGCCATGACTCTGTTATCGCAATTATATCAAAATTCTCTTCACTCGCTAACGCTCTAGAGAGATCTATCTTATTCCTTATACTCCGACCATCACCCTACGTTTCCTTGCCTCATACAAGATCCTGCAATACTCCTTTCGAGTTGCCCACAACACCATCAGCCGCATTGTACCAGATACCTGCCGAGCCATTATTGCTGTCTATGGAAACGAGGAACCCAGGACGCCACAATCCCCTGATGAGTGGAGACAGGTTGCCCTTGGCTTTGAAGAACGATGGAACCTCGTCGGGTTCCTCGTGGTCTTCGTAACCATCGTCGTCGTTGTCCTTATCCTCTCCTCCTCACCATCAGAGGAGGGCTCGTTGACAAGGATGACCTCTACCTCGGCGTGGTCGAGGTGTAGGACCACATCATCATCGCGTGTAGGGGTCGAAGGGCTGGGGTCAGCAGACAAGGTGCTGGCAGGTTGGGTGGGCACAGTGTGGGCCACATGTGGTGCTGCCGGCCTGGTGCAGGTGAGGGGGTGCCTGGTACCGTCTTCTGATATGTGTGTGTAGTGGGGGGGAGGCTGCTGGTGAAGTTGTAGAGCTGGTGGTGGTGGTAGTAATAGTAGTAGTAGCAGGTTGGGTAAAACCACCCTTCCGCAGCTTTTTTATGTCCTTCCTTTTCATGGTAGGGTGGCAGGAAGGAGGTAGAGGGGCAGAGGGGCACAGAGAGAGCTGGTAGAGGTCTCACGAAGGTGCTGCGAGAGGAGAGGCGGTGGTGTTGAGCTGGAGGATGGTCGGCTCTGGTCAGAGGACTGTCGAGAATGGCCACCCGCTGGTCCTTAAATACCCCTCGTCCGACGTTGCCAGATTTCGGCCTTTAGTCTTAAAAATTAGCGATTGACGGGCCTGCACCCCGACAGTCGGGTTTATCATAACGACTCTCTTAGATTATTACGACTGAACCCCGATTGTCAAATTTATTTTGCGACAGATGACAGTTGGGGCCGTGCGGGCCGACTGCTTTGTGCATTTCAAAACATTTGTGGCTGGCAGCCGTACGGCTCCCCACGACCGACGTACCAACGCTACCGACATTACACAATTTTCATTTCAATTTACGTACCATCAACTTACGGTGACTTATTCGGTTGTCAACTACCAATAAACGTTCGTACGTAAGCAATCGCGCGCAAAATAGTGATTGTGTGATCCCAGCATAACAGCGACACGGACTGCCCTCTTGCGGGCTGATAGTAATCAAAGCTAATTATTTATGCAATTCGTAATAATCTTTAAAACCTTGACAAAGTAAAACTACCTGGTACCTACCGGTTACCCAACCGGATACCGGCTAATAATGCTGAAGGTAGTTGATGATAACAGCAAAAAGCACTGATTAATTGATTCTCTCAGCTCCATTCTTTTGAATTTTCCTTTAATCCTTTAAGTTCAATGTCCGAATAATACAAAATTTAATACGAGACGATCGGAAAAATGACATTGCGCTGCTTAAATATAATGTTGGTATTAGAGTAGTGTAAAGATTGATAGTTCAATGCGAATTAAAGCGCTCTCTTGAAGAAGACTTTTTATTTGCGTCACAACTCACAAGTATAGTCGTTGTACAGCTAAAAGATGGAGAGTGATTGTCCAAAACTATAGTTCTGTTCTTGTGGACCAATAAAAAGTTATTTTCGAAACGTTTTTATTTGCATGAAAAAATAAGAAATAATAGCATCTGTGTGTACATATCTATAGAACTATACATATTACACAGTATGATACAGATATGTGTGGTGGGACGAGAGATATGTCTTTGCGGGAAGGAACTGGGTGGGTTTGATATACTTTTTATTGTTATTTATTCTTATTTTTTTGCTTACTAAATGTAACCCATTTTCTTTCCCCTGAGCAATCAAAGAAATTAAAATGTTATTCTTTCCCACCTTTTCGCCCATCTCTTGTTAATGATTATCTTTCTCTGTTTATTACCGTTACTATTCTTGATGAGCACGTCTTTTCCTTTTCCTAACCGAAAGTTAGTTATATTACTTCTAATAAGGATTGTATGTAATTAACCCAATTTGCCATATGTTGGCTAAGCCTACCATACAATGGGAAAAGAAAACGAAGACAATTCAAAAGAAAATGGCAATATTAAGGGCTGACTAATTAAAGCTATTATATAAAAAATGTAGCCCTGTGGGGGTCGAACCAAGTAAACCATTCGAATGAAAAAATTAAACGTTTCACACATTGAACCTTATAAATGGAAAAGCAAACTTCCCGGCGTGCCGACTCTTCTCACTGTCTTTGCCCGAATTAATGAGAGGAAGTGCGAATTTCTGATAGACACTGGCGTGAGCGTGTCCTTAATTCCATTCAATATAGTGCAATTATGTGTGATTCGCAAATCGTGTGTTAACATCGCAACGGCTAATGGAGGGAAGATAAGAGTGCATGGAGAAGTCCAACTGTAAATAGGCATCCCTACCCTGTGACGTTTATTTAGATAGACGCTCGTAGTTGCAGATATTATGTTGCCATTATTAGGAGCCGATTTCCTTGCTCATTTTAACCTCTTAGTAGACTGTGTTCGTGGTGCCCTAATTGATTACCAGACTAGCCTAGTTTCTACAGTGAAGCTGTCAAGTGAACCAGTGATTTCGTTAATTATTAATGACCTCTCGCATATCCCACCTAATTCCAGGACAGTTCTCCGCAAATATGAGACTATATATAACCCGAAATGTGTTGACATTAGTTCACCACCGGCTAATTCCGTTGTTCACACCATTGAGACGGGTATTGCCCCTCCAACTTTTGCCCCCTCCCCCATGGCCACTTCCAATGAAGAAACTAGAAATTTCCAAAGCAACTTTCGAGACTGTTAAAAGAAGGTGTGGTTCGGCCGTCGAAATATTCATGGTCTTCACCCATTCACATGGAGCAGAAGAGACCCCAGGCGAGTATAGAGTTGTGGGTAACTTTCGATCCCTCAATGCGATAACCAAACCGGACAGATATCCCCCTGCCAAGGATTCAGAGCATGGTAGACCATCTTCATGGCAAGACAGGTTTCTCCCGCCTGGATTTAGTCCGTGCCTTCCACCATATTCCAATGAATCCAGAGGACATTGAGAAGACTGCTGTCACAACTTTCTTTGGGCTGTGAGAATTTTTTAAGGCTACCGTTTGGTCTATAGAATGCTAGTTGCACCTTCCAACGCCATTTATTTCGAGGCTTGGCGTTCGTTTTCGTGTATGTCGACGATATTTCAATATTTTTGGAAAATATAGACGAGCATGTGGAGCATATGGGTTAAGTCTTCAAAATATTTGCAGAAAACAACCTTCGAATTTCTATAGAAAAGTGCGAGTTCATAAAGGAAGAAATCGATTTCTTGGGCCACCATGTCTCAGCTTGAGGAGTGTGCCTCCAGCTAAGAAGGTTTCTGAGATCATCGAGATGCCCTTACCAACTAATTTCAAAGAACTTTGTCGATATTTGGGCATGATAGGTTTTTACAGACGTATGATGCCAAACTTTGCTGCGATCGCTGCCCCTCTGACTGAACTCGCACGGCTTCAACCTAAGGCTCGCCAACTTGTCTGGAATGACGCTGCACGCGAAGCATTTGAGGCTACTAAGGAGGCCCTGGCAAACTTTGTTAAGTTACGCCACCCATTACCCAATGGATCTCCGTACCAATTGGTGACGGACAGCTCCCAATTCGCAGTTGGTGCTGCGCTCCATCATATGGTGGATGGGTCTCCCCAGCCCGTGGCATTATTCTCCAGGAAGTTGAGTAAAACACAGCAAGCGTACTCTACTCATGGCAGAGAACTCCTAGCTGCGTATCTTGCCGCGCTTCACTTCAGGCATATGATCGAAGGTCGCCAAGTGACTTTATGCACGGTCCACAAACCCCTAATCTCTGCTTTCTCCTCGCCACTACGTGCAAAAACGGACGGGTAACAACGGAACTGGACCGCATTCTTGGAGTATGTCAATGGCATAGCTTATATACGTGGTGAGAAAAATGTGGTTGCTGACTGTCTATCTCAGAATCTCAATTCGGTCCAGGTGGACTCATTTGATCTTCGTTCTTTGGCAGTAGAACAAAAGCATGACGAAGAAGTGAAGTCGTCTCGATCTGGACTGAAGGCATTTCCCTTTCCCAGTGGTTCCCAACTCTGGTATGAGGTAACATCTAAATCCACACGATAGTTTGTTCCTTCACCATTCAGATCAGCTATTTTCAAGCAACTTCATAATATATCACATCCAGGGATTAAGGAATCGCTTCGACTGGTGAAAGCGAGGTATTGTATTTCTGGCCCAATATGGACAAAGAAATACGTTCGTGGACTCGTCAATGCCTCTCCTGTCAATCTGCTAAAGTAAATCACCACACTAAGTCCCCAGTCCTGCCTATTAGTATGCCCACTTCGAGATTTGAAACGGTTAACATTGATATAGTTGGTCCACTCACGCCGTGTACCCTCCCTGTGCAGTCATACCCTTCTCATAACTGGTACTTGCTATCATGCATAGACAGAGCCACCAGATGGATTGAAGCAATACCGATTCCAGACATCAATGCTGCAACGGTTGCTTTAGCTTTTTAGGGCGGCTGGATATCCAGATTTGGCGTTGTTTTATATGTGATCACCGACAGACGAGCGTAATTTGAGTCCGAACTCTTCAAAGAATTACATATGGGAACAATTTTAATCAGATTTTCTGGTGACTTAGATTTATCTGCCAATTTTAATTCGTTTTTTCATGCTGATTTCATATATATATATATATATATATATATATATATATATATATATATTTTCTCGTTTCCCTGAAAACTGCCCTCCGGATGGATAGAGAGGGTGCTTGTAGAAAGCAAATACTTCACAGTACATAGTAGTAAGATAGTAATAAGTGTTATTGTGCAAAATATTGACATTATTGTTTCTTTTTTCAGGTCTCATGTTAGCGTGATGGCTTCGTCAACAGGAAATTGCTTTAATGATCCAGATAACTTCTGCTACTTATGTGGTTGCTACATGCTAGTTCGTCAAAGGCGCAATATATCAAACTTTGTGATCCGCACTTATTTGGAATATTTTGATGTTTCTCTTGGCGAACAAGATAAGAAGTGAGCCCCACATGCTGTTTGCCATAGGTATGTGGAACATCTTCGTGAGTGGACGAAATGAAAGAGAAATGGTCTTCCTTTTGGAATCTCCATGGTGTGGCGATAGCCAAAGGATCATGTATCGGACTGTTATTTCTGTCTGGTGAATACTAAAGGGATTGCAAGGAAAATAGGCACAAGATCGACTACCTCAAAATTCCCTTGGCGATCCGGCCAGTACCTCATTCTGAGTCTTTACAAGTTCCGATTTTCAGTGGATATGTTTCTTCCGAGGATGAAAATTATGTACCTGACATGGATGGCCACGGAATGGATTCAGAGCCTGCAGATTCATCATCAGATGTTGAACAGTCATTAGCTCCTCACTGTTTCAATCAAGAGGATTTGAATGACTTGATACGTGATTTGGCGCTCTCCAAGAAACCTGCAGAACCTTTAGCCTCCAGGTTGAGTAAAAGACATATGCTTGGCAAATTGGTACGAGTATCATATTACCGAACAAATAAGAGTACATTTGTTAAGTATTTCTTTGAGGGCAAACAATTTGTATACTACCACGATGTTCCTGGTCTGTTTACCGAGTTGGGACTCGCACCTATAGCCCTGCTGATTGGAGATTGTTTTTGGATAGCTCCAAGCGTAGCCTCAAGTGTGTCCTTTTGCATTATGACAATGACTTTGGTGTGTTCCTTTCGGTCACTCTGTTCATGAACACAATTGGATCATGTGTGTGTGACTTTAAGAGGGTCAACTTCCTCCTTGGCCAGCAGAAGGGATATACAAAGTTTCCATCCATGCTATATCTGTATGTGGGACAGTCGAGCCCGTGACAAACACTGGTCTCAAAAAGATTGGCCAGTTCGGAAAACTCTGGAAGCAGGAATGCCAAACATTGTTAATGAGCCAATCGTAAGTCGAGAGAAGATAGGTTTCCCTCCGCTTTATCTCAAACTGTGGTTGATGAAGCAGTATGTCAAGGAGTTGAGCACTGACAATGATTGTTTTCAGTACATAGTATCCGGTGTTTCCTGCTTTGCCATACGACAAAATAAAAGCAAGAGTATTTGATACTCCCCAAATCCGAAGACTTCTGAGTGATTCTAGATTCGTGAACACCATAAATAAAAGAGAAGGCAGCCTAGCTCTCATTTTTTGCCGTTGTTCGTAACTTCTTGGGAAACAAAAAGCGCATAACTACGAGGATCTGGTTAATAATATGCTTTTAGCATATCTTGATCTGTGATGCAACATGAGTGTGAAGCTGTATTTCCTAAATAGTCACCTCCCAGAGAATCCGGGAGCCGTGAGCGAGGAACAAGGAGAACGCTTCCATCAGGATTTGATGACGATGGCAGAGCGCTACCAAGGTCACTTGGATAGACACACCCCGTAAGCGGCGCGGCGATTTGCCATCCTGGCCGCCGTGCTGACGGTATCCAGCGCTCCGTCCGGCCCCAGCTTAGCCTCGATTCCGTTCCTTCAGATAGCCTGTATTTCTTCCCTACCTCGTTGCTTTTCATACAACCTCTCCCACAACTTTCTCTGGTCAGCCTCTAATTTCACAGGGTAGATGCTGACTGAGGGGGAAGGGGACAACGTTCCCTAACCCCTACGCTCCGGTTAGGGATGGGTTTTTTTAACAACCTGCTTCATCCTCACCCATGCCTTCCTCGCATCCCCTTTTCCTCTCCTCTTCACAATCTATCTTTTTACGCCATGTTCAAGGTGGAGCCGCCATGCCAATGGATTGCCAGGCCACCAGGCGGGAGGGGTGGTCCCAAATGGCCTGTAAGCACCTCTTGCAGTGCGGGCAACTGTGAGAGATGATAAGCTATTGCGTTGCGCAGAAAATTTCTGTTCACCATGCCCAATGATGCACAACCAAAAGAAAAAAAAACCCCTCAACTTCCCCTGTATTATCAACGGAGCTGCCCTCGGGCAGCTCCACCGAAAAAATAGAGGTCCCCGCCCCTGTGCTTGCGCAGGGGACCCTCCATATTTCTCTAACCAGAGAGTAGGCTTACTCGTATCCTTCGCCTACGGGTGCAGGGGACTCCCCCTCACCCCCTTCTCTCGAGGTGCTTTCGAGGACCTCCCTATTTCCTGCGGCAGTCCCTCTTTTTATTTTCTAAGGGGACTGCCAAGAAAGCCAGCAGGCAGCCCATTGCCGACCGCCCCTCGTGTAAGCGGCTTGGTAGGGCAAACCTCCTTAGGGAGGAGAGGGAAGCCAGACCCCTTTGGTCGTTTCCATCAAAAGACCTGCTGGCAAGAATCTTAAACCTTGCCGGGGTCAAGGACTGTGCCTCCCCACACAAGACTGGCAACACTGCCAAGAAGACCTGCGATGTTTTGGGAGGGGATGGCCAACTGGAGGCCCCTCCTGTGATAAACATGGTCCTTGAGAAAACCCAGCTTCAGACGGTAGGGGTTTCCATGGATAAATCCGGGCTCGGCGCCAAAAACCGAACCCGAATCCGCCCCTATGCAAGGTCCTCCTCGAACGGCTAGGGTTTCTGAGGCAGTACAAGGAGGGGAGGGATCTCCTCTAGATGGTGCCCCTGAGACCACCAGGACCTTCTTCATTTCAGAGAAAGACCTGCCTGAGGGCGATCCATCTGGCCTAGGGGCTTCTGCCAGCGGAGGTAAGAAGCGGGTCCATTCCCCGCCCTCCTCTCCAAAAAAGAAAAAGACTAAGAAGACTCGGGGCTCCTCTCCATCCACAGGGGATGTGGGGACGGATGGGTCTGCTGCCACTTTGGCAAGCGACCAAGCCAAGTTCGGCACATCCGGCCCCTCTGCCCCCCAGGTTGTGGAGCCCCTGACTAAGACCAAAAGTGCACAAGGCGGAGCCTCGATGACATCAGGACCCCTCATTCAGAGGTTACCTGGCGTTTTCGAGCCCGCTGGCTTCAAACGCTTCCTCGTTATTCGATCCGCTGATGGCACCATGTTGGCCAAGGGCAACATGATTTATCAGAGGAGAGGATAAGCTAGTGCAATTGGTAGAGAGCCGAAGGTGACCCGTTTCTCGGACGGGAGCCTTTTGGCGAATGCGGCGAATCCCGCTGAGGCAGCCAAGATAAGTGTTCTTCGGACACTTCATGGAACCCCGGTGAGTGTGACGCCGCACTCTACCATGAACTTTGTGAAAGGAGTAGTTTATGCGAGGGAACTCGTTGACTACTCCATAGAGGACATCACCTTAGAGCTGGCCGACCATGGGGCGGTCATGGTCGAACTTGTGATGAGAAAACAGGGAGTGACCTCGAGACCCATCCTATTCTCTTCGTCACGTTTGACTGTAACAAGCTTTCTGAGTCGGTGCGTGCTGGTTGGTACCGTTACCGCGTGTAGGCATTCGTGCCATTGCCGCGGTGGTGCTATTACTGTCACCGCTTCGGCCATACGAATCGATCTTGTAGACGTGCAAAGTTGGGATCACCCGAAGTCTGTGTAAATTGCTCCAAGGCCGCACACGTTAAGTCTAAATCATGTGTGGCCAAATGTGTCAATTGCGGAGAGCCGCACCCCACTTCTTCGAAGCAATGTGGTGCATATCTCCTCGAGAAAGAAATCCTGGACGTTCAGACCCAGGAGAGACTCTCATTCCGCGAGGCTAAGGACTTGTTCGGGGCGCGCCCGGCTCTGCCTGGGACGTCATATGCCTCAATAGTTAGAAAGGCACCCTCTGCTCCTGGCCCATCCAGGCCAACAAGCACGGTTGTTTCCGCGCCCATTCGGAGCCCTTTTGCGGGCTCTACTCAACCTGGGTGCTCCCCTGGTAAAGCTGGCAGCAAAAAGGGTTCATACCCAGCCCCGGCTAAAACCAGGGCTCCCCCCTCTTCCCCAAGCGTGACCGTTTCTCGTAAGGCAAAACGGCCACGCGCCTCCACCAAGTCGTTAGACTCACAGGTGGTAACACCCCTGAAGTTGGTCGACAGACCATCTTCCGGGGTTCCTAAAGCTGTCCCATGAAACGAGGACAGCAACAAAGAAGCTTCGGCTCCTTCGCCCACGCCTAGAGGTGGATCGAGTCGCTCGGAGACGGGGGTTCCTCGAAAAGAGGGCCCCCCGCCTCCGAGGCCGCAACGCCCGCCTAAGGTTTCGAGGCGGAGGGAGAAAAAGACTCGCATGACGAGCCCAACCTCCCCCAATAAGTCTTTGAAGGCGACGGCGCCTTCAGCGCTTTGTCCGGCCAACAGCGCCCGGGGTTCTGCCTCCGGGAAGCGTACGGCCATTCCCGTGATGGGGTTCTGCCTTCGGCAAGCGTTCGTCAATTTCCTTTAGGGTCTTCTGTTCGAAGAGGGCCCCCACGTCCCAAACAATTTCACTGTCGCTGAATTTCGTCTGGAGGGGGCTAGGTTCCGGTATATTTCGAAGCACGCCCGCCGCTCTTCTTGGCGGGCATACGTGTCTTCACTTAACGGGAAAGACCCCTTTAGCAGAGGTGTGGAAGCGAGTCAAAAAAATTCGGGGCAAGTTTTCGCAAGACCCCCCTCCCGTTCTCCAGGAGAATAGGACCGCATTCTCGGACCCCGCGCCCGTGGCGGAATCCTTAGCGACCGCTTTTTCCGCATTCTCTAGCCGGGATGCTGCTCCGCCAGCATTCAATGCACCTCGTCATTTCGCGGAAGGCTGCCAGCTGGACTTTACCCCCAGACGCAGAGAACCCTTCAACGAAAAGTTTACTGTGAGTGAGTTGCGCTCCGCTTTCGTTCCGTGCGCGGACACCACCCATGGTCCACAGGATGTCCCGTACGGCATGCTTCTACACCTGGGTGAGCGAGGCATGGCATTTTTCTTAGATTTGTTCAACAGGATCTGGGCAGAGGGTCTTCTCCCAGACTCCTGGCGAATCGCTACTGTGCTCACCTTTCGCAAACCGGGAAGAGATCACTCAACTCCGACCTGTTTCCGCCCAATCTCTCTAACCTCTTGCGTGTGCAAGTTGATGGACAGCGGAGACCATACGTCTTCTGCACAGTCGGCTTCCGCAAGTTCCACTCTGTGTCGGATGCTCTGTTCCGACTGGAAAATGCCGTCTGCGAGGCTTACCCTTCGTAGACAGCACTACGCCACGGTGTTTTTCGATCTGGAGAAGGCCTATGATACCGCATGACGATACGGTATCATGGAGACTCTCCACACGATGGCGGCGAGGGGACACCTCCCAATGTTTATATCTGAATTTTTGCGAGATAGTCGATTCCGCGTACGGGTGGGGGGAGCCCTCTCCGGCCCAAAGAAGCAGGAAGAGGGTGTCCCACCGGCAAGTGTCCTCAATGTCACACTCTTTGCCCTGAGCATCAACGGCATCACCTCGGTGCTGCCGAAAGATGTTCTCGCTACGCTCTACGTGGACGACTTTTCGATCTCTTTTGGCGCGGCCCAGATGCCAACTCTGGAGCGAAGACTCCAACAGGAATTGAACCGCGTCTCTCGCTATGCCGAAGCGCACAGGTTTCGGTTTTCTTTGGTCAAGACTAAGGTGGTGCACTTCTGCCACTATCCACGGCTTCACCCTGACCCAGATTTGTTTCTTAATGGGGTGCGCCTGGATGTGGTGGAATCGCACCGTTTCCTTGGTCTCGTATTCGACCGACGCCTCACCTGGGAGGCTCATATTCGCAGCCTTAGGGTCTCTTGTACCGGCGCCATGGACATTCTCCGTTCCGTGACGTTCAGCGCTTGGGGCGATGATAGAGCTACTGCCCTAATTTTGTATCGATCCTTTGTTCGTTCGAAGCTCGACTACGGATGCGAGTTTTATGTATCCGCAGCCGAGCGTTTATTGTGGAAGGTGGACTTGATCCACCACACCGGCCTTCGCCTTGTGACCGGTGCCTTCCGCACTTCCCCCATTGAGAGCCTGTTGGTCGATGCTGGGGAGATGCCAGTCGCTCTGTGCTGCGTGAAGTGCATCACTTGCCTGTATGCGCAAGCCTGGCGCCTCCTTCAGTCGCCACCAGCTCTCACTGTATCTGCAGCTGATCTCGATGGGGTCTATGTCGCCGAGAGACACCATTCATACCCTAAGCCTTTTGGTTTAGGGCCAGGAAACTCCTTCGAGAGCTAGATATAGCTCTCGGGCCGGTGGTGCCTCTAGTTCTGCCTAGGACGCCACCCTGGAGGGTACCACATTTGGCTATTTGTCGCCACGCCTCTGCTCCCAAAGCTTGTACGGCGCCGGGAGTATTGCGTTCAACCTTTTTGGAGCACACCTCGTGTTACGCTGGAACCGTGCCAGTGGATACGGATGGCTCCAAGTCCCAAGAGGGGGTCGTCTTCTCCCCTTTATTTAAGAAGGTTCTATTTTTTTTTTTTTTTTGTTTTCTTTGTAGGTTGCACGCTCCTGCACCGGGGTTAGGGGGACCTCCCCCCGCTTCCGGAGATTGCTTCCTGACTGTTAAGTTTTTCACATTTTTATCATTGCTATGTTTTTATATTTTTATTTTAAAGTAGCGTAGCTCTAGGCTGTCGTGTTTCCGGCGACATATACCCAACTGGGCAGTTGCCAGATGGGCTCTAAAAAAAAAAAACCCCAAAAACGGACTACTGCTAGACGATTAGAAGAGATCGTCCAGAGAAGACTTACAAGAGAAAGAGTTACAAACGCAAATTTTTGCCCGATTGAAATCAAGAAGAGGTCCTCCAGCCTGATGTACAGTCATTAATAAATTAGCATCTATTTGATTAGAGTATTTGTAATCCTATTTTGTAATTCAAGTTTCTTCTCATATGCAATAATATTTTGTGAAAAAAAACCTGCTTTAGTATAAATAACGCAAAAGGATGATTCAAAATTACTTCAGAGCATAATAATAGGCATGATAAAATGAAATTTATTGTATATTAGTTATTGATATTGCGAAAAATCTGTAGCATTTAGAGAGAATCTGATTTCAGATTTGAATTCAGTTTGCCCTACTTACTCGTAGGTAGGAAAATGTACTTTTGTCAATTCACCAAATACATTGTTTCCCAGTGTTATCGGCTCTCGTTGGTTTCCATCGACTGCGAACCACGGCGTACAAATCTACCACTAAAGGGATCGTGGAAAGGCCGCATCGGACTTTGAAGAGCTCTATAATGGCTCTCGGACAAGGTTGGTTCATGGTCCTACCAATCGTTTTTCCGGGCATCCAGTCCTTGCCTAATGATTCGTGGTTTTCACCCTTTACAGCGGTCACAGGGATGATCCTTCTTTCCTCAAAGCCCTTGGTCGCCGTTTCTTCATCCAAAGCCTATTCGAAATTCATCTCTGAACTAGCGAAGACAATGTCGCAGATAGATTTCACACAAACCTCTGAAGGCCACCTGCACTTGATACCAAAAACGTTTGTACCCAATGAATTAAGTGACGCCGCCACGCATGTGTGGGTTCGTGTTGATCGCGTTCGAAAGCCACGCGACGACAAAGTTTTAAACTTAAAATTCCCGGATGGCCATCAGAACACGGTGTCTATAGACAGAGTGAAACCAGCTATATTGCCTAATGTATTTAATGAGAGAAATACAAACTGTTCGCAACCATCAAACAGTCGACCCATTGTAAATAGTCTTTTATAATTAGATGCTACTCAGCAAAATGAGGAAGTATCATCGGAAGGTAGTGGCAGAAATTACAGTTACGTGGAATCTGTTCCAAATACCCAGAATAATGATAGTGAATCGAGCATCGAGTGTTTATACTCGTTCCGGTAGACACGTAAAATTTGAGAGAAATCCCTCATACCATTTATTTTTCAGTACGTCATAGCATATTAAAATATGTTTTATATATATATATATATATATATATATATATATATATATATATATATATATATATATATATATATATATATATATTTGTTTATAATTGTAAGGCGTAGATATTATTTATGTATTAAACACTCCGTGTTCTCGGGCCGTAGTACTGTGGGCGTCGAACCAAGTAAAACATTCGAATGAAAAATTTAAACGGTTGACACATTGAACCTTATAAATGGGAAGACAGACTTCCCGGTATGTATTTCTCTTTCGTAAATAGGAAGATGGACTTCCCGCTTTGTATTATTCTCTTTCGTAAATGGGAAGATGACTTCCGGGTTTGTAGTATTCTCTCTTTTGTAAATGGAAAGTTAAACTCCCAAATATGCAGTATCTTTCTCTTGTAAATAAAGGAGCGAAAATCCCAGTGTACTCGGTCGTTGAAGGAGCTCTCCGACACCGTTGCCTCCTGTGCCGGGTAGTGAGGTGGGGGGCCAATGTGATGGGCCTTTTTAGAGCACAAATCATGCGGGTCACAGAGAGCGACATTGTTGAGTCGATGCTACTTAGAGCTTCTGTTATTCTCCTTGTAAGACCTCGTAGGGAAGAGTTCATGCCATCGATTTCGCCTCCCAAACCTTTACCTCCTTTACCGAGAATACACATTCGGTATCGTAGCTGGATCCGAGCCCTGATTAAGCACTTAAAAATAAGGAAAACTTGAACTTGATGTAACATGTGGGCAAATGTGTTGTATTTATTAGGTATAGGTAGTGGTGAAGAATATTTATAGTTCGCCCTGGTATAGAGGGTATCTCAAGCTTCTTCCTTTTTCTACTTCCTTTTATCTTCCTCTTTCGATGGTGTCAGTGTTTTAGCTGACTCTTCTGGATGGTCACTCTGGTGACCTTGTGTTTCGTTAATGTCTTCTCATTTATTATACCTTGCTTTTATTTATTTACTATTTATTGTTATCTCCTTTTTATATCTTTCTATATATATATATATATATATATATATATATATATATATATATATATATATATATATATATATATATATATATATATATATAATCTATATCCTCCGTCATTAGACATTCAAGCCTTTCAATTACGTGTCTGCTAACTCGTTAGCTTTCATTTCTATTTTTAATTAGGTTTAGTTTTCTTTCTTGTTTCGCCTGTTGTGAGCACTTTTTGTTATCTAATTATTGTTTAATATTCGATTTAATTATTTGTTTAGTTATTTACTTATTTTGTCTTGATTATGTTAGGCACATCGCCTCATTTTAATTATTTCTTCTTGTTTCATTTAGTGTTAATTTGTTAATTTGGAGGCCTTTCGCTTCTTTTAATTTATTTCTTTGCTTTGTATTTTTCATTTGAGCAGTTCGCCTCTTTTGGTTTTTCCTTTCTCTCTTTGTGATTTGTTGTCTCGTATAGTGGAGTCTTTTCTGTAAGTCTCCTTTGGTGAGTGGGATCATTTTGTCCTGGTTATGTTTATATAACGGGTTGGTCTTCCCGGGAACAGTCTTCCGCTTGGGAATAGGGCTCTCCTGGTGACACGTCCAATTATGGGTTGTGGTATATCTAGATTTGCGTCTATATGTAGGAGTATTTCATTTTCAACCTTTTTCCAGGTCTTTCTCTCTAACCTTTGGAGGACCATATTTACTGGCTTAAGTCTTGCTCTTGCGTGCAGTTCCGTCTGCCGAATACGGTCCATTCTGCGCGCCCCAGCAATCAGCATGGTAGCTCTGTTCTGGACTCTCTGCATTTGTCTGTGAGAGTTTAAACTAGCTGCCTACATTACCACAGCTGGGTTCAGCAGTGTTGAGCGCACCAGGGCAGTGTACAGCTTTTTGATGTTGTTGCACTGAGGTTTCTGAACCTATACAGTTTTCCAAGCTCTCTTTTAGCTAGGAAGATTCGGTTGTTGATGTGCGTCTTATACCCTGTTGAGGTGATGCGCAGACCCAGGACTTTACCCTCGTCGGAGTACGAGTAAATTTCATCTTCGACTATGGCGTCATCTCGTTTCCGGTGGTTCACCAAAATGATCTGGAACTTTCGGCGGTTGGTCTTGATTTTCCAACTTCTTTCGAAACGATTGATATTTTCGATTTCGGAAGCTGTCTCCCTTGATTGTACTCCAGCGTTCCTATAGTAACTGAGTATGATCTGAGTGACGTCACTTCAAACTGCAGGGACATGACATCCTCTCCGATTCGAGCAGGTAAGTCCAACGTGTACACAATGTACAACAGCGGATTCAGACAGCTACCTTGTGGAATACCCGCCTCTAGCAAGAACTCGGGTCATCTGTTGCCCTCGATCGAAATTTGGGCCTTTCTTTCCATGATGTAATCCCAGAGAACCCTTTACAGGATTGAGTTTAGCTAGAGGCCGAAGATCCTGATTCGTAGACCTCTCAGCCAAACTTTATCGAAGGCCTTCTGTACATCTCGCATCACCACGTCTGCATATTTCCCCATCAGCTTTACAGTGGGCAAGCTTTTCGGTGAAAAGGGCGAGGGCTGTATCAGCATAGGTGGGCGCGATTACGAAAAAATGTATCACGATAACCGCTAAATCAATAACGATAACCTTATCGGCAATAACCGATAATCGATAACTGGCGATAAATTTATCGCCCGATAAGGTGATAACCGATAAATCCAAAATTATAATACAATATTGATTATTGACTATATATAGCGTTATTTGATAATACAATAGTAAGAATATTTGAATACTGTTTCTTAGTTTCTTACCGAGTGAGGCTCTCCTTCATCTCCACATAGGTTTTGAGGATCCTCCTCCCAATTCTGACGTACCTATTTCTGCCTCCAAGGAACGCGCGGTTCGCCCCTGTGCTAAACTGGAACCAAAAACTAAAATTATCGATTATCGCTAGTTTGGAACCAAAAGTATCGGCGATACCGATGAATCTATAACGCGGGGTAAAATATTGGATAACCGATAACCCGATATCGTTATCGCGATAACGCCCACCTATGTGTATCAGTCCCCATTCTTTTGCGGAACCCGTGCTTCTGAGGGTTGTGAGCTTCCAGCTCGGAAAACTGGTCTTGTAGCCTGTAAGCTAGAAGCTTCTCGTAGACTTTGCCTAGAAACTCAAGGAAGGATATAAGCCTGTAGTCCACCAGTTGATCGGGGGGCTTCTTCCCTTTAGGGATAAAAATGATTTGGGCCCTTTTAAAACCATCGGGGAAGTAGCCCGTATTCATGGAAGCATTGTAAATGTTAGTGATTTCCTGAATGATCTGCCGGAGGGCATGCACCAAATTGTTTTTAGTGATGCCCGTCCAGCTTGGTGCCTTTTGTTTAAAGGTTCTTACGATTGTCATGACATCTTCAGTTGTAATTGGTCCGCCATCTCCCTCCCTTCGTCGACATAGGCTCGTGGGTGTGTTCGATGTATGATCTGATTAAGATCTTCAATCAGATGGTCTTCGAATTCCTGGTCGAATCCGGAACGTCCTCAGGTGCTATTGAGATTTCTTTCCAGAACGTGCGGAACCTTTCCTCCAGGACCGACGGATCCTCAAAGTAGTCATCGCCCTCCCTAACGTGGGCCTTTCCTCTACTTGGTAGGCATTTTAATTTCATTACTACTCGCCAGAATTTATCGGGGGTCATCTCGCTGTCTACCCTGGCTATTAGGCTACGACGCAAGCGTCGTAGCAGCGAGCTTCGTTCCCGATTCGTACCTGCTTTTCTGATTTCTGCATACACCTCCCTGTGTTCCCTAACGATCTCTTTCATCTCCTCGGTCCATCTGGGTTGTGAAGGACTCTTTTACCCTGTCATGGGTACACACTTGCGGTCACCCTCGGTGATGAGGGCTGTTATCCTCTCCAGCTCCCCATCAATCTCCTCTAGAATTGCTTCGCTTAGGTCGGCTGGTTTGAATCCGCCTAGGATTTCTCCGTAGTGTTCCCATTTGGCCGAGGCGTAACTTCTGCGGAGAGGGGCCGGAAGCTGGATCGGAGCGAGTGAGATGGTGGTCAAGATCGCTATATGGTCGCTGGGAATTGTTGGTCCTAGCTCGCTATGGTAGTTGAATGGGAAGCCGTCACTTGTCATGATTACGTCGGGCTTTGTTGCTGCCCGAGAGGTGATACTCGTATAAGTCGGGAAATCCGGTCCTATCCTCTGGATGTTTTTCCGTCGCATAATCATTTCCAAGGTATGGCCTCTGTTGTTCGTGTTATCATAGCCAGACGGGTTGATATGCCGCCGCGATCACGAGGTTGCCCACTAATGTGGGCAGCTCTATCGCCTCGAATGACTCGTCCAGTTCTGGAAGGTGCCTGAAAGAAAGATTCCTTTTGATTGCAACGGCAGTACCGTCAAACTTCTCTTGAGAATGATTCTTTGTGACAACTCTGTAGCCCGGTATCTTTATTTGACAAGATGTTGTGTCGATGCCGTGCTCCGTAATTAAGATGATGATGGGGTCGAGCATACGGAATATGTTCCCATCCGTAGTTGCCTTTCCCTCCCATCTATTTACGTAGAGCGTCACAATTTTTAACCTGTTGTTCGGGTACTCCATTCTCTTTTCTGGCTCCTAGTGTTTCCTGGTGGTGGGGTGCTTTTCCCCGTTTTTTTTCTTCTTGTAGTATGCCGTGGTAAGCTTTTCAAATGTTTCTCTGTAGAGTTTAACATTATGGTTGAAAAGGACCTCATCGACTATTTGCTCTTTGCACTGGGCATCGTATTCTCACTTGTAATACTTTTTTTTATACCAACGAATATTTTGTTGGCATCTCTGTCATTTGGGAATGGGAACTGCTCTGATGTGTAAATTGAGAGATAAATCTCGTCCGCATTCAGAGGTCTTTTGATATCCTGTTTTTTTTTATCAGTTTTCATCTTTGGGCTTAAGCTATGAGTCCGAGGTGTATGTGGTATCCGAATCTTCTGTTTCTATAATCTTCTTTATATTTTTTTTATTGGGTTTGGGCGTATTCAGCTATCTGGCAGCATCCTCCCTTTCCTTTCTTGCTTCTATTCTCGGATTGGGTCTCTTGTTCTGCTTCTTAGGTTTCTCCGCTTGTTTGTTCTCTTCCCGAGTCTGTTTTGAGACCATTTTTAGTTGGAGGACATCCCTTGATGGGGGTCGTCCTGAAACCACATCTGGTTCATGCCGTTTTGGCGAGCATCCTGTTTAACTCTTTTGCTAATGTCCCAGGCTGCGTTAGATTTCTGACGTGGGCATACAAGATGCACGTCAAACTTTGTCGAATCTTCGTTTGGGATTTTGAGGTCCGTTTTCTTGCTCTCTGTTTCTGAGTAAGCTGCCTTTGCGACCTGGGCATACGTTGTGTTTGCTTTTTTGGTCGCCTCTTCTTTACTTTGTTGCTGCTTCCTCTTAATCAACTCTTTTTTCATGGGACAAACCATTGCCATAGATCGGTGGCTTTGCCCGCAGTTCACGCACTTCTCGTCGTAAGGGCTCTGGCAGTTTTTCCAATTGTGACCAGGTTCGCTGCACCTAGAGCATACCTCTTGGGACACCTGGCATTCGCGAGTAGTATGTGCCTCAATTTTGTAGCAACGGAAGCAGAATTACATTGGTGGTCATTAATTAGTGAAGAGTTTTAGTGGTGAAAATTGGAATTAAGAAGTAGATGAAATAGGTCCCTGGGGAAAGGGTATCTCTGTGTTACTAGTTTATTAACATTGGTGTGTTTTTTCTTTTAACCATCTTTATTATTACTTAGCTTCAAAACTTTTAAGTTTTCTAACATTTACGTTAGTCTGATACACATATATACATATATATATATATATATATATATATATATATATATATATATATATATATATATATATATATATATATATATATAATACATATACACACATATATATATATATATATATATATATATATATATATATATATATATATATATTTGAATTTTTTATTTATTTATTTATTTTTTATAGTTTTTTTAGTTTTTTACTTTTTTTCTAATTTAATTATTTAGTGACTTTTTCTAATATAGTGTTTCTAAGATATGTTGTATACGGTATTTATGCGTATATGGGTTCATGGTTGTGCCATGCAGCTCTTCTGCTGCTTGGGAATCTTTTCCGAGCTTGGTTCAGCATTGGCTCGCGAATTCCGAAGTGATTCCTGATGAAATCTGGGCCGGTGTTCCCTTCCACCTTTTGCCAAATTTTGAGGGCTCTGATACCTAAATCATTGTTTAGTGCCTTGATATTCACTTCCTCATGTAGTGTTTTTTGGCATTTTTGTTCCCGTCTTCTAGCGTTGCATATTATTAAGAGTGCTTTATTTTTCACTCTTTGCAATTGCATCATCCAAGTGTTTGGAATGGCCGTTAGTGGCATTAGGGGATATAATAGTTTAGGTCTGATATAGGCAGAGTAGATTTTTGTTTTTGTTGCTCCTCCTTAGGTCTTTGAATCGATATAGCTCACCTATATATTTCCTCGCACCTGCAATTATGCCGTTGATTTGGTCTCTGTAGCCTCTTGCATTTATTTCCAATCCTAGTACTTTGCCTGTTCATTTGTATGGGTGTCTTTCATCCCCTACATATATTGTTGCCGTTTTGCTTCTCTTGATCGGTATGATGGTAAATTTGTTCCGATTAGTCGCAATTTTTTAGCGACGTTCGTAGATGTTTACGTTCTCAATCCCGTATGACGTCATTCTTGCCATAGTTCTTTCGTTTTTGTATGGGGAGACTACTATCTGTGTTACATCATCGGCAAACTGGATCTACAAAGATTCCTCTAGCCTAAGACTAGGGAGGTCTCTAGTGTATATCGAATACAGCAGTGGACTCAAGCACCAACCTTGGGGGACGCCCTCTTCCAGTTGAAATTCTGGTCCTTGGTATTCCCCCATCTCGATGAATGCTCTTCTGTCCATGACGTAATCACATATTATATTCTCCAGTCTGGGATTAAGTCCCAGTTGAAGGATCTTAAATTGTAGTCCCCTGCGCCATACTTTGTCAAACGGTATGATGCTTTTTCTCTATCTCGATTTGTGCTAGCTTCTCCCTTATCATCGCCATTGTTGTGTCCGTACCTCTCAGCTTTCTAAAACCGTGTTGTTGGTGATTATGCAGGTTCGTTTCTTCCAGGTAGGATTGCACTCTATTGGCGATGGTTTTTTCGAAGATTTTTCCTCCGAATTCGAGGAGAGAGATCGGGCGGTAGGCTGCCGGGGAGATTGGAGACTTCCAGGATTTAGGAATGAATATAATTTTTTATATTTTCCAGGCATCGAGAAAGTACCCCGTATTGAGAGCAGCGTTCATTATATTAACTATTAACTGTTTTATGTTCTGTGGAGCGTTGACAAAATTTGCCCTCGTTAGGCCTGAGTAACCTGGGGTACGCTGTTTAAACATTTTCAGAGTTTTGTTGAATTCCTGTAGGGAGATCTTTTTTTCCTGTCCTGTCATGGGTCTTTCCGCTGAAGCGTTATTGAACGGGTATGTTGGTTCTATTTCAAAATTTAACTGATCTATTATCTCGTTTCCGAAATCTGTATCAAAGTTTTCTTCCTATTCAGGGGAAATCTTGAATACATTAGACCAGTGATCTCTGAAAATTTCCTCTAACTCCTCAGGTTCAGTGGCCACTCCACCTTCCCGATTTTTGATATTAGCCGTTTTGGTGGCTGGCTTTCCTCTTAACCTCTTCACTTTTGGCCAGAATGCTCTGGGGTCCATTTTTTAATCTAGTTCTTCGATGAGTCGGTCCTAAATATCCGACTGTTGCTGAATGATCAGCTGGTGCAGGTGTTCTTTTTTTTCTCGCATCATTTGGTGCAGGTCCCTGTTTGGTTCCCATCTGTTGATTGCGACCACTAAGCCTCTATATTCATCTTGAATGGCAATCATTTCTGGAGTCCATCTTGGAGCTGGGAGGGTTTTATATTTTAACTTTGGAATGGCATGTCTATCTGCTTCGGATAATTTTGTTGTAAGGGGGTTTAACTCTTCGTCTATATCTTCTGGGGTAGCTTCTTCTAAGTTCTTCGGGACGTAATTCTGGCAATGGTCCTGTCAGGCCTCCCAGTCTGAACGTGCATATGATTTCCTTTCCCTAATAGGTACTTGAATTGGGCTTGTTGATATAGTGATGATTAAAGCCTCGTGGTCGCTGGGTATCACGGGTCCAGTGGCGATATGATAGTTAAAGGGAAACTTTGGGCTCGTTAGAACAATGTCGGGCTTGGTTGCACCTCTCGGTGAGTAATATGTCGGGAACTCTGGTCCAATGCGTACGGCTAAATTAAGTTCTAGAAGAAGTTCTAGGTTTCTTCCCGCTTCGTTAGAGCTGGTGTACTCAGCGGCCCTGCACCTAACGTTAAGGTCGCCTGCGAACAACACCGTTTTTTTATGGGCAAACAGTTGTAGGAAGTTATGAATGGGAACGTACCCTCTTCTTGAGGGTTGGTACCCATTAGCGATAGTTAGGAGCCCTATGGTAGTTCGGACGTCTATCGCTACGTATGATTCGTCCAGTTGTGGTAGAACTTTGTGCATGAGTCCTTTACGGATTGCAATTGCTGCCCCCATCGATGGCCTCATCTGTGTGGCTTGTTGAGTAAACTTGATACCTGAATATTTTAATTTCTTTGTGCTTAGTATCAACTCCGTGTTCGGAAATTAAAATGATGTCTGGATCAAGGTTCTGAATTATGTTTACATATTCGGAACTTTTCCTTGTCCAGCCATTGACGTTCATGTACATTAGTTTTAGTGTTTTACTATTTGTGTCCATTTTGTAGAGGGTTTCTTCTGTAGAAGTTGTTACTTTGTTTTACTCTGGTAGTTCCTTTTCCTTAATCTTCTCTTTTGTCTTGTTTTGATCCTGAGGCCTGGTGAGGGGGGGTTCTGCATTTTCCATTACGTCTTTTGTTAAATTCACTCTGGGAAATATTGTTAAATATCTCTGGAGTGTATTTTATTTTTCCTTGAAATAGGGCCTCTTCGACCTGGTTCTCTGTCATTTGATCCTCGTATTGCTGTGGTGGGGCGAATGTGAGTGTGTGTAAAAGGGCCATTCTCCCACCCCTTTTCTCAGTACCCTCTCCCTCCCTCTGTAAGAATGTGTGTGAATGGGAATGGGTTTGTTTTATTTTTGTTTATTTCATGTATAAAATGATTACCATGTTTTTCTTTCTTTCCAGGCGTTATTCTGGAAAGATAGTAGCTAATTTTGAGATATCACTATAATAAGATAGTTTTTTGTTTAAATTAACTTTTATCAAAGCGTCATATTCTGGAAAGAGGTAAGCTAGTCGATGTATTTTCGAGTAATGCCCACTTATTAGTTTCGCCATCCATGTATAATAAATGGGTCATAAAAGGAGGATATATCTCTTCTACAGAGAGTGGAAGTGTGGACTGGTAGCAAGAGGGGTTCTATAGACGAGTGCTCCACCCAGCCCTGAGAGGAGGGCTTTCGTGTCTCTAACCACCTGAACCGCCATACCTGCCTTCGTTGACAAACCTGCCTCCTTCTAAGTTAGCCAACTACCACCCACCTCCAGCAAGTGATAGCGCGTGCCCCCTTTTCGTTCGGTTGTGGTTGTGTTTTTTTTGTTTTGTGTAGAATATAAGTAAATTGTTGTATCCGCCGGTTATAAGATTCTCGTTTGGTATCGTATTTTGATTGGGGAATTTAGCCTCATTTTGAAGTGTGCACACTTCCCTAGTAAATATAAAATTGTTGTAAATATAAACTGTAACTATCATTGTATTTTTTTTGTAAGTAAAGGGACTGTATATACAATCCGTTTTATTCTCCCTCGATTTCTCACGTCCGGACAGTGTAGGAAGCAGTTTGGATCGATTATCGATTGGGATTAGAGATCTATTTTCGGCCCGCTACATTTGGCGCCCGAATAGGGACGTGAGACTTCGAAACTTGGAGCGTGACTGGATTGGATTGCAGTCCATACCCAATTAGTGTGACAAGTAGTTTGATTGATTTTTCCCTTCTCCTATCTTTTTACTAACTTGGGAACAATGGCTGTAGCGGAAACATTGAATGAAGAAGTAGTGCGATTGAGACTGGAGTTGAGAAAGAAAGAAGAGGAGTGTGAAATGTTGCGGGGAATGATGGAGGGAATGGAGAATAAAATAAAAGGGATGAATGAAAAGACTGATAAGATGAAGAAGGAAATGGGAGACCGACAGGATCAGACGGACCGACGGATGCAGGACCTGTATAACATGATGACAGGGGCTGGATCAGTCCCAGGACCTACAACCCTGACCCCTGCTCCTACTGAAGGGACTCCGCTAAATGGAATGGATGGCAGTAGGTTTGAGTCTAAAGAAGATACTGTGAGTGGTAGGAAAGGGGGTGAATGGAAGAGAGTGGAAAGTAAGAGAGGAAGTAAGCATGGTTCTAAGGTTAAGGATAGGAAGGCGAGAGGGAAGAGTGTGAATTCGCTATACTCAGATGAGGGAGAGAGTGACGATATGATTGGAATGAGTGAGACCGAGAGTAGCTCTTCGGAGAGTGAAGTGAATGTGGGGAAAGGAATTTTGATTAGGGAAGTGCCAAGGATTGATAAGTTTAGATTGCATGGGGGAAAAAGTATGGATGAGTTCTTCGGGGATTTTGAGCGGTACTGCAAGCTCAAGTACCCGCAGAACAAGGGTCACTGGGTGAGTGTTCTGGGAGATTGTTTGGATGGGAAAGTGTTGGAGTTCTTGCGAGTGATAACGAGTGTGGGAGAGCCAAAGTACGATGTAGTGAAGAAGAGATTGATTGGGCAGGTGAAACGAATGAAAGAGAGTGTGAAGTATAAGAGGGTGAATGAATTTGAGAAGGATCGAATTAGGAAGAGTGAAAGTGTGAATATGTATGCACATAGGCTTGAGAGTATGGCAAGAACGAGGTATGGTGATGATGATGTAAATGAATGTAAACCACTCATGAGGAAGTTTTTGGACACGATCCCGCGAAAGGTGAGTGAATGGCTGAGTGGAAAGAGAAAGGAGAGAGTGAGACTGACAGGTGAACGGTTGATTTGGGAGGATGTGTTGGAACTGTTAGAAGATGGACGATTTGATGATGAAAGCGATCTAGAAGAGGATGGATGGTACAGTGTGAATGTTGGGGGTAAGAAGCCCAGGAGCTTTCATCCACCCCAGCAGTTTGTCAGCTACAGGGATGCCCTGAAGGCTGCACCAGCTGGAGTGATGTCAAACTTCCTGGGCCGGCAGAATGGATGGGCAAATGGAGGGTGGTCGAATGGAAGGGGGCAGATGAATTTCAAGCGTGGGAACGGATATATGAGAGAGAAACCGAGGTATGTCCCAGCAAACGAGAGACCGAATGGTGGGAGAAAGATTGTGGAATGTCGTCGGTGTGGAAGGAAAGGTCATATGTTGGCAGAATGTAGGTGGACATCTGGTGCGTGTTTTGGGTGTGGTAAGAAAGGGCATATGATAAAGGATTGCCAGGAAAGTGTGAAAGAGTGCTTCGAGTGTAAAGAAATAGGCCATTTGAAGAAAGATTGTCCGAGGTTGAATGGTGGAGCAACTGGTGGGGAAAGTATGAAATATGCATGTGGTAATTGTGGAAAGGCTGGTCATTATGCAAGGATGTGTCGTGACCAGAGGAATGTATGTAGCTATTGTGCGATGGAAGGACATTCAAGTGAAAAGTGTTGGATTAGACTGAGAGCGCAAGGTGTGAATAGAAAGTCTGAAGCGGGAAACTGAATGGTAAGAGGGTACCTGCTGAAGTATCCTCTGGGTGCATGAGTGTGAGTAATGTGTTGGTAAGTCTGTCTAGTGTGAAAGTGCTGTCTGGTAGGAAGTATGAGTGTCGGAGTGTGAAGGTGGAATTGAATGGAATTGAGTGTTTGGCTTTAATAGATTCTGGATGCAAGGCGAGCTTGGTGTATAAAGATGTGTATGACAAGGTTAGCGAGAAAGCCCTCCTGTCTGAGTGCAAGGGTAGTTTAGTAGGTATTGGTAATAGGAGAGTGCCTGTGATTGGAATGATAAGGTCAGCTGTTCGAATGCATGGTATGATGATGAATGAATGTGAATTTTCTGTGATTGATAAGGTGAGTAGTGAGTATGGTGTGATTTTGGGCTATGATTTTATGAAAATGAATCGTATGGTTGTGCATCCTGCGAGTGATCAGATTGGGAGAAAGATTGGTAAAAATGGGGTGTATAAGTTGTATGTAGGGAAAGATGGTAGCGTTTTGAGGAGTGTGTTTACTGGTATTGAGGTGACTGCTATGGAGAATGTAAGGCTTTTGAAGGGTGAAAGGGTGTCTGTTAGAGTGAGTTGGAGTAAGGATGTTAGTTTGAATGTGAGTGAGAACACTGTGATATTGGATGGAACAGATGCGTGTTATAAGGTAAGGCGTGTTGCTTGTGTGTTTGATGGCTTGATGAGAATGAATGATCCTTTTGTATGTGTGCAGGCGGACCCCAGTGTGAAAGGGCAGGTGAGGGGAATCCAAGTCGGAGATGTACTGGGCCACCTCTCCACTGTTGATGAGGTAGGTATGGATGATAGTACGGATATCAGGGTGAATGTTGCGAAGGAAAAGACATGTGAATGGATGTATAATGAGGTGAAGGACATGGTGAAATTGGATGGATGTTTGACTGAGTATGAAAGGGAGGATGTGTATCGAATGATATTTGAGCGAAAGGGAGCCCTCAGTAAGGGTGATCTGGATTTCGGGGTTGCAAAGCTCCCGGAATTTAAGATTGTCCTGAAGGAGAACTCCCCAATCTATCAGCGGCCGAGGCATTTCCCACGTCCGGTTGCTGATGAGATTGAGGAGCAGTGTTTGGAATTGGAGCAATTGGGGGTGATTGAAGAGAGCGAGAGTGCATGGAATAGTCCAATTGTACCTGTACGTAAGCCGGATGGAAGATTGCGTCTGTGTGTGGATTATCGAAAGGTGAATTAAAGGACTGTGAAAGAAAGGTTTCCGATGTGTGTGGTATCTGAGTGTGTGTATAGTATGCATGGGATGGAGTGGTTTACGAAGCTGGATCTGGTACGGGGGTATTACCAGATGCCCATTGCTGAGGAGAGCCGGCCAGTAACTGCCTTCTCTTCCTCAAAGAGGCATTACCAGTTCCGGAACCTCAGCTTTGGGTTGGTTAATGCTCCCGGAGCCTTCCAGCGGGCAATGAATGTTGTGTTGAGTAAGTTTGCAAGTAAGAATGTGATTGCGTTTATAGATGATATTTTGATTATGACTGAGACTTTTGAGGAGCATATGAGATTGGTGAATGATGTGTTGAGAACGTTGGAGAGTGTTGGTGTGAAGGTGAAAATGGTGAAGTGTGAATGGTTTGCAAAAGAAGTGGAATTCCTTGGGCATGTGGTGAGTGAGAATGGATTGCGAAAATCATCGAAGTATGTTGAGAAGGTGCGAATGTTTCCTAAACCGGTGACTGTGAAGCAACTGAAGTCATTTTTGGGTTTGATTGAGTTCCAGCGAAAGTTTATACGTGATTGTTCTGGTGTGAGTAAGCCTCTGACTGAGTGGATGGGCAAGAAAGGTAGTACGGTTGTCAAGTGGAATGATAAGATGAATGAGGAGTATGAGAGACTGAAAGAGGCAGCGGCTGAAGATGTTGAATTGGCTTACCCAGATTATAGTGTAAATGCTAAAATGCTTGAACTGTATACAGATGCGAGTGGGTATTGTATGGGAGGTTTTCTGATGCAAGAGCAGCGTTTGAATGGAGAGAATGTCAGGCGAATAATTGGGTATGTATCCAAGGCTATGAATGTTGCAGAACGAAAGTATTCGACTGTGGAACTGGAGCTGGCTGCGATAAGATATTGTTTGAAAGTGTTGCGTCCATTTTTGTATGGTATGAGGTTTGTGATAAAAGCCGATCATCAACCTCTTGTGTATCTGCAGCGTATGAAGTGGGCTGATAGTAGGATTGCAAGGACTTTGGAAGATTTGAGTGACTTTGACTATGTGATTGAGTATGTGCCTGGTGAACGGAATGGAGTGGCTGATTTGATGTCAAGGTATCCTGGTACGAATGATGAAAATGTGTGTGGAGTGAGTGATCCTGAGTATTTGCCGAAAGGGATTATGAATGGAAAAGAGAGTAAGGGTGGTGGTGATTCCTTGTTTGAGAGTGTATGGAATGGTTTGCAAGATTTGAAGAGTGATGGAGTAGATGTGAGAGTGCCCGATAGTGTAGATGATTTAAGGAAGGAGGTAATGAATGAAGTGTGTAGGAAGCCTGAAAGCATTGGTATGGCAAAGGTGCGGAACTTCATGAAAGAATTGAGAGTGATGTGTATGCAAGGGGTCCCGCCATTTCAGGAAGTGTTGATTGTAGTGAGTCGTTTGTATGGAGTGATTGTTTATGTGCACTTTGGTGGTGAGAGGCCGATTGTGTACAAGGATGAGAAGATGAAGAGTTTGAATCCTAATGTGGTATATCTGCAATGTTTGAGCGGTGTGCACTACAATTGGGTAATTGAAAAGTGTTCATATATAAGAGAGAAGAATGATTGTCTGGATGAACATGAGTGTGTGGTGAGTGATGATATGGGAGTTAATGACAGTGTGGATATAAGTGCTGATGTTGGTGTGCTTGTTCCTTCTGTGTATTGCGAACATGGTGGACCTGATATGATGGAAGCGAGAGTGAAAGTTGGTGAAAGGTTGTTCTGTGGTTTGATTGATACTGGAGCGCAAGTGTCTTTAGTGAATGAGAAGATTCTGAGTAAGTATGATGAGTTTAAATGTTGCGAGCATAAACCTGTGAAGTTACGGATAAGTGGATTAGGGAATGGCTTGATAGTGGCATGGGAACAGGTTAGTCTGAAAGTGAGTTTGGGTAATGGTGTGAATGTGAAGCATGACTTTGTGATTCTGAAAGGTGAGCAAATGCCTTGTTGTTTCTTGCTTGGTGTAGACTTTATGAGATTGAATGATTTGTCTTTGGATGCTGATAAGGATCGTCTTATGAAAGGTGAATGTGAGGTGATGAGGTTGAATGAGTGTGCAAAGAATGTTGTCAAGTTTTGCGGTATGATTGGGGCGGTCATGGATGATGAGAATGAGATTTTAAGTGATGATGATATTCTAGAGATGCAAGAGATGTGTCCTTTTGTTAGTGAGTTGAAGAGGTGTGTAATGATGCGTGTTGATTTGAATGAATGGCCAGAGTGTTTAAGTGATTTTAAAAGGTATGCTAAGGATTTTGTTGTTTGTATGGATGTTGTATATTTTGTGAGGCATGTGAAGGGTGGTGATGATATGTATGTACCTGTGATGTCCTTAGTTGGTATGATTGGTCTGGTGAAGGTTGTGCATGATAATTATGGGCATATGGGTAAATTTAAGCTGTGGGAGTGTATGAAGGAGCATGTATTCCACCCGTTTCTGAGAACTGTTGTGAATGATGTTGCAACTACGTGTGAAAGGTGTCAGAAGCGAAAGGTGCAAGGTGTGCAAGTGAAACCACCGATGTTGAAAGTTGATGCGAAAGAACCGTTTGAATTGGTAGTGATTGATTGTGTGTCTTTGCCGCGTACGAGAGCTGGGAATGTTGGTATGGTTGTGATGGTTGACCATAAAAGTAAGTTTGTGTATGCAGCGCCTGTGAGAGATAAAAGGAGTGTGACTGTTGTGCGTGTGGTTGAGCAGTTGTTTTTTCCTATGTGTGTATGGAAGCCTAGAAGATGTCTGAGTGATAATGGTCCTGAATTTGTAGGGGAAGTGTTTGAGCAAATGTTGAGAGAGAATGGTGTGGAGCATGTGAGAACAACTCCGTATGTACCGTCTTCAAATGGATTGGCTGAACGGACTATAAGAACCTTGTGTGAGATGTTGAGAATGATGAGTACGACAGTGAATGACTGGGATGTGTGTCTGGGGAGAGTGTTGTGGGCATATAATTCAACTGTGCATAGTGCAACTGGAATGTCCCCATGTCAGTTTGTGATGAATTTTGAAAGGCGAGTGAAAGATAGGTTTCGTTTGAGTGAAAGTGAGCAGAGTGTATGGCGTGAGACGCATGAAAGGTTCCGTTCATTTGAATTATGTACGAAAGTATTGAAGGTGAAAGAAGTGAAGGGTAGGTTGAATGTATCAAAGATGAGTGAGAAGTTTGATGGACCTTATAGAGTTGTGAGAGTTTGGGAAAATGGGGTAACGTATGTTTTGGAGAGTTTGAATGACGGCATGACTGAGAGAGTGCGGGCTCATCAGAGTCAGTTAAGGAGATGGAGAGAACCTCCTGACTACCTGGTGAGCCATCCGGTGTATGGACTGTGTAGAGAGAGAGGTAAAGTGCATGACGATGAGATTGAATGTGATAGTATGGATCTGTCTGGGAAAGAGCTAGTCTTAGTCTCGAGGAGTAGAAAGCGTACAAAGAAGGGTGAAAGGAAGAATGCAAGTACGAATGAAAGTAAGTCTGAGCAGAGTGTTTCTGGTATGGGGGATCTTGAAAGGGAGATTGAGTTTTTGCGTAAATAGGTGAGTGATTTGGCTGGTATAAGTAGACGAGTGAGTGAGCTGCCTGTGCCTGATTTTTCTGGTTTTGGGAACAGCATGAATGATAGTGTGTTTGGGCAGAATGAACCTAGTGTGGCTGATTTTTCGGGTTTTATGAATGGTAATAGTAGGGGTGAGTTTGATGTAGTGAATGATGAAGTGGCTGATTTTTCAGGTTTCTGGTGGGAACCAGTCGAAGGGGTTTCTGGTATGCCTGTTGAGAATACAGGGGATGTGAGTGACCTGTCTGTTTCGCAAGAATGTACCTTGAGTTGGATGAGAGCTGTGAGTGAGGAGCTGATGAATGGGGGTATGAAGAGTGAGGGTTCTGAACGGAAGAGTATGAAAGAATTCTGTCGTGAGATGGGAGAACTGGTAATGAGGGCTAAGAGTATGGTTGATGAGATGATAAATAGTGACGATGAGACTGACAGGACGACTGACGAACAACCCCGACTAATTGCTACGCGTAGCCAGGGACCAGTAGAAGAGTGTGAATGGGTGCAGAAGGGTGCGATTGAGCACAAGTGGTACCGTGGAGAGTGATTGAAAGGGTTTAGTGAGTGGCTGGTCGAATGGCTTAAGGAAGGAGGGGTGTGGTGGGGCGAATGTGAGTGTGTGTAAAAGGGCCATTCTCCCACCCCTTTTCTCAGTACCCTCTCCCTCCCTCTGTAAGAATGTGTGTGAATGGGAATGGGTTTGTTTTATTTTTGTTTATTTCATGTATAAAATGATTACCATGTTTTTCTTTCTTTCCAGGCGTTATTCTGGAAAGATAGTAGCTAATTTTGAGATATCACTATAATAAGATAGTTTTTTGTTTAAATTAACTTTTATCAAAGCGTCATATTCTGGAAAGAGGTAAGCTAGTCGATGTATTTTCGAGTAATGCCCACTTATTAGTTTCGCCATCCATGTATAATAAATGGGTCATAAAAGGAGGATATATCTCTTCTACAGAGAGTGGAAGTGTGGACTGGTAGCAAGAGGGGTTCTATAGACGAGTGCTCCACCCAGCCCTGAGAGGAGGGCTTTCGTGTCTCTAACCACCTGAACCGCCATACCTGCCTTCGTTGACAAACCTGCCTCCTTCTAAGTTAGCCAACTACCACCCACCTCCAGCAAGTGATAGCGCGTGCCCCCTTTTCGTTCGGTTGTGGTTGTGTTTTTTTTGTTTTGTGTAGAATATAAGTAAATTGTTGTATCCGCCGGTTATAAGATTCTCGTTTGGTATCGTATTTTGATTGGGGAATTTAGCCTCATTTTGAAGTGTGCACACTTCCCTAGTAAATATAAAATTGTTGTAAATATAAACTGTAACTATCATTGTATTTTTTTTGTAAGTAAAGGGACTGTATATACAATCCGTTTTATTCTCCCTCGATTTCTCACGTCCGGACAGTGTAGGAAGCGGGTTGGATCGATTATCGATTGGGATTAGAGATCTATTTTCGGCCCGCTACATTGCCATTTGATTCTATCGTTAATGATTCCCTCGGTGATGGCCTAGACGTGGTGTTCCTTGGGGTATTGTGTGTTCCCTGTAGCAAAGAGTCTGAGATAAATCCTTTTAGCGCTAATTTGGTGCTTCTTCCTCAGGTTAGAAGTTGGGGATCTTTTCCTCTGTTGGCTGTTTGACCTTCTTTGCTCTCTGGTTGTGCGTTCTGAGATTTTTTCTTTTATTTGTTCCTGTTCAGTTTTAGTCACCATCTCTTCTTCAGTATTATCTTGTTTTCCTTGGTTCTTGTCTGATACCGCTTTATTTCTGGCTTCCTGTGCAGCAATCCTTGGATCCCTGCAGTTGGAGGCGTTATTTCTTGTTGGAGTAGGTACTTGATCTTGTGTAGGTTTTACTAGCTTCATTTTTAGAACTTCTTCGGGTGGAGGGTTGTCGGGGATCCACATTTGTGGCATTCCATTATTCTCCAGCATCATATTTAATTCTTTCTTGAAAGTTCTGGGCCTAGAAAGGTTCGCAATATAGGCGTAATATATACATGCCATTATTTGCGTGGAATTCTCATTTTCTACATGTAGAACTGTATTTTCCTTTGCTGGGTCAACTCTGGATGTTTTTGCTACCTGGGCGTACGAAATGTTCTTCTTTTGTTCTTTTTCCTGTCTTTTTACCTCTTTCTTCTTCTTTATTAAGTTTTTCTTAAATGGACATATCATTGCGAGGGTGCGATGGTCGCCGCCACAATTTAGGCACCTTTTACGCTCGCTATTGCAGCTCCTCCAGTTGTGGTTATCTGCAATGCACTCAGAACATTTCTCTGATTCTTGTGTGCAGGCTCTTGTGGGGTGGTCGTCCATACGGTAGCATTTGAAACAAATTTGAATTTCTGTGAATTCCTCCCTCTCAATTTGATCGAGAGTGATTCTCACGTTGAAAGTCAACAGTCCTATTTCTGTTGCTTTTTGGGCCATACCTGTATCGCTAAAAACTACTTTAAACACATGTGTATATTCTTTAAATTCAATGACTTCAACGACTGTCGCCCAGCTGTGGTTTGTTTCAATTTCCATTTTTAGCTCTTCATTTTTGTGCGGCCCGACCCATGGATCTAGACGCCTACATATTACACTTGTATAGGTCTGTATTTTGGGGGTGATTTGGGGGCTAGTCCGATGCTTTTTAGCACGTCTACTGACTTTTGTGCCCTCAAAGTTTCTACATCCTTCTTATTTTGACAGATTGCTGTGTAGCCTTGGGGATTCTCGATAAGTCTGACCAAAGCAATATTGATTTTAGAGTATATTGCTGCACAACTGTTCCTCTGTCGGGCTTATCCCTTGTAGGGCTTTGAGCGGGATCCTTGTTGTTTTCCGCATGTTTGTAGTGGGTTTTAGTGTACCATGAGACCCATACTATTGTATTAATAGAGGTTACTGGGAAGGGAGGGGGACATTATGTCTTACCTAACTGTATATAAATGTATTTGTTTGTAAGTTTATTTAAGGCCTAATTGGATAGAGTGGGAGTAGGAAAAGATATAGGATAAAGAGAATTTTATAAGTCCTTGTCCACGTACCTTTCTTCAGCGTTTTCTTCTTTGTTAAGTAAAGATCACTTTTGATACTCCTTCTGATTGTTCACTTGCACTTAAGTCTCCGTTGGAAAGTTCATCCACAAAAAAATCACTTGTTTCTTCACTTTGTTTGTTGGAGCACTGTTTTTAAGGTTAAATGAGATTTTTCTTGAGGAGAATAAACGTGGGGTTCACTGAGTTTGGGGCAATTGGTCCCACTTTAAGATTAACTACACCAGACGAACAATGTTTGTTAAAAATTATTTAACGTGTTCACTGATTATAGCACTTCCGTAGTCTGGCGAGTATATGGGCACTTGGCTAACATGAATTCACTTTTGCATTTTGAAGTTTAATTACCGTATTAGGCAATGCCGCATTAATTTGCTTTTACACTTTTGTCCCTTTGGTTTATTCACTCCGAGTTCTCGTTGAAGTCAATAAAAGTTTAAGGAACAATTAACATTTTTATGTGTTAGAAGGTAAAGCACTGTATGTATCCGTTTGAAATCCTTCTTTATCGATTCTTCAAAATCCGCGAGAGTAGAATTCCACAGGTGTATAAGGCAGTCTGGTCATTATTCACAAATTTATACATTATATACAGTATTTCTACACGAACATAAGCATTACAAAAATTGGCCAAACATGGCGAGAGAAATTTTTAAGGGGAAACTAAGCGCTACAAGAAACATACAATTGGAAGGCTCAGATTGCCTGACACACGATCTCTGCGTTTCTCTACTATCTTTCAGATACAGGAGGCAAGGCACGGCAAAATTTCCCTCGACGCTTCTCACTGAGAACAGTGCGAAATCGGCAAGTCATACCGTGGACGGTATCATCTCGAGAGAACTACACGAGATTCAGAAAAGCCCCCCCTTCCCTGAATAAAATCCTTTATTTCCCTGGGTCTTTATAATGATATGACGTGCTAAACTCTCCTCATCCCTGTCCCCGCCGTGACTTGGCTCCATGAATATGACTCTACACATAGAGCTCCGTTGAAACTATGCCGTTCTACTTAGAAAGGGAATAATTGCACACTTTGGAGAAATGAGGTCTGAGGTTTAGCCCGTTGAGGAACCCAAAGGAAGGACCAAACCTGGATTGAGACTCAGTTACCAACGCAAGAAGAATTAATACCCTACCCTGCGGCACCGTCCAAGATCACGGAGGGAGATACCACCGTCTCTGTGAGAAGTCGGACGTAACTGAGAAATACCCAAAACCCAATAGGGGGCGGCACCGCGACTGGAGTCAGTTGATTCGTGCTTCAGTCATCATTAATTCCGCCATGTTTTCACACCCTCTGAGGAGCCCATACTCACTCACTAATCATCATCACACCCGAGTCATTTTCACGGGGTTGTTATCGGCAGTGCCAAGGACCTCCTATGAAGAAAGGAAAGTAAGTGTTAAAAAACGATCCTCAATAGCACACAACAATACATCCACACTCACACTCCTACACATAACAGAAAAAAAACACTACCCGCAATGAACACACACTTTTCAACCTAGCTGTTACACATGACTTCCCCATCACAAACATAATAAAGACCCACACAGGCCACAAACTCATCTTCCGCTCACAGGAGGACGCAGTCAAGTTCCACGAACTTGCGTCGGACACACTCGCCGCACAAGACCTTCACACAAAACTAGCCAACGGTGTACACAAGAAACACCAAAGACGAGTCCTCAAGACCAACCCCCTATGGTCGGCTTTCTCTACTGATGACATTCGCACACACCTCAGATAGAAGTATGGGGAGGAGGTCATCAGAGACTTCTATTGCAACCGTGCAAAACAATGGGCAGTAATTACACTGTCCGATGAACAAAATAAATCACTGCTGCTAGACCAATTCATCAAGGTCTGCGGCACACTAACACATCCGCATAATATCAAGCCACAGCTGAACATAAAACCCACACAGTGCCACTGGCGTTACAAAACCGGACACGGGACACGAAACTGCCAAGCAGACCTAGTCTGCTCAAGGTGCAGTGTAGTGGGCCACCACTACACCAACTGCACAGCCACCTCACACCTCTGCACAAACTGCAGCGGCGAACATGTCACCGTCAACCCTAAATGCCGTAAGTAAGGCCCGTTCTGACGCCGTAGCGGCAATACGGCGTCCACAACACACCAACACAAGCACACAGCCGCCCCCGCCCCTCCTCTACTCACAAGAACATTCGCTGCTGCTGCTGGCGTAACGCTGTCCACACCACCTCCTGTCCTACCCCAGTAGTAATCCAGACTCACCCACATATTTCGACACCCTCCCCCACCCAAACACCCTACACCCAGAGACCCCCAAAACTCCCGACACCTACCCCTACCCCACACCACACACCCAATGAGACCACACACCCAAAGCTACATATGGCTGCCTTGCTTTCAACGGTGGCAAACGATATGTCGAGGAGTGACGCCCGACTATACGCAAACATACTAAATACACTGCCTCACACGGTCTAGAACAGATCACCTTCCCCGAGAAGGTGTTCACTCTAATCGACGAGCATACACACAGGAAACCCGCACTCCTCCCCACCCCGGTGAACACGAACACCTTTCCTCCCTAGACCTACCACCTCTCAAACCCCGGCCCCCACCTTCACCACGCTCCTGCCTCCTCCCGCCCTTCCCTTCTCGCCACTGTACCCTGCTCATCTGACCCTTTGCCCACTGTTTCCACCTCTCTTTCTACCGCCTCCTCTACTCCCTCCACAGCTACCAGACTTGATGAACCGTAAACCCAGGACAGTACTCATCCGAGTAAGGGTATAGGTCGTCGTTCACGATGACGTTATCTGTTTTCCGGCGGTTCATTGGGATTATTTTGATTTTTGGGTAGTTGGTTTTTATTTTCCACTTACTTTCATATCTATTTATGTTGTTTATTTCGGCAGCTGTATCCCTTGCTTGAACTCCGGCGTTCCTATATGAGCTGGGGACGATTTGTGTGATGCCATCTGCAAATTGCAGATACATCGTGTCGAACCGTACCGGAGCAGGGAGGACTTTTGCTTACACGAGGTACAGCAACGGACTTAGCCAGCTCCCTTGTGGAACTCCCGCTTTGAGTTCAAATTCGGGTCATGAAAAGCCTTCGATGGAGATTTGGGCTTTTCTCTCCATAACCTAGTCACAGAGGACCCTTTCTAGGAGTGGGTTCAGCTGAAGGTTCAGGATCTTAGATTGGAGACCCCTCAGCCAAACTTTATCGAAGGCCTTTTGTACATCGCGCAACACTACATCCCCGTATTTCCCCTCTGCTTTGCAGTGGGCTATTTTCTCTGTTAGGAGGGCGAGGGCAGTTTCCGTTCCTCACCCCTTTTGGAACCTGTGCTGCAGAGGGTTGTAAGCTCCCAATTCGGCTAGTTGTTGTTGAAGCCGGTTTGCTAGGATTTTTTCGTAGATTTTACCCACGAACTCGAGAAGGGAGATTGGTCTGTAATTCACCAGTTGATCTGGGGGCTTACCATCCTTGGGTATAAGGATGATTTTGGCCACCTTTAGACCGTCGGGAAAGTAGCCCGTGTTCAGGGAACCGTTAAAGATGTTGGTGATAACCTGAATGATCTGCTGTGGGGCATTTTCCAGATTGCTTTTAGTGATGCCCGTCCAGCCTGGTGCCTTTTGTTTGAAAGATTTCACAGTGAGCATGACGTCCTCTGTTGTTATTGGACGACCATGGTCAACTATCTCCCTTCCCATGTCCGTGTGGTGGTGTGGATGCGTGCGGTATATTATCTGATTCAGATCGTCAATCAGACGGCCTTCAAATTCCTGGTCGAACACTTCGTTGTCTTCTTCGGTGATAGAGAAGACTTTCTCCCAGTATGTTCTGAATCTTCCCTCCAGAACCGCCGGGTCCTCTATATATTTCCCATCCTCTTTGATCCTAGTCTTTTCCTATCTTTGTAAACCTTTCAGTTTCCTGATTTAGTGCCAGAATTTGGTTGGGCACAGTTCACTATCTATAAGGCTGTCCCAGATCTCAGCCTGTTCGATATTTATTGCATCCTTTAGTTCGGCGCTTAGCCGGCGTAGTAGCGCGCTTCTTTCCCGGTTTGGACCTTCCCGTCTAATCTCCTCGTACACTTCTCTATGCACTTGTGCGATCCTCTTCATATCCTATGTTCATCTGGGTTGAAGTAGCGTTGGGTATCCATTTCTGGGAACACACTCGCGGTTAGCTTCACTGTTAGAAGTCGTTACTCTTTTGAGTTCATCGTTTATCTCCTTCAATGTGGCATCGTTCAGGACGGCTGGGGTATATTGTCGGAGTAGAGTTTTGTATCGGTCCCAGTGGGTGGCCACGTAGTTCTTACGTAGCACGACTAGCAGCTGAATCGGCGCGAGTGAAATTGTTGTCAATACCGCAATGTGGTCGCTGAGAATTGTTGGGCCCGACTCGCTATGGTAGTTGAAGGAGAAGCCTCCGCTTTTCACGATAATATCAGGTTTGGTTGATGATCCCTAAGTGATGTAGGTCGGGAAATCCGGCCCTATCCTCTGGATGTTTTTTCTGTCCATTATCATTTCCAAGTTTCGGCCGCTATCGTTAGTTCTACCATAATAGTCCAACAGTCGCCATCTGGCATTGAGGTCAGCCCCTAAGAATGTCATTCTCCGGTGCCCCAAAAGTGTACAGAAGTTTGTCACGGGTAGATAGGCTTGGCTGGTGGGTGGGGGTGATAGGCTGCAGCTATCGCGAGGTTCCCCAGTAATGTGGGAAGTTGTATCGCCATAAAGGATTTGTCCAATTCTGGGAGACATTTAAACGTGAGGTTACCTCTACCAGCTATTCCAGCACCATCGATCCTTTCCTCTGAGTGATTTTTCATGAGCACTCTGTATCCCGATATTTTGAGTTGACCCCTTGTGGTGTCAATACCGTGCTCCGTTATCAGTATTATGTCGGGGTCAAGCACACGGAATATGTTTCCATATGCCGTTGCTTTCCCCTCCAATCCATTAACGTTGAGTGTAAATATCCTCAATCTATTGCTTACGTTCTCCATGCTGGTCTTTCTCTACTGTTGTTTTTGGGTGAAGTTTCTTTTCCCTCCGTTCCTCTTTTTTTAAATTCTGTGTTGGAGACCTGCTACCACGAATCCTCGTATAAAGTAACGTTATGGCGTAGTAGGGCCTCCTCAACCACTTCAACCTCGATCGATGCGTCGTAATCCCATTTATATATTTTCTTATTTACTCCGTTTAGAATTTTTGTTTCGTCCATATTTTCTGGGAAGGGGAATTTCTCTGATGCATAAATGGTGAGATTAATCCTGTCCGCGTCGAACGTTGTTTTGGTTTTCTTCTCTTTTTTTGGTTTTCTTATTTTTAGGGTCTTCTGAGTCGGAAGAGTCCGAGTAGTCAGTGGATTCCGTTAATGCCGGTTCCTCCGTTTCGCTTCTCTTCGTGACTTTACTATTAGGTTGAACCTGTGTGGGTTTTCCTGCAGCAGCTTTAAGTTCCTGAGTTTCATTCTCTATTACTTCCTTGTTGGTGTCCATATCATTTGCACCTTTATGAACAATTTGCAGCTGGATGACGTCTCCTGATGGAGGGTCGTCCAGGAACCACATTTTGCTCATTCCGTTTTCGGCCAGTATTTGGTTAAGCTCTTTTGCGAAGCAACCAAGTTGGGTTAGATTCCTAATGTGAGCATAGAGGATACACGTCAGGATTTTTGTGGACTCTTCGTTCTCTATCTTCCAATATGTTTTCTTTGTTTCTGTTTCTTTGTATGCGGCTTAAGCTACCTGTGCGTAAGTAGTGTTTGATCTGCGTACCTCTTCCTGTTTCTTGTCATTTTTCTTTCTGTTTATTATTTCTTTTTTAACCGGGCATGTCATAGCCATTGATCTGGGACCTTGCCCACAGTTGTTATGGAAGTCCTTCCAGTAGTGTATCTTCTCGCTGCATTTGGAGCACGTTTCCTTTCCACTTAAAAATTTCCGGCGCCATGATTGGCCATTTTTTGTAATATTTATGTCCGCGTAGAAATACTATACATAATATAGCAATTTGGGAATAATTACATTTCTGTTCATTCCCTGAAGATGACCTAACACGGTCGAAAGACGTCTAGGAATAAAGAATATCATCCGCGGATGTTTTTTCTCGCCTCAAAGAGCCCGTTAAAAAACTTGTAAGAAATATTAAGAAAATACAAGTTAAAATTAATAACGCCGCCACAGCTGTGGACTTCAATAGAACCTGCATACAACATGGCCTTATATATATATATATATATATATATATATATATATATATATATATATATATATATATATATATATATATATATATATATGTATATCAGGAAAAGGAGAGCAAGTACTGAATATAACATATATTGCCAACGTTTCAGGCTCTGGACCCATCTTCTAGGCTAGAATATTAAAGATTTATATAAGAACAATTGCTTCACAATTATGAGAACAATGATAATTAATGGCTTTAGGCTAAAAATGTACTAGGATGTAAAACAAAAAAAAAAGAAAAATGCAATATAAAGGACAAAAATCTGTATATTAAGTTAAAAATTAAATAAATTCAAACGAAATTAAAAAGGTTACAATTAGAAGAAAAGGAAAACCTCAATAAATACACTCAAATTTGTTTCCTGATTCGGTGAAAGCTGTGAGCTGAATGAATGAAATTTAAAAAGTATACTACCAGGAAAGATATACTTCCACACCGTTATATATTGCCTGATTAATTTCGTTTGAATTCTTTTTGAACTTGTTACCATTAATTAATTACCACTTAAAAAACCAACTAGCTAACATTTTGGGGGGAACAACCAACTACATAGATCAGAAAACCAACTAATACTAAATCATTTAATATTTTAGCAAATTGTTTTGGTACGTCCATCATAACACCATCTTTGCCTCTGATCGGCCCTATTGAACCCTTTATGGGCTTTCTACTGTTAACGTAACTATAAAACCGTTTCGGTTCGTGCTTCGAATTTATAACAAGGTCCTTTTCATATTTCAGCTTAACTTCTCTAATGGCCCGCTTTAACAGCCTTCAAGAGTCTACGTATTTATCCCGATTTTTGTCATTTCGTTTTTTCTAAAACTTTGATAGTCTTTATTATGCTCCCGAATTAAGTTAATTATTAAAGGGCTAACCCACGGTGCTCTCTTTGACTTTCCATTCTTTCGACGTACGTACTTAACTAACTCAGAATCCACCGTGAGCTCATTTTACTGTATCTCCAAGTGCATTCCCTGTACTGTCTTATTATCAAAACTTCTCCCCCAGTTTACACTTTTCATCCGATCACGGAAGGTTTCAAAATTACAACCCCCAAATCGTGGAATTAGTTGTGAACTCTCTTTTACCTCTACGCTCGTATTAATTTCAAACCTAATTACATTATGGTCACTCGTCGCCAAATGCTCACCCACGGAAACGTTTTCTACCAATGTCTCCTCTGTTGAGATAATCAAATAACGTATATTTTGATCACGCGTATGTTCCTCTACTTTTTGCACAAGAAAATTATCCTGAATGAAATAGACCAATCCCCCTCCCCTCCAACTTTATCCGAAGTATAGTTTGTATAGTTAACGTTAGGGTAATCGAAATCTCCACAAATTATTGTTTTACCTTTTCTCACCATAGATAAAAGGCACTCAAAGAGTAGTACGTCCTCTGATTCAATTAGAGGTGAGGGACGATAGGTAACGGCTAAGTTAATTTTATTATTTTTAGAACACTTGAGCTCAATTAGCAGAACCTCGCTCTTCATATTTACGGTCGTCGCGGCCATCGTTATCACATTTATTCTCTCTTTTACCTAAGCTAAAACTCCACCGCCTCTCCCAGTTACTCAGTCCTTGTGATGGATTTTGTACCCTTCTATATTAAATTCCGCAATAAGGTCTCTAGAAGCTGTATCTAACCACGTCTCGCTTATACATATGATATCGTAATCGCCCTCATGAATCATGGCTTAAAATTCGGGGAGTTTGTTTTTTAAACTCCAAACATTTGCGTAAATGCATTTTAATTTTCCCTTTAAATAACATCGTCCCTCTTTTGTATGGATGGAGCGTTTCCCTGCTCGCCTAAATTTATTGACTCCGCGTGAAATCCGGTCCGGCGCATCTGTGACTTGGGAGCAAATAACTTCCGTACCATAGAGATTACGGAGGCTTTCCTTAATAATTCTGCCAAACTTCGAATTACCCACTGAATTTAATTGAATACCATCATTAAAAAAAAGTGATGGTTTGTCCTGATAATCGTTCAAAAAATTTAAAAAATTAACTCCCATTTCCTGATATAAACGTTTAAGACATTCATTTGTGTAGATTGACCTTGACAGCATTCTCAGAGTCGCTTTTAATCTTGGAATTATTTCAATTACCCCCATTTTATTCGCCTTCGCTTTGGCCGCTATAATTAGGTCCCTTGCTCGATGGACAATATCGGCAGTCAAGCTGTCAAAACGGTCCATATCGTTCCCGCCCACGAGTGTGAGGAAAGCTCGTTCAGACTTTGGATTTCACTGGCCACGTGGTTAATTCTCCCCCCCCCCCATCCCCTCCTCGGAAGGCAGATTTTCTTACGCTTAGTTGTATTTCGTGCTTTGAATTCAGAATCCTGGTTTTTTATTAAAGAGTCACTGATTAGAATACTCTCTGTTTCCCCCTCGATTGGAGTTAACAAGGCAAATTGATTGGAGCATGGAATTTCAAAACGGTGAGATACCCTCGTTGGTCTAGCTCCGTTTCTATCCAGTCTAAATTGAGATTCCGGGGGTCTATATGAGTTTAAGATACGCGCTTGATCATTGATAATAACTTGGAGGTACCTACTCTCTATACGGCCGATCAGTGGCTTTGAACGCGATTTTTCCTCCCCCGAAGCTCATCAAAGGATGCCCGAACGCCGCTGGCTATTTCGTCAATCTTATGGTTCGTTGCCACTAGGTCTCTCCCGACAGAGTTAACTTCTGATCTAATTTCATTAATCGCGTTGGTTAATTTTAGCTCGAACGCCTCGTTTAGAAGACAAAAGCGACATATTCTAACGTTATTAGGGTTTGAGGGAACGTATATTTCCTTATTAAATGAAACCCAGCAGCGATCACAATCAAATTTGACGATAGGCATTGCCAAACACAAGATTGTTTAAAATTAATTGAAATTTATGGAGCTAATGGAACATATAACCGACACGGAATGTAATTTCTATTCATTTCACTTTACGACACGAAGGTTTGAGCACGACACAAACGTAATTTTTTGTAGGAGCACAGAGATAACACGTCTTAGCAGGAGAAGGGCTGAGCGAGGAGTGAGAAACTAAGATGTTAACTACCACCTTCTAATGTTAGTGTATCATGCTTTTTTTTATTATTACATGCGGGTTTTTTAGTATTTTTAACTATTTCAACTCTACGGTACACACTTATCTACATGTGTACCCTTTGTATATAAATATATTTTTTAATATTTCTATTCTACTGTACATACACACTTATCTCCATATGTATCATTTGACCTTTCTTACATGCCTTTTCTAATTATTTCAATTCTACGGTACACACTTATCTACATGTGTACCCTTGACATGCAGGTTCAGCTATCCCTCAAATACACGAACATGCTTCTTCGAACCAGGGAAAAGGGGGTTGACAGTACTCTCTTCTCCCGCAGGCTTCGCCTGCTAGTGATGAAAATAATATACTTATAGGACAGACAGAAAAAGGAAAGGGGAATTCACATTCACTCCATGCAGAGAGGCTTCGCTGGCATATTTCTATTGCTCATTTCATTTTATTTTATTCCCAACTCCTTATTTCATATGACGTTTTCTTTCATGCTTCTACTACGTTATATTTACACTATTGAAGTAATCATCAAGTCGGTTTTTGGACATATTAACTGACGTGCTTTCTACTACACGGTTGGGCAGACTATTCCACGTTTGCGTGATTTTAAACGTGAAGTAATTTTGAGTTATAGTAGAGTTAAATCGCTTGTTCACTAATTTTAAACCATTTTGGCGTGTGTTAAAATCCTTTTAAGATTTTGAATAACCTCGATCAATTGTCCACGTAATCGTCTACTTTCAAGTGATGGTAGGTTTAATGAGCGGAGTCTATCTTCGTACGGTTTGTTTCGGATTCCAGAAACTAGTTTCGTAGCCCGACGTTGCACTCTTTCTAACTGCGCTATATCATTGTTTAGGGAGGGCCACCAAAATTGAACCGCGTATTCGAGGTGTGGGCGCACGAGCGATTTGTATAGTGGCATGATTATATCTTTCGATTTGAAAGTAAAATTCCGAGCAATATATCCTAGCATTCGGTTTGCTTTTTTTACAAGCTTCAGCGCATTGTTTCGATACTTTAAGGTCCTCCGATATTAAAATCCCCAGGAGCTTTTCTAAATTAACAGATTCGAGAACTTGGCCTTTAATATGGTATTCTACTTTTAAGTTATGGCATCCTAAATGCATAACCTTGCATTTACCTAGGTTGAAGCCCATTTGCTATTTATCCGCCCATTCGACAATTTTATTAAGGTCTCTTTGTATTGGCTCTACATCGGGTCTCGATAGGGTTCGGCTTCCTAGCTTTGTGTCATCAAGTCATTAATGTAAACAATAAATAATAATGGGCCCAGGACTGAGCCCTGTGGTACCCCGCTGGTGACTGAGACCCACTCTGAACACGCCCGATTAATAACAACCCGCTGTAAACGATTTGATAGCCAGTTTCTAATCCACTTAAGTATGTTATCCCTCACTCCAATTGCTTTAATTTTCATCAATAGCCTTTCGTGCGGAACTGTATCAAAGGTCTTTTTAAAGGCAAGGTAAATTATATCCGCTGCTTTAGTTTCATCGTAGATGCAAAGCATGTTATGAAAAAATTCGAGTAAATTGGTTAGGCACGAGCACCCCCGTCTGAATCCATGCTGAGAGTCTGCAATTAAATTATTAGCCTTACAATGGCTCACCAACCTATCTCTAATTATCGATTCTAAGAGTTTTCCAATTACAGAAGTTAGGCTAATGGGACGGAAATTAGTAGGCTCAGTTTAATCCCCTTTTTTGAATATCGGCGTAACATTTGAACGCTTGAACTCTATTGGAACTACGCCTTCCTCTATTGCTCGATTAAAAATCGTGCAGAGCGGTATTGCTAATTCATTTTTTAGTTCTTTAAGATGGGTTGAGTACACCCCATCGGGCCCTGGTGACTTCGATATTTCATTTTATTAATATATGAGAGAGAGAGAAAGCTACAAGGAGCTACAAGGAGCTACAATGATAAGAAATACCCTAGAAGACCTTGCGGTCCATTCAGAGAAGGTACCTTTGGACTAACAGTCAAGGAAGCATAGTTCAACTCAACGGCTTACGTTCCAAAACGGCCACTTTTCAAGCCGTTGTCCAGTCTTGACTTGAACTGACCAACAGAATTGCTGTTGACAACTTCCACTGGAAGTGCATTCCAACTACTACAGATGCTGTATGTGAAAGGTTTCCCACAAAGATCGAGGTGGTAACGCTTCAGTTCAAGTTTGTAGCCGTGATCTCTTGTTCTGCCCTGAGTAAGCTGGAAAATATCCCTGTAGTCTACAATGTCAAAGCCTCGAAGTATTTGGAACACTTCGATTAGCTGACCACACAGTCTGCGGGTCTTCAGCGAGAACAAGTCAATTTTCTGTAATCTATCTTCGTAACTCTTGTGTCTGATATAAGCAATCAGTTTGGTTGCTCTGGCTTGCACACGTTCTAATCTCGCGATATCCTTTCGAAAAGAAGGATTCCAAACTTGTACGGCATACTTCAGGTGCGGTCAGACAAGGCAGTTATACAAATACAGTACTATCTCCTTGTTCCAAACTTTCGCTTTATATAACCTAATATCTTTAAGGCTTTCTTCTCCGCCTCAATACACTGCCTCAAGAACTTGAGATCACTAGTAATAGTTACATCCAAGTCCTTCTCAGTGTCGGTGGATTTAAGAGTAGTGCCCTTAAAGATATACTGAGATTGAGGGCTTCGCTGGCCGATATGCATCACTTTGCATTTGTTCAGGTTAAAAGGCATTTGTCACGTGTCCGACCACTCCCCAATGTTCCGAAGATCACCTAGAAGGCAGGAAGTATTTCCTTCTTTGCGACGTTCATACCAAGCTTCGTATTATCGGCAAATTTAAAAGTCTTCGCAACCATGTCACCATTCATGTCTATAACGTAGATGATGAAAACTAGTGGTCCCAGGACAGAACCTTGATGAACACCGCTACTAACGGGCACCCACTCAAAAGCCTTTCCATTCAACACCACCCGTTGCCGTCTGCCACTTAGCTAGTTTTCTTTCCAACTTGCTACATTTCCCTCTATGCTCAGCGCACGCACTTTCCGGAGGAAGCGGCGGTGTGGTACCTTATCGAAGGCTTTTTGAAAGTCTAAGTAGATAACATCTGCTGCCTTATCTCGGTCATTCTCACTGAAAACGAAGTGGAAGAATTCCGCAAGATTTGTTAGGCATGACCGTTGCCTTTGAAACCTGTACTGGGAACTCCTCAATCGCAAGTTGGACTCTAAATATGACGTACTTTTGTCCACCATGGTGCTCCTCATGAGTTTACTGACTATTAAAGTTAAGCTAATTGGTCAGTAGTTCGACGGCTGGCTAGGGTCTCCTTTCTTGAAGATAGGAGTCACCTCCGCTTCACGCTAGTCTCTAGAAATGCATCCGGTCCTGATTGACATGTTGAAGATTGTGCTCAGATGTCGTGACACTTCGTCGCGCACTTCTTTCAACACTTTAGGTAAAAACCTATCCGTTCCAAAGGACATATTCGTCTTTAGATCAGTGATTTTTTTTCTATTTCTCCTTGGGTGAAGTCCATTTCCTCCAGCTTTTCCTCCAAGTAAGGATCTGTGAACTGGGGGATGGGACTACACTCTTCAGTAAACACTGAAGAGAAGTAGTCGCTAAGGAGGTTAGCATTTTCTGCCTCTGGGTGCTTTAATGCCCCCTCCTCATTCATTAAATGGCCAATCGTGTGATGGATTGGTTTACGGCTGTTTACATAACCAAAGAACTCCTTGGTGTCTCCTTGCAAAGTATCGCCACTCGGAGCTCCTCGGCACGCTTTGCCGCCCTTCTACTGGACTTTACTCTCCTTGCTAGCCTACGGTAGTCCTCAAAGTCTCCAGAAATATTTGACTGCTTGCACACCATTCTCTTCTCCCTCCGCAGTTGACCAATTTCTCGATTAAACCAATTTGGTTGAATAGAAGTGGCCGACGAAGGCTTTTCAAAAGGATGAATCGTAATTGAAGACTCATGAACGTAGTTTTAAATCTATTCCACGAATCTTCAACATCCTCGCACACTTCTAGCTTTACAGCAGTCAATCCAGCACGAAAACCTGCAAAATCTGCTTTCTCAAATCAAGTTTCCTCGATTTACTATTCGAAGACTCTACCTTGAGGACCTTGACTTTGAATCTGACTAGTTGCTGATCACTGCCACCTAGATCTTCGCTTACAGAGAGATCCTCAACGATGTCATCCTCAGAGATGAAAACCAAGTCGAGGTTATTATTGCCTATCGTCCGCTCTCTCACCCATTGAGTCAGGAACTCGTTCGCGAACTCCAGGAGTAGTGCGTTCTCACCACAGGGTTCTCTGGTTTCCCAGTGAACTTGGGTATTGAAATCACTCATGGCGATACACATACTGTCTTGAACAAGTTTTCCCAGTAGCTGGTACAGATCCCTGTCCTTTTCAACGAGTTGGGCATGGGATCTGTAAAACAGGAGGGTCCTGTATCTGGCAGGACCGATATCTAGGTCAACTCCTAGTAGCTCATAGTCGGATACAATGTTGCAGTTCGTTGATTTGAGTGTATTCTTGACATACAACATCACACCACCACCTCTCTCTCTCTCTCTCTCTCTCTCTCTCTCTCTCTCTCTCTTTCTCTCTCTCTTTCTCTGGCCTTTTTGGAAGAGTTGTTAATCGGGAATCGGGAATTCACCTTTAAAATCTCGGTTTGAAGTTATTACCCACGTCTCTGTTATGACTACCATTTTTCAGGTTCTTCCGTCGCTACGAGGCCACGAAGTTCAAGAAACTTGTTCCTGATTGACCTCGCATTAAACAGAAGAACTTTCAGGGAGTCCCTGAATGTAGGACGCTCTTCCGTTTCCCGGTTTATTTGTTGGCGAGGGGGCATCCCTCTTTGCGACCTCTGAGAAGGTAGTTCCAAGGGTGACACGGGCGTATTGGCGTACGTCTGCCCTCACTCTGCGCCGGGCATTCCTTTGGGTCTTCTTCACGACATCCCGTATCATGTTACAGAGTACAGCCTTTCATTTAAATGAAAGATGCACTCAATTCCTTTGGTTGAGATTGTTTCTCTCATAAAAAGTGCGGTAAGGGTCAACAAAAAAGTTCCCCTCAACCGTACACAATTCTGCAAGGTGTCGGTTCAAGGAGATGTTCCTCGAGTGAGCTATCCGGGTTGAACCTCTTTTGGGGAGCATCCCGACCACAACAGGTCTGCGGGTTTTCAACACACAGTCGTCAATGACTCCCGTGACCGTGTGTATAATCTTTCTTTCAGGACCTACCATTTCTCCTTTGCGGTAGACGTTGTTGCCACTTACCAACAGGGCAATGACTGAGTTATCAGAAATCTGAGGTTTCTCCGTTTCGACCCTTATTCGGTGGTTTCCCTGTTCTGGCAGGCAGCTTACTTTCACACTGGTGTGAAGGCGGGCCGCTAACAGTGGTTACAGACCCCGTGCTTGAGAGTCGCCAGTAAGGTTGAATCTCGCACATTCGGCTGCAGAGGAAAGAGTTTTTCCTTTCGGAACCAACTTTTCCGTTTCCTCTTTAATCTCCATATTTTTCTTCTTCTTTCTTTTTCCTATCTTCCTATGGCTTCACTTTTGTTTCTGCTTTCTCTTCTTCTGTTTCTACTTTCTCTTCTTTTTCTTTTCTATCTTCCTCTTTCTATTCTTCTTTTTGGCCCGTTGAGCCAGTCCCGCAGCAGCTTACTCCAGCTCTGGGACGTTGGAAGGCTGGCGTGGCACTGCCGATGCAGTACTCGCTTCTTGAGCGAGGGTTTTGTCAGCGGATTTACCTACGTCGGTGGCAGATGCATCGTGAGCCGGCTGGACCTCTACTCTTTAGGACAACTCAATGATCCTGTCCTCGAGACGGCGAAGCTGACGCGCGTGTTCAGACTCTAGGTTCTACAGCTTCCTCTCCAGTTCTTTGAACTTTTCCTCAGATGATCTATATAGATAATTGAGCTCTTGCACTTCTCCTTTAAGGAAACAGTCAGTGCATATACTTGCCGGGTGACATTTCGAGTAATACCCCTCCGGGAAGTCCACGCACCACTTGACCTTTTTGCAAACCGGACATGTGTATTTAAGAGCAGCCAGTCCTTTTTTTCCAGTTATGCTGAACACTTTATATCTCTGAATACTTTGCGACCACTCAATAAAAAAGAAAGAAGGGGGGGGGGGTGAGTTCGTTTCGCGTAAGTCGCTCCCGCCTATCCTTCGGAAACGTTTCGTATCTTTCAGAAGGCATGCTCCTTTCACTGCTGTTGGTCAGATCCGAGTCGTTCAAGCCCGGCCTGCCGTGGCTCCTATTCAAACAGCGTTGACAGACTTCGAAGGGAGGTATCGATTTCAAACCAGGTGAACAGCGGAACGTGCCCCGTACTAAACTCCTACTAGTTTCCTTCAGGGGGTTCAGGATCTCGGTGTAGCATTTAATAGATATCTAGCCACTCCAAGAGACTCGACCTTAAAGTTTTGTGTTGGCAGGGCAACCAACCTGGAAACAAGGCCCATCACCTTGGACAGTTGCTACCAGAGGCACCCCTCAACGGTCACTGGGAATGGTCAGTAATTTGGAACCAGGGAAGGGGTTAACAGGACACTTGCCCTCATCCCATTCATCGCGTCCCAGCGACTAAAATCCCTCTAGTCCTAGTCTCTCGCAACCAGTGAGCGCCGATTGGCGTTATTTTTAGAGGTTCCAAAGCATCTCTTCTGACGCATGAGGTAGGTGTCAGGTTCTTAAATTTAGATAGATAAAGGATCAAGCTGAAAGGATAGTAGTAGGGTTTTTTTTAGTTATTTTTTATCAGTCGAAAGGATATAAAAACCAGTGCCAGAATACAGAATAGAAGAGTAGAAGACGGACGCACTTTGTCTGGAACCTCATTCCCGACCAATTCGACAAGGGTAACCCTACCAAGGGTACCATAAAGGTACCCCCCAACGGCATAGCTCGAAAAATCTATGGTACACGCAAGCTCTCTCCCCACGACAATGGGGGGTCTAGAGAGAGGGAGAGAGAGAGCACGCTACAAGGAGCTACAAGGATAAGTAGTACCCTAAAAGACCTTACGGTCCATTCAGAGAGGGTACCTTTGTACTAGTATATGAACAGGCAAAGTTCTGCTCAACGGCTTACGTGCCCAAACGGCCACATTTCAAGACTTTGTCCAGTCTTGACTTGAACTGATCAACAGAATTGCTGTTGACAACTTCCACTGAAAGTGCGTTCCAGCTACCAAAGATGCTGTATGTGAAAAGTTTCCTAGACAGATCGCGGTGGTAACGCTTCAGTTTAAGTTTGTAGCCGTGATTTCTCGTTCGGCCCTGACTAAGCTGGAAAACATCAGTGTAGTTTACATTGTCGAAGCGTCAAAGTATTTTAAACACTTCGATAAGTTCAGCACGCAGTGTCCGGGTATCAACGAGAACAGATCTAACTCCCTTAATCTGTTGTTGTAATTTGTGTGTCTGATAGAGGAAATCAGTTTAGTTTCCCTGGCTTGCACACCTCCCAATCTCAGATATCCTTTCGAAACGAAAGACTCCAAAATTGTACGGCATACTCCAGGTGCAGTCAGAAAAGTGAATTGTACAAACAGAGTGAAAGAGAGTCCTACAAGGAGCTGCAAAGATAAAAAGTACCCTAGAAAACGTTACGGTCCATTCAGAGAGGGTACCTTTGGACTAGCAGTCCAGCAGGCACAGTTCTTCTCAACGGCTTATGTGCCCAAACGGCCACTTTTTTTATAACTTTGTCCAGTGTTGACTTGAACTGATCAATAGAATTGCTGTTGACAACTTCCACTGGAAGTGCGTTCCAGCTACTACAGATGCTGTATGTAAAAGGCTTCCCACACAGATCGAGATGGTAACGCTTCAGTTCAAGTTTGTAGCCATGATTTCTTGTTCTGCTCTAGCTAAGCTGGAAAGAATCCATGTAGTCTATTGTGTCGAGCTTCGAAGTATTTAGAACAGTTCGATAAGCTGCCTACGCAGTCTCCGGGTGTACAGCGAAAACAAGTCTAATTCCCGTCGCCTATCTTCGTAGCTCTTGTGTCTGATAGAGGGAATAAGTTTGATTTCTCTTGCTTGCACATGTTCTAATCTTGCGATATCTTTTCGAAGTTAAGACTCGAAAATTGTATGGCATACTTCAGATGCGCTCGGACAAGGGAGTTATACAAACACAGTACTATCTTCTTGTTCCGATATCCAAACTGTCGCTTTATATAACCTAATATCTTTAAGGCTTTCTTCTCCGCCTCAATACACTGCCTTGAAAACTTGATATCACTAGTGATAGTTACACCCAAGTCCTTTTCAGTGTCGGTGGATTCAAGAGCAGTGCCCTTAAGGATATACTGAGATTGGGGGCTTCGCTGGTCGATATGCATCACTTTGCATTTGTTCAGGTTAAAAGGCATTTGTAACGTGTCCGACCACTCCCCAATGTTCCGAAGATCACCTTGAATGCGGGGAGTATTTCCTTCCTTTGCAATATTCATACCTAGATTGGTATCATCGGCAAATTTAAAAGTCTTAGCAACCATGTCACCATACATGTCTATAACGTAGATGATGAAAACTAGTGGTCCCAGGACAGAACCTTGATGAACACCGCTACTAACGGGCACCCACTCAAAAGCCTGTCCATTCAACACCACCCGTTGCCGTCTGCCACTTAGCTAGTTCTCTATCCACCTTGCTACATTTCCCTCTATGCTCAGCCCACGCATTTTCTGGTGGAGGCGGCGGTGTGGTACTTTATCGAAGGCTTTTTGAAAGTCTAAGTAGATAATATCCACCGCCTTATCCCGGTCATGCTCACTGAAAACGAAGTGAAAGAATTCTACAAGATTCGTTAGGCATGACCGGTGCCTTCGAAACCCGTACTGGGAACTCCTCAATCGCCAGTTGGACTCTAAATATGACGTACTTTTGTCCACCATCGGCTTTCCATAAGTTTACCGACTATTAAAGTTAAGCTAATAGGTCGGTAGTTTGACGACTGGCTAATGTCTCCTTTCTTGAAGATAGGAGTCACCGCCGCTTCACGCTAGTCTCTAGGAACGCATCCGGTCCGGATTGACATGTTGAATATTGTGCTCAGATGTCGTGACACTTCGTCGCGCACTTCTTTCAACACTTTAGATAGAAACCTATCCGGTCCAAAGGACATATTCGTCTTTAGATCAGTGATTTTTTTTCTATTTTTCCTTGGGTGAAGTCCATTTCCTCCAGCTTTTCCTCCAAGTAAGGATCTGTGAACTGGGGGATGGGACTACACTCTTCAGTAAACACTGAAGAGAAGTAGTCGTTGAGGAGGTTAGCATTTTCTGCCTCTGGGTGCTTTAATGCCCCCTCCTCATTCATTAAATGGCCAATCGTGCGATGGATTGGTTTACGGCTGTTTACATTGTAGGGGTGCGTAAATGTATCAGAGAAAAATTCCTTCCAACTTGATAATATAAATGGCCGATAAATTTACCAACCAAAAACGGACTAAAGCCGGTCGTGAGGCTAGAGTATTGGGGTTTCAATCCAACGGTACCGCGTTTGAAACTTAATAGTCCAATAACTTTTATGAAGATCGCCCGAGAAATAAAACGGAAAGAAAACGCTTGAAAGACTAACTCAACTAGTAGGACCAAGAAATCATCAACTCAAGATAAATGGAAGAAACTGAAGATGCATCGAGAAAGTTAAACGGAGATTAAGGACCAACCCAGCCAAGACGAATACGGAAGTGAAGAAACTGTTTGAAGGGCTAACGAAAGAAGAAGGAATTTAATTCAAGAAGAAGAAAATGCATCGAGGAAACCAAGTGAAAAGCAAGAATAATATTGATAAATAAATAAATGTTGATAAGAAGGATATGTCCCCCCCCCTCCATAACTGGTGACCCTCTAAGGCCCGAACAATCTTCTGATCTTCGTCACAACTGCACCTGCCTCCTACTAGAGATTTAAGAAAAAGTGCTGTTGGGAACTTCGGAGACCCGGAGAAGGAGAAACCATTACTCATTGATTAGAGACAAGACTTCGTTCGCTCTTCTCAATCCCTCTAAATTAGCTTCAATCATCCGGCAGACTCGGAGGCCACAGGAGGAAGAGCTACTTCTCCTCGATTAAGAAATCCAAGACTAGTCTCTCCTCAATCCTCAAATTCGCTCCGCTTTTTAGAAAGGGACCTGTGTAGGGGTGCGAAAATGTATCAGAGAAAAATTCCTTCCAACTCGATAATATAAAAAGCCGATAAATTTACCAACCAAAAACGGACTAAAAAGCCGGTCGTGAGGCTAGAGTATTGGCGTTCAAATCCAACGGTACCGTGTTCGAAACTCAAGAGTACAAAAACTTTTATGAAGATCTCACAAGAAAGAAAACGGAAGAAAACGCTCGAAGGATAACTCAACAAGAATCAGGAAGAATCAAGTAATCGCCCCCCCCCCCCCCGAGATAAATGGAAGAAAATGAAGATGCATCAAGAAGGAAAAACTAAGATTAACGACTAACCCAGCCAAGAAGAATATGGAAGTCAAGATAAAGTGAAAACAAACGTTTGAAGGGCCAACTTATAGAAATAACAAATTTCAGTCAAGAAGAAGAAAATGATTCGGCCAGAATAATCTTTAGGTGTTCACTGCGGGGGTTAAGAGATAAGTAAGGGAAGAAGCGGCGACGGATGGTGGAGTACCGGGTACAGTCTACCAGAAAGTGGGAGACCGTGAGCCTTCCTCGGCATGTATTGCAAATGGAATGGGGCTCACGGGACATAAGGTACCCGTGAGTTAGGCGTGTATGACCAAGACGGAGACGGGTCCAAATGACTTCTTTATGGCGGGAGCGATGGAAAGAGGATGCTTAGTACCCAAGGGTGGGTTCAATCTGGTGGAGCTTGGTGAGAGGTGGAGCTTGCCAGGAGGCAAGCCACTGCGTTGGCATTAGCTTTTTGGGTGTTGGTATTTTCTCGGATAGTGTGCTTTGCGAGGAGCTATACGAAGTATGCGATTTTATGTCGTAAAGCGACGTTTCCTCAGAGGAGCTTATTGCTCCAAGCGAGAGTGGTGAGTCATCTCTGAGTCGGGTGCGTTTGTAATTGCAGTGGAACAAAGAGGAATCTGAGAGAGAAGGTAGCGAGCGCTTACAAGCTCCACCTCCTTCACGATCGGCCCGTGGGAAACCGGGGGATTCATTATCGGGTTTTTGTTTTGTTTTTAATTTTAAGAGCCCATCTGGCGGTTGTCTAATAGGGCAAAAGTCGCCGTACTCACATCACAGCCTGCTACTAGGCGATATTAAAAAACAAATGATATGTAAACAACAAAGATAAAAAAACAAAGGCTAAGACTCATTAATGGGCGTAATATTTGGCAGTGGTAACTTGCGGAAAGGGCGGCCGGGTCAGGTACTTGGGTAGGTGTAAAGTCGTGTAAAGTCGTTAAGGATTTATATGTAGGTAATTCGTGAGTGAGCTCATGATTTGTTACATATAAAGGTGATGGAGGCGACTTCTTTCGGTCTCTGACTCTTCTTTGGTTGTCCCTGTAATTAGGAGGAGAAATTTATTTTGAAAATGAATGAACGACAAGTACTGCGGACGAGTGGTACTCTGGGATAGGAAGAGATGGATTGCGTTTTATTGAGATCGGGAGGCGATATTGGCTCTTCTATCGCGTCATCTTGTTGGAAAGGGTTAGTTGGGTGTGTTGTCAAAAGTTTCTTAGTGCATTGTTTCAATGGAGGGGCAAACGTTGGAGATAGAGAGGCTGGTATCGGGTGGTCGGTTCTAAGCGTCGATGCGCTAGACGTATGTATGGAACCGTGAATGCTCGGAACACCACTTTTTACATCATAAAAGGCCAGTGTTACCTTCTTCACACCTGTCTAGTTTCACTTGGCGCCTAGGAAAACCGCATCGTAGGGACTGAATGCGGATCTATTGGTGGTAGAGGTAGTGAGGACACTTCTTGTGGGGAGCATGACGCGGGCCACCATTGTGCAATCTGGGGCATCGTGTCCAAACTGTCCACATTAAAAGCACGGATTCCCGGTGCTCTTACAATATTTCGGAGAGGCGGCGAATCTGCTTCAGTTAAGGCACTAGTTAAGTGTGGAGTTGTTCTTTGGACTCTTATACGAGTTCCACCTAATTTTATGAACATTAGTAGGGTTTGTTGTTTTAGGATTATTTTAGAGACCCTAAGCGGAGTGGAAGAATGAAAAGACGTCTTTATATAAATTCTGACCAACTCAACATTATTTTGTTGGTCTGTGAAGACTTCTTTGATGACAGAAGCGATAAACTCGTCTGTGGAATCATGTCCAGGTAAGAAGTTATCGACTACGACCGTGCAGGTCCTGAATTTAAATTCTTGTCACAGAGAGACTGTAGAGCAAGAAGGCGTTGGGAGCACGACTCACCAATGGCTCGGACTATTATCTTCAAGCGGGAGTCAGCAATTAAGACATGGGCAGATTTAGTATTCGGTGGGACGAAGAACGGGACGTTGGTTTGGTCGCCCAGTCCTCGCGGACTCTTTGTCACCCTCATCTGTGCGCTCATTCCCTGCAGTTCTCACATGTTCAGGAACACAACAGAAGATAACCTCGACATCCGCCTGGCTCGCCAAAACCGTAGCATTGTGGATATCGTGAACCAGAGGAGGTAGAGATTCCAATAGCCTGGGAGCACTCGGGGGGAGGGACACTTTTTGAGTCGCTATAGATCACAATCCAGTTCTCGAGCCGGGCACTTCAAACAAAGGGGATATGGCATGGAAACAGATTTTTTTGTTAATTTTAGGAGCCTATCTGACGACTGCCAACTTAGGCACAAGTCGCCGGAATCACGACAGTCTAGCACTAGGATACTTTAAAATAAGTATATGAAAACAAAACAATGATAAAAATGGAAGATCGTAACAATTAGGATGCAATCTCCGGCGTCGGGGGAAGGTTCCCCTCACCCCGCCGCAGGAGGGTGTGACCTACAAAGAAAACAACAATAACAAAGAAAAATAAAACCTAGTTAAATAAAGGGGAGAAGGCCAACCTCTCGCAAAAAGTCTCTAAGTCCACCAGTCAATGTGCGTGAACTCATTCTGAGTACAAGGGACAGGCGGTAGCGACATCAGCCATCCTGGTACCGGTACAGGTAACGTGCGCGAAGATCACCCAGACTGGGACATTCGACGAGAATGTGCCGAACAGTCTGGGGGACGATGCAGTCGTCGCAATAGGGCGCTGGCGAGCGCTCCATCAAATGGCGATAGGTCACACGGGTATAGCCGATTCGGAGACGACACAAAGGCGACCTGAAGCCGTGCGGCATTGGGGGATAGGTCCATGGAAACAGGCGCGGTGCAATGGAACGCAACTTTAAGTTCCCTTCGACCGTCTCCCATCTTCTTTGCCAAGCAGTCCGAAGAGCTGCCCGTATTCCTGCCATATAGTCAGTGTGAGGAAGAGCGAAAGGCTGGTCCGATCGCAGCGTTCTCACGGACTCTTTGGCACCTTCATTGGCGCGCTCATTCTCCGCAATTCCTACATGTCCAGGAGCCCAGCAGAAGATAATCTCGACATCCGCCCTGCTCGCCTAAACAGCGGTATCATGGATATCGCGAACCAGGGGATGCGGAGATTCAAATGCCACGAGATCAATCATGGCGCTTTGTAAGCCACTATAGATCAAAATCCGGTCTCCGAACCGGGCACGTCGCGTAATCTCCAGGAACCGAGTGTTGTATTGCCACCAGCTCGGCCATGAAGACCGACGCAGCGCCTGGCAGAGCCCGCTGACTTCAAACAGAGGGAATACTTCGTGCAGCCAACCCCCTCTTCGGACTTGAAGCCATCCGTATACACTGGCACGGTTCCAGGTGACCCGAGGTGTGCTCCAAAAAGTTAGGACGCAATACTCACAGCGCTGTACAAGCTTTGGGGGCAAAGGCGTGGCGACAAATAGCCAAATGTGGTACCCTCCAGGGTGGTGTTCTGGGCAGAATAAGAGTACCCACCGGCCCGAGAGCTATACCTAGGTCTCGAAGGAGTTTCCTGGCCTTAAATCGAAAGGGCTTAGGGTATGAATGGCGTCTCTCAGCGGCATAGGCACTTTCGAGATCAACTGAAATGCAGTGAGAGCTGGTGGTGACTGAAGGAGGCGCCGGGCTCGCGCAAACATGCTAGTGATGCACTGCACGTGGCGTAGAGCGAGTGGCATTTTCCCAGCATTGACCAACAGGCTGTCAATGTAGGAAGTGCGGAATGCATCGGCGCAAGGCGAGGCCGGTGTGGTGGATAGAGTCCACCTTCCGCAATAAACGCTGGGTCGGTGTGGAGCCGTGGATGGCGGCAGAAGTGCACCACCTTAGTTTGGGCCAAAGAAAACCGAAACCTGAGCGCTTTGGCATAGCGAGAGACGCGGTTCAATGCCTGATGGATTCGACGCTCCAGAGTTGGCATCTGGGCAATGCCAAAAGAGATCGAAAGGTCGTCCATGAAGAGCGTAGTGAGAACATCTTCCGGCAGCACCAAGGTGATTACGTTGATGCTCAGGGTAAAGAGTGCGACACTGAGGACACTTCGCTGCGGGACACCCTCTTCCTGCTCCTTTGGGCCGGTGAGGGCTCCCCCCACCCATATGCGGAATCTACGAGCTCGCAAGAATTCAAATATCAACACTGGGAGGCGTCCCCTCGCTCCCATCGTAAGGAGAGTCTCCATGATTCTGTATCGCCATGCGGTATCATAAGCCTTCTCCAGATTGAAAAACACCGTGACGTAGTGCTGTCTACGAAGGAAGGCCTCGCAAACGGCATTTTTCAGTCGGAGCCGAGCACCCGACGTGGAGTGGAACTTGAGGAAGCCGCACTGTGCCGCATAAAACTAGCATCCGTAGTCTAGCTTCGAACGAACAAAGGATCGATACAAAATTAGGGCAGTAGTCCTATCAGCGCCCCAAGCGCTGAACGTCAGGGAACAGAGAATGTCCATAGCGCGGGTACAGAAGACCCTAAGGCTGCGAATATGAGCCTCCCAGTTGAGGCGTTGGTCGAATACAAGACCAAGGAAACGGTGCGATTCCACCACATCCAGGCGCACTCCATTAAGAAACAAATCTGGGTCGGTGTGGAGCCGTGGATGGCGGCAGAAGTGCACCACCTTACTCTGGGCCAAAGAAAACCGAAACCTGAGCGCTTTGGCACAGCGAGAGACGTGGTTCAATGCCTGATGGATTCGACGCTCCAGGGTTGGCATCTGGGCCATGCCAAAAGAGATCGAAAGGTCTTCCATGTAGAGCGTAGCAAAAACATCTTCCAGCAGCTCCGAGATGATTACGTTGATGCTCAGGGTAAAGAGTGCGACATTGAAAACACTTCCCTGCGGGACACCCTCTTCTGCTCTTTTGGGCCGGAGAGAGCTCCCCCCACCCTACGCGGAATCTACAAGCTCACAAAAATTCAAATATCAACATTGGGAGGCGTCCCCTCGCTCCCATCGTAAAGAGAGTCTCCATGATACCGTATCGCCATGCGGTATCATAAGCCTTCTCCAGAACTAAAAACACCGTGGCGTAGTGCTGTCTACGAAGGAAGGCTTCGCAAACGGCATTTTTCAGTCGGAGCAGAGCATCCGACGTGGAGTGGAACTTGAGGAAGCCGCACTGCGCAGAAAACGGATGGCCTCCACTGTCCTGGAAAAAAGACTAATCTAACATTTACCAATTTCTCCATCAACTTGCACACGCAAGAGGTTAGAAAGATTAGGCAGAAACCGGCTGGAGTAGAGTGATCTCTCCCCGGTTTGCAAAATGCGAGCACAGTAGCAATTCGAAATGAATCTAGGAGGAGACCCTCTTCCCAGATCCTGTTGAACAAATCTAAGAGAAAGGCCATGCCTTGCTCACCCAGGTGTCGAAGCATGACGTACGGAACATCATCCTGACCATAAGTGGTGTCCGCGCACGAAGCAAGAGCGGAGCGCCACTCACTCACAGTAAACCTGTCATTGAAGGGTTCTCCGCCTATGGAGGTAAAGTCCGGTCGGCGGCCTTCCGCGATATCACGACGTGCATTGAATGCTGGCGGAGCAGCATCTCGCCTAGAGAATGCGGAGAAAGCGGTCGCAAAGGATTCCGCCACGGACGCGAGGTCCGAGATTGCGGTCCCATTCTCCTGGAGCACAGAAGAGGGTCTTGCGAGAACTTGCCCCGAATCCTTTTGACTCGCTTCCACACCTCTGCTAGAAAGGTCTTCCTGTTGAGTGAAGACACGTATGCCCGCCAAGAAAAGCGGCGGTCGTGCTTCGAAATATACCGGAACCTAGCGCTAGCCCGACGAAATTCAGCGACAGTGAAATCATTCGGGCGCCGCTTATAGCACATGTAGGCATAACGCTTCTGTGTGAGGGCCGTCTCACACTCGGCCGACCACCATGGGAGTGGTCGGCGTGCAAAACGGCCAGACGCTCTAGGAATTGTAGTCAAGCCCGCGGCGATAAGGTTGCCGGACAATAACTCAGCGGCCTCATGTACCGACCTATACTCCTCGACTGAGATAGAGAATTCAGTCATTTCCTGAAATGTAGGCCACTGCGTCCGCGCCAAGCACCACTGAGGTGGGCTCTCAGGCGGCAGTTGCACTGAAAATGATATTTGAGTGGGATAGTGATTACTACCATGGAGTCATCGACCACCCCCAATCAAAATCAGGTTGTGCATCTGAAGAGCACAAAGATAGGCAAGGCAAGAAAATGAAGCGGTTCTCGGGCAGTGTTGCGTAAACTTATCCACATTTAGGACACCTCTGTCAAGCTCTTCGATCAGATCGACAAGGAGTTGCCCCCTGGGATTTATTGAGCAATCTCCCCAAAGAGGATGCCTGCCGTTCAGATCTCCAAGCAAGAGAAAAGGCCTTGCCCACCGTGACACGACGCGGCGGAAGTCCCTCGCGTCAAAGTCAGCTGACGGAATGTACGCAGAAATGATAGAATTTCTCCGATCCGTGTGAAGCTGCACAGCCACTGCCTGAAAGGAGGTATCTAAAGTGAAAGGAAGAACGGAGACATCATGCCGGGTGTAAACCGCGCATCCCCCAGCCCGGCCATCCCGTGGTGGTGGGGTCGCTAGACCCTTATACCCCGGGAGGGTGGGTAGGGGGCACGCGCCTAGCATGGTCTCCTGCGGAAAAATAGCTAACGGGGAACGGGACGAGATGAGCCTCCGCAGCTCCTCCTAGTTGGCTTGGAGTCCATGGTAATTCCATTGAAGGAATATGCCCTCCAGGCCTAGCTCGGAGGTGACGCGGGGGCCCTCTTCGAACAGAAGACCCTCACGGGAATGGCCGTACGCTTCCCGGAGGCAGAACCCCGGGCGCTGTTGGCTGGACAAAGCGCTGAAGTCGCTGTCGTCTTCGATGACTTATTGGGGGAGGTTGGGCTCGCAATGCGCGTCTTTTCCTCACTCCGCCTCGAAACCTTAGGCGGGCGTTGCGGCTTCGGAGGCGGAGTAACATCTTTTCGAGGAACCACCGTCTCCGAGCCACTTAGCCCACCACTAGGCATGGGCGAAGGAGCCGAAGCTCCTTTGTTGCTATCCTCCTATCGGGGGGCAGCTTTAGGAACCCCGGAAGATGGCCCGGCGACCAACTTCAGGGGTGTTGCCTCCTGCGGGTCTAACGACTCGGTGGAAGCGCGTGGCCGTTTCGCCTTACGGGAAACCGTCACGCTGGGGGAAGAGGGGGGAGCCCTGGTTCTAGCCGCGGCTGGGTATGAACCCTTTTTGCCGCCAGCTTTACCAAGGGAGCGCCCTGGTTGGGTAGAGCCCGCAGAAGGGCTCCAAATGGGGGGTGGAAACAACCGTACTCAATGGCTTGGATGGGCCAGGAGAAGAGGGTACCTTTCTAACTATTGAAGCATAAGACGTCCCAGGTCTTTAGCCTCGCGGAATGAGAATCGATCCTGGGCCTGAACGGCCAGGATTTCTTTCACAAAGACATATGCACCACATTGCTTCGAAGAAGCGGGGTGCGGCTCTCCGCAATTGACACACTTGGCCACACACGATTTAGACTTATCGTGTGCGGCCTTGGAGCAATTTACACAGACTTCGGGTGACCCCGACTTTGCATGTCTACAAGAAAGATTCACATGGCCAGAGCGGTGACAGTAATAGCACCACCGCGGCAGTGGCACAAATGCCTTCACGCGGTAGCAGTACCAACCGGCACGCACCGACTCAGAGAGCTTGTGACAGTCGAACGTGACGAAGAGAGTAGGATGGTTCTCAAGGCCACTCCCCGTTTTCTCATCACACGTTCGACCTTGATCGCCCCATGGTCGGCCAGCTCTAAGGTGATGTCTTCTATGGAGTAGTCAACGAGTTCCCTCGCATAAACTACTCCTTTCACAAATTTCATTGTAGAGTGCGGCGTCACACTCACTGGGGTGCCATGAAGTGTCCGAAGAGCACTTATCTTGGCCGCCTCGGGGGCATTCGCCGCATTCGCCAGAAGGCTCCCGTCCAAGAAATAGATCACCTTCGGCTCTCTACCAATTGCACTAGCTAATGCTCTCCTCTGATGGATCATGTTACCCTTGGCCAACATGCTGCCATCAGTGGAGCAAATACCTATGAAGCGTTTGAAGCCAGAGGGCTCGAAAACGACAGGTAACCTCTAAATGAGGGGCCCCGATGATTTCGAGGCTCCGCCTTGTGCATTATGGTCTTAGTCATAGTCAAGGGCTCCGCACACGGAGGGGGGGTTAGAGGGGCCGGATGTGCTGATCTTGGCTTGGTCGCTTGCCAAAGTGGCAGTAGACCCATCTGTCCCCGCAGCCCCCGCGGATGGAGAGAAGCCCCGAGTCTTCTTTGTCTTTTTGGTCTTGGTCTTTTTCCTTTTTGGAGAGAAGGGCGGAAAATGAACCCGCTTCTCACCCCCACCAGTAGAAGCCCCTAGGCCAGATGTACCGGCCTCAGCCAGGTCCTTTTCCGAAATGGAGAAGGTCCGCTTAAATTGTGAATAGTCGGCTCTGGGCTGCCTGCTGGATTTCTTGGCAGTCCCCTTGGAAAGAAAAGTGGGAACTGCCGCTGGAATGAGGGAGTTGCCTGAAAGCACCTCCAGAGAAGGGACTGAGGGGGAGCCCCCTACACCCGTAGGCAAAGGAGAAGAGTAAGCCTCCTCTCCGGTTGGAGAAATTTTGAGGGTCCCCTGCGCAAGCACAGGTTGGGTGACATCCATTTTTTTCTGTGGAGCTGCCCGAGGGCGGCTCCGTCGATGGAACACGGGGAATTAAGGGGATTTTTTTCTTTGACCCATCATTGGGCAGGGTGACCCTCATTTGATTACGGGATGCAATAGCTCATCGCCCCCCGCAATAGCCCGCTCTGCAAGGGGTTCGTACAGGCCTGGCAGAGCCAGGTGCCGCCATTTGAGGCCACCCCTTTCGCCTGGTGACCTGGCAGCCTTTCAGCATGACGGCTCCACCTTGGGCATGGCGTAAAATTGATAGTGTGTGTGAAGAGAGAAGGAAAAGGGATGTGAGGAAGGTATGGGTGGGGATGAAGCAGGTTGTTAAAAACCCACCATCCCGAACCGGAGATCAGGGGTTAGGGAACATTCTCCCCTTTCCCCTCAGCCCCGATCCGGAACGGTGGGCTGAGAAGAAGGTCAGCATCTACCCTGTTAAATTAGAGGCTGACCAGAGAAAGTTGTTGGAGAGGTTGTATGAAAAGCAAGAAAACAGCGAGAAAACAGCAGGGAAACATAATTGTCTGAAGGGTAAGAGAAGAGGCTAAGCTGGAGTCAGATAGGGTGCTGAGTCCTGTCAGCACGGCGGCCAGGATGGCCAATCGCCGCGCCCCTTACGGTGATGGAAACAGAGCTCTTGGGACTTTGAACCACCCGTATACATTGGCACGGTTCCAGCGTGTCACGAAGTGTGCCCCAAAAAGGCCGAACGCAATACTCTAGGTGCTGTACAAGCTTTGGGAGCAGAGGCGTGGCGACCAATACTAATAGATGGTACCCTCCAGGGTGGCGTCCTGGGGAGAAGGAGGGGCGCCACCAGCCCGAGAGCTATACCGAGCTCTCGAAGAGGTTTCCTAGTCGTAAACCCAAAGGGCTTAGGGTATGACTGGCGTCTCTCGGCGGCATAGGCACCATAGAGATCAGGCCTGGGTGAGAGGAAGCTGGTCGATGTCTACCCTTCAAATTAGAGGCCGACCAGAGAAGGTTGTGGGGAGGTTGTAGGGAAGACAAGGAAACAAGTTTAGAAGACTGTCAGAAAGATGGAAAAGGGGCTAATCTTGTGCAGGATGGGACGCTGAGTTCCGTCATCAAGGTGGCCAGGAAACAAATCGCCGTGCCCCTTACGGGTCTGTCCTAATAAATGTCCAGTATATGTGCATTAGCTTGCATATTTTTATCAAATTCTTACGCACGTCCCCGCTCCCAAAAGGCGATAGTAATATCCAAAGTCATTTTTGGTTCGTTTTTTGTTCAAGTAGCAAAAATGAAAAGAAAATATGATACTTAAGAGGCAGGAAGAGGGTAAACAAATGTTAACTGTTTTGTTGCCGCTAGCCCACGCAGTGCAAGAGCACATTAAGGAAAAAAACGATGTTCCCCTCCCCATACACACACACAAAAAAATCACGAATCACAATACAAGTAGGATTATATACGAGCATGCAAGATACACTTGCCTACTTAATCACTTGAGTAATAATCAAACATTAAGGAAAATGAGTTGAAAGAACGTTAAAAACTGCATTTATTTTTCGACAACACAAAATGATTCATCTTTACCATTTCTAAAGCAAGAATTAAAATTATAGATTTTAAAAAAGGTTTCATTATACGAGTATTTATCTGATTTTAATGATTTTTCTTCAAATTATATCCCATTTTCTTGCAAATGACCGCTCGAATTTTTGTAGTTTAAGATCACTCTTCAATTAATTAACCAAATAAACTTCATTTAATTTCTGCTATAAACAGAATTGAATAAAAGTTAATACTTTAAACTATTAATGCATAACAATTTTTGTACGCCTCAAATTTAGACGAATCATTAGTCTCTTATCAACCAACCAAACAACTCAATAACAAAAAGTATTGAACTAAGTATGGAACAGAGGGAGAGGAATTTATTATTTAATCGTTTGGTTGATAAATAAAGCTCCAATGACTGATCGTTCACTCAGTGGTCGTTTCAGCTTCCTGAAATTGGTCCCTTTTACGACGAAATTCTTCCTTTTTTATGCGCTTTTCTTCTTCCTCTTTCTTTTTGTCCTCGAAGGCTCTGTAAGCAGCGTCGCCAACTTCTAAGACCTGAAAAATAAGTTAGGAAAAATATTTCGATCTAAAAGTATGCCGTGTTCGAGCTACACACACGGGTTAACCCAGATAAAAATCAACTCAAAGTTCCATTATAGTTGGAATCATAGGTCTTAAATTTATATCTTATTTATATTAATTTAGAAAATCACAACACTTAGATTTTTCATTACGATACACTGATAAAGGAAACAGGTTGTTTATTTTGACTCTTTGAAAGACTATGAGTTTGTGGTGCAACAAATAAAAATAATAGTAATTCAACTAAAGATTCCAGGGACAGGTTCCAGTAGTTTTTTTTCAACAAGAAATGCAACGAACATATGAAGGAGCATTTTGAAACCTGCGGGATCATTTGATCCCAAGGAGTACTTTTTAGTATATTTTTTTCAACGCCCATCTGGCAATTGCCCATCAGAGCACAATCGCCGAATCATCCTACAGCTTAATGGTCAGCTAGATTTGAAAAGCAAAAGAGCACCCATCCCCCCCCCAAAAAAAAACCCAACAAAAATCAAGAAACAAAACAACAAGAAGCCGGCATAAGTCGCCGTAAACAAACAGCCTAGTTCTAGGCTACTTTAAAAAATTGAACAGGAAACAACAATAAAAAGAAATAACAATAACAAAAACAACAATTAAACCTAGTTAAATGAAAGGGAGAAGTACAGCCTCCCCCCAAAAGTCAACAAGTCCACCAGTCAATGTGCACGCACTCGTTGAGTACAAGGGACAGATGGTAGCGACCCCGCCCGTCCCGGTACGGGGACAGGTATCGTGCGCGAAGATCACCCAGACTGGGACATTCGACAAGAATGTGCTGAACAGTCTGGAGGACTACGCAGTCGTTGCAATAGAGCGCAGGCAAGCGCTCCATCAAATAGCGATGCGTCACACGAGTGTGTCCGATTCGGAAACGACAGAAAGCAACCTGAAGCCGCCGCGTCATTGGGGGATAGGTCCATGGGAACAGTTGCGGTGCAATGGCACGCAACTTTAAGTTCCCTTCGACCGTCTCCCATCTTCTTTGCTATGCAGTCCGAAGAGCTGCCAGTATTCCTGCCATGTAGTCGGTGTGAGAAGGGGCGAAACGCTGGTCCAGTAGCAGAGTCCTCGTGGACTCTTTGGCGCCCTCATCGGCGCGCTCATTCCACGCAATTCCTACATGTCCAGGAACCCAGCAGAAGATAATCTCGACATCCACCCGGCTCGCCAAAACCGTGGCGTCACGGATATCGCAAACCAGGGGATGCGGAGATTCCAATGCCCCGAGAGCACTCAGGGCGCTTTGTGAGTCGCTATAGATCACAATCCGGTCTCCGAACCGGGCACGTCGCGTAATCTCCCGTACCGAGTGGTGTATTGCCACCAGCTCGGCCGTGAAGACAGACGCAGCGCCTGGTAAAGCCACGCTGACTTCAAACAGAGGGGATACGGCGTGAAAGCCGACCCCCTCTTGGGACTTGGAGCCATCCGTATACACTGGCACGGTTTCAGCGTGACACGAGGTGTGCTCCAAAAAGGTCAAACGCAATACTCCCGGCGCCGTACAAGCTTTGTGAGCAGAGGCGTGGCGACAAATAGCCAAATGTGGTACCCTCCAGGGTGGCGTCCTGGGCAGAACCAGGAGTGCCACCGGCCCGAGAGCTATATCTAGCTCTTGAAGGAGTTTCCTGGCCCTAAACCCAAAGGGCTTAGGGTATGACTGGCGTCTCACGGTGGCATTGGCACCATCGATATCAGCTGTGGAAGCAGTGAGAGCTGTTGGCGACTGAGGGAGGCGCCGGGCTCGCGTGTACAGGCGGGTGATGCACTGCACGCGGCGCAGAGCGAGTGGCATCTCCCCAGCATCGAGCAACAAGCTCTCAATGGGAGAAGTGCGGAAGGCACCGGTCGCAAGGCGAAGGCCGGGGCGGTGGATCGAGTCCACCTTCCGCAATAAACGCTCGGCTTCGGATGCATAAAACTCACACCTGTAGTCGAGCTTCGAACAAACAAAGGATCGATACAAAAGTAGGGCAGTAGTCCTATCAGCGCCCCAAGCGCTGAACGTCAGGGAACAGAGAATGTCCATAGCGCGGGTACAGGAGACCCTAAGGCTGCGAATATGAGCCTCCCAGGTGAGGCGTCGGTCGAATACAAGACCAAGGAAACAGTGCGATTCCACCACATCCAGGCGCACCCCATTAAGAAACAAATCTGGGTTGGGGTGAAGCCGTGGATAGCGGCAGAAGTGCACCACCTTAGTCTTGGCCAAAGAAAACCGAAATCTGTGCGCTTTGGCATAGCGAGAGACGCGGTTCAATGCCTGTTGGAGTCTACGCTCCAGAGTTGGCATCTAGGCTGCGCCAAAAGAGATCGAAAGGTCGTCCACGTAGAGCGTAGAGAGAACATCTTTTGGCAGCACCGAGGTGATGCCGTTGATTCTCAGGGCAAAGAGTGTGACATTGAGGACACTTGCCTGCGGGACACCCTCTTCCTGCTCCTTTGGGCCGGAGAGGGCCCCCCCTACCCGTACGCATAATCAACGATCTCGCAAAGATTCAGATGTAACAATTGGGAGGCGTCCCCTCGCCCCCATCGTGTGGAGAGTCTCCATGATACCGTATCGCCATGCGGTATCATAGGCCTTCTCCAGATTAAAAAAGACCGTGGCGTAGTGCTGTCTACGAAGGAAAGCCTCGCAGACGGCATTTTCCAGTCGAAGCAGAGCATCCGACGTGGATTGGAACTTACGGAAGCCGCACTAAGCAGAAGACAGATGACCTCCGCTGTCCAGAAAAAAAGCTAGTCTAACATTTACCAACTTCTCCATCAACTTGCACACGCAAGAGGTTAGAAAGATTGGGCGGAAACCGGCCAGAGTAGAGTGATCTCTCCCCGGTTTGCGAAAGGCGAGCACAGTAGCGATTTGCCAGGAGTCTGGAAGAAGACCTTCCACCCAGATCCTGTTGAACAAATCTAAGAGAAAGGCCATGCCTCGCTCACCCAGGTGTCGAAGCATGGCGTACGGGACATCGTCCGGACCATGGGCGGTGTCCGCGCACGAAGCGAGAGCGGAACGCAACTCACTCACAGTAAACTTGTCGTTGAAGGGTTCTCCGCCTCTGGAGGTAAAGTCCAGCCGGCGGCCTTCCGCGACATCACGACGTGCATTGAATGCTGGCCTAACAGCATCCTCGCTGTTAGGCCACGCACGCGGGGTCTAAGATAGCGGTCTCATACTCCTGGAAAACGGGAGGGGGGGTCCTGCGAGAACTTGCCCCGAATCCGTTTGACTCGCTTCCACACCTCAGCTAAAGGGGTCTTCCCGTTAAGTGAAGACACGTATGCCCGCCAAGAAGAGCGGCGGGCGTGCTTCGAAATATACTGGAACCTAGCCCTAGCCCGACGAAATTCAGCGACAGTGAAATCGTTCGGGCGGTGCCTATAGCGTATGTAGGCATAACGCTTCTGTTTGAGGGCCGTCTCACACTCGGCTAACCACCATGGGAGTGGTCGGCGTGCAAAACGGCCAGACGTCCTAGGAATAGTAGTCAGGCCCACGGCGATGAGGTTGCCGGAGAAGAACTCAACGGCCTCATCTACCGACCTAAACTCCTCGACTGAGATAAAGAATTTAGTCATTTCCTGAAATGCAGGCCACCGCGCCCGCACCAAGCACCACCGAGGTGGGCTCTCAGGTGGCAGTTGCCCTGAAAATGATATTTGAATGGGAAAGTGATCACTACCATGGAGGTCATCGACCACCCCCCAATCAAAATCAGGCTGTGCATCCGAAGAGCACAAAGATAGGTCAAGGCAAGAAAATGAAGCGGTTCTCGGACAGTGATGCGTAAACTCATCCACGTTTAGGACACCCATCTCAAGCTCTTCGATCAGATCGGCAAGGACTTTTCCCCTGGGATTTATTAAGTAATCTCCCCAGAGAGGATGCCTGCCGTTCAGATCTCCAAGCAAGAGATAGGGCCTCGGCAACCATGCCACGACGCGGTTGAAGTCCCCCGCGTCGAAGTCAGCTGACGGTGGAATGTAAGCAGAAATCAGAGTATACCTCCTATCCAGGTGCAGCTGCACAGCCAATGCCTGAAAGGAGGCATCTAAAGAGAAAGTAAGAACGGAGACATCATGCCGGATGTAAACCGCGCATCCCCCAGCCTGGCCATCTCGCGGTGGTGGGGTCGCAAGACCCTTATACCCCGGAAGGGTGGGCAGGGGGCACGCGCCTAGCATGGTCTCCTGCAAAACGATAGCTAATGGGGAACGGGATGAGACGAGCCTCCGCAGCTCCTTCCAGTTGGCCTGGAGTCCACGGCAATTCCATTGAAGGAATATGCTCTCCAGGCCTAGCTCGGAGGAGACGCGGGGGCCCTCCTCAAACTGAAGACCCTCACGGAAATGGCCGTACGCTTCCCGGGGGCAGAACCCCTGGCGCTCTTGGCCGGACAAAGCGCTGAAGGCGCTGTCGCCTTCGAGGACTTATTGGGGGAGGTTGGGCTCGCCATGCGAGTCTTTTCCTCCTTCCACCTCGAAACCTTAGGCGGGCGCTGCGGCTTTGGAGGCGGGGGGCCCTCTTTTCGAGGAACCATCGTCTCCGAGCCACTCGCTCCAACAAACACCGAAGAGAATCCAATAAAATGGAAGAGACTAGCCTCCTCCCAAAAGTCAGATAGGACACGGGTATGTGTGCATGAACTCGTCTCGAGTATAAGGGACAAGCTGTAGTGCCAACGGTCATCACGGTACCGGGACAGGAAACGTGGGTGAAGATTACCCACACTGGTACAATCAACAAGAATGTGCCGAGCGGTCTGGGGGGGCAACGCAGTCGTTGCAATAAGCTGCGTGAGAACGCTCCATCAGATGAAACTGGGTCCCGTGAGTCTCCCCAATTTGAAGACGGCAAAAAGAGACCTGAAGCAGTGGCAACATTGGAACAGTGTCATGGGAACAGTGGCAGGGGCAATGAGTCCTTTGTGTTACCATCGGCCGTCTCCCATCCTATTGTTCAGGCAGCGATGAATCCTGTCATGTACTCAGTGGGAGGATGAGCGTAACGCTGGTTTGGTGGCCCAGTCCTCGGGAAATTTTTGGAGCCATCATCAGCGGGCTCATTCTCCGCAATATCTACACGTCCAGCAACCCATCAAAGATAATCACGACATCCTCACGGATTGTATGAACTGTGGCGTTACGGATAAGCGAACCAGGGTGTGTGAAGATTCAATGCAACGAAAGCGCTCAGGTGCCTTGCGAGTCGCTACACTTCACCATCTGGTCTCCACATCAGGCACGACGCGTTATCTCCCGTATCGAGCGGTGTACTGCAACCTCGGCCGCGAAGACGGACCCAGCGCCTTGTAGACCACCGCTAATTTTAAACATATGTAGTGGAAACATAGCCCCTCCTTGGATTTGGAGCTATCCGTATACACTGACAGGGATCCAGCGTGACAGGAAGTGTGCTCAAAAAATGGCTTGGCGGAATAGGCACCGTCAAGATCAGCTGTGAACGCAGCTAGAGACGTTGACAAGCTAGGGAGGCGCCAATCTCGCGCTTATAAAGGCATGATGCGATATGTAGGGCTGAGAGTAAGTGATATCGGGTCGGCATCGATAAGTAGGCTGTCACTGGGGGACGTGCGAAAGACACCGGTCACCAGGAAGATAGCGGTGTGGTAGATCGATTCCGCCATCCGCAATAAACAATCGGCTGCAGGTGCGCGAGACACGTATCTGTATTCAAGCCAAGAACGAACAAAAGATCGGTAGAATAGTAAGGCCGTCACCCCTAGTGCACCCCAAATACTGAGCGCTACTGAATGAAGAAAGTCCATGTCGCAGGTAAAAGAGACACTAAGGCGGCGAATACAAGCCGCGCAGGTCAGGTGTTGGTTAAAAACAAGACCAAGGATGTTTTTGTTTTTTTAATTTTAGGAGCATATCTGGCGACTACTCACTTGGGTATAAGTCGCCGCAATTACAACAGCCTAGCACTAGGCTACTTTAAAATAAGAATATGAAAACAAAACAACAATAAAAAGGGAAAATGGCAACTATGAGGAAGCAAGCTCCGGCGTTGGGAGGAGGCGCCTCTCCCCCCTGCGCAGGAGCGTGCGACCTACAAAGAAAACAACAATAACAAAAACAAAACCTAGTTAAATAAAGGGGAGAAGGCCGCCCTCCCCCAAAAAGTGTGTAGGGTCCCAGTTAATGTGCACGAACTCGTCCCGAGCACAAGAGACAAGAGGTAGCGACGCCACCTACCCGGTACTGGGACAGGTAAGGTGCACGGAGATCACCCAGACTTGGACATTCAATAAGAATGTGTCGAACAGTCTAGGGGACAACGTAGTCTTCCCAGTAAGGCGCTGGCAAGCGCTCCATCAAATGGCGGTGCGTCCCGCCAGTGTGCCTAATTTGGAGACAACAGAAAGCAATCTGAAACCTTCGCGGCATTCGGGGGTAGGTTCATGGGAACAGTCGGGACGCAATGTCACGCAACTTTAAATTCCCTTAGACAGTCTCCCATCTTCTTTGCCAAGCAGCCCGAAGAGCTGCCCGTATTCCTGCCATGTAGTCTGTGTGAGGAACAGCAAAATGCTGGTCTTGTCGCAGAGTCCTCGTGGACTCTTTGGCGCCCTCATCATCGGCGCGCTCATTCCCCAAAATTCTTACATGTCCAAGAACCCAACAGAAGATAATCTCTACATCCGCGCGGCTTGCCAAAACCGTGGCGTCACGGATATGCGAACCAGGGGATGCGGAGATTCCAATGCCCCGAGAGCACTCAGGGTGCTTTGTGAATCGCTATAGATAACAATCTGGTCTCCGAACCGGGCACGTCTTGTAATCTCCCGTACCGAGTGGTGTATTGCCACCAGTTCGGCTGTGAAGACAGACGCAGCGCCTGGCAGAGCCCCGCTGACTTCACACAGGGGCTACGGCATGGAAGCTGATCCCCTCTTGGAACTTAGAGCCATCTGTATACATTGGTACGGTTCCAACGTGCCAGGAGGTGTGCTCCCCAAATGCCGAACGCAATACTCCCGGCGCTGTACAAGCTTTGGGAGCAAAGGCGTGGTGACAAATAGCCAAATGTGGGCCCAGGACGACCAGGGTGGCGCCAGGCAAAGGCCGTTGTGGCGGATCGAGTCCACCTTCCGCAATACACGCCTGCTGTCGATGCATAAAACTCGCATCCGAAGTAGAGCTTCGAATGAACAAGGAATCGATAAAAAAGTAAGGCAGTAGCCCTATCAGCGCCGCAAGCGTTGAACGTCACGGAACGGAGAATATCCATGGCGCAGGTACAAGAGACCCTAGGGCTGCGAATATGAGCCTCCCAGGTGAGGCATCGGTCAAATACAAGACCAAGGAAACAGTGCGATTCCACCACTTCCAGGCGTACCCCATTAGGAAACAAGTCTGCGTCAGGTTGGAGCCGTGGATGGCGGCAGAAGTGCACCACCTTAGTCTTGGCCAAGGAAAACCAAAACCTGTGCGCTCCGGCATAGCGAGTGACGCGGTTCAATGCCTTTGGAGTCGACGCTCCACAGTTGGCATCTGGGCCGCATCAAAAGAGAGTGGAAACATCTTCCAGCAGCATCAAGGTGATGCCATTGAGGCACAAGGATAAAAGTGTGACACTGAGGACACTTCTTTCTGCTCCATTGGGCCGGAGAGGGCTCCCCCCCAACCGCACCCGGAATCTACGATCTCGCAAAAATTCAGATATAAAGATTGGTAGACGTCCCCTCACCCCCATCGTGTGGAGAGTCTCCATGATACCGTATCGCCATGCGGTATCATAGGCCTTCTCTAGATCGAAAAACACCGTGACGTAGTGCTGTCTACGAAGGAAGGCCTCGCAACGGCGTTTTCCAGTCGAAGCAGAGCATCCGACGTAGAGTGGAACTTGCGGAAGCCGCACTGTCCAGAAAACATATGGCTTCCGCTGTCCAGGAAAAAGACTAGTCTAACATTTATCAATTTCTCCAACTTACACACGCAAGAGGTTAGAGATTGGGCGGAAACCGGCCAGAGTAGAGTGATCTCTCCCCGGTTTGCGAAAGGCTAGCACAGTAGCGATTCGGCAGGATTAGAGGAGGAGAACCTTAACCCAGATCCTGTTCAACAAATCCAAGAGAAAGGCCATGCCTCGCTCACATAGGTGTCGAAGCATGACGTACGGGACATCGTCCGGACCATGAGTGGTGTCCGCGCACGAAGCAAGAGCAAAACGCAACTCACTCAGAATAAACTTTTTGTTGAAGGGTTCTCCACCTCTGGGGGTAAAGTCCAGTCGGCGGCCTTTCGCGACATCACGACGTGCATTGAATGCTGGCCTAACAGCATCCTCGCTAGAGAAAGCTGAGAAAACGGTGGCGAAGGATTCCGCCACGCACGCGGGGTCTAAGATAGCGATCTCATACTCCTGGAAAACGGGAGGGGGGGGTCCTGCGAGAACTTGACTCGAATCCTTTTGACTCGCTTCCACACCTCTGCTAGAAGGGTCATCCCGTTAAGTGAAGACACGTATGCCCGCCAAGAAGAGCGGAGGACGTGCTTCGAAATATACCGGAACCTAGCCCTAATCCGACGAAGTTCAGCGACAGGGAAATCGTTCGGGTGGCGCTTATAGCGAATGTAGGCATAACGCTTCTGTTTGAGGGCCGTCTCACACTCGGCCGACTACCACGGGAGTGGTCGGCGTGCAAAACGGTCAGACGTTCTGGAAATAGTAGTTAAGCCCGCGGCGATGAGGTTGCTGGAGAACTCAACGGCTTCATCTACCGACCTAAACTCCTCGACTGAGATATAGAATTCAGTCATTTCCAGAAATGCATGACACCGCGCCCGCGCCAAGCATCATAGAGGTGGGTTCTGAGGCAGCAACTGACCTGAAAATGATATTTAAATGGGAAAGTGATTACTACCATGGAGGTCATCGACCACCCCCAAATCAAAATCAGGCTGTGCATCCAAAGAGCACAAAGATAGATCAAGGCAAGAAAATGAAGTGGTTCTCGTGCAGTAATGCGTAAACTTATCCACATTTAGGACACCCATCTCAAGCTCCTTGATCAGATCGGCAAGGACTTGTCCCCTGGGACTTATTCAGCAGTTTCCCCAGACAAGACCAAGGAAACGGTTCAAATTCACCACTACCAAGCAAATCCCGTTTGGGAACAAGTCCTTTTCTGGGTGGAGCCGTAGAAGGCGGCAGAAGTGCACTACCTTAGTCTTGACAAAATAATACCGAAGCCTGTCCGCTGATCAATGCCTGTTGGAGTAGACTCTCCAAATATGGCATCTGGGTTGCAGTAAAAGGGATAATTAATAATAATGAACGTTTTATTAACAGAAAAGTTACAGTCATCCATACAATACTGGTATTATATATCCAACTAAACATTACGTTCTGTTTACAATTGCATCTTAAAAGGAATAAATAATATTTAAAACGAACACATTTACATGAAACAAGTTGAGGTATTTACATTAGCTCATTAATTAAGTTAACGACATAAAGCACAAACGTCTTCTTACGGCGTGTCTTGAGGCATCCGACAGACTGTAGGCGGTGGGCATTTGGCGTGTCAAGCCCGTGGACCTCGCCGTGGGTCCGGGGGAGGAGGCTGTGGTGGTCTGCAGACCTCATTATGGAGCAGCCCAGGCGGAGCGTCAGTATCTCACGTCTGCTACGAAGTGACGTGAGACGCAGTTGGCCGAATACATCCTCGCAGCTGATGTATTCAGCGCCGAGAATGATCCGAAGACAGCGCTTTTGTATGCGCTCTATTTGCATGTGTTGCGCCTCCGTCAGTCCGGGGTGCCAAACTGGCGCCGCATATTCCAGTGCGGTCCTCACGTACCATTGGTACAGGGTAACGAGGGTTGCCGTAAAGAAGTGGAACTTTTTAGCTCTTAGAAGAATAAAAATGCATCGGTTTGCTTTTGATGTTATTTCAGTAACGTGCATTTTCAAATTCAATTCGTCATTAATGTGCACTCGAGGTAGTTTGCATTGGTTCAGTACAAGTAAAGGTGTACCGTCGAGTGTCAGATCTGGAAGAATGGACGCTTCGCTGGAATCACGTAGAGTGCTTCACATTTCAATGGATTTTTCTCCATATGTTTTTCCTCGCATTGAAATGAAAGGGCGTTCAGATTTTCGTGAATATCTGTGTAATGAATTTCGCGACGAATGTTTATGATGTGGGCAAGCCATAGATCGTCTACGAATTTAGATCTACGCTCCATTTCCTCGCACACGGTATTGATCAGAGCCTAGGAAGATAATTGGTCCTGCACGAGTGCCTTGTGGCACTCTGTAGGTGATAGGGGCGTAAGGAGATAGGGCATCTTGATATTTAAAGCGCAGTGGAGACGACCAGTGAGGACGCTGAACACGAAGGGAAAGACTGATTTGGACATTCCAGCGCAATGAGGTCAACAATAGCTATGTTATGATCAGAGAGTCGAATGCTCTCCTAAAATCCACCAGGATGTTTGGCGATCGATCGTCCAATCCCTTGTGAATTTCATCTAGTAGGTAAATGATATGGTGGCTGGTAGATCTACCCTTCATACAACCATACTTGCGCTGGTCGATATTGTTCGTATGTCTGCTAACATTACCCTCGCTACCAGCCCCTCTAATATTTTACCCAGATTTGGTGTTAAAGATACTGGTCGAAGCTCTCCCATCTCACTAACCACCTTCACATTTGGTAATGGAGAGATAGTCGCTTGCTTTCATCTGTCAAGGAAGACTCCACTGCGGAGGCTCACATTGAAAATGTGTCTGAGAGGGAGGCTGAACTCTTATGCAAACTCCACTTAGAGCGTAGCGAGAACATCTTCGGACAGCGCCGAGGTGATGCCGTTGATGCCCATGGCAAAAAGAGGGACAATGGGGACACTTGCCTGCGGAATGCCCTCTTTATGCTCCATTGAGCAGAAAAGGGGCTACCACTACCGTACGCGGGATCTATGATCTCGCAGAAATTCAGAAATAAGGATTGGGAGGCGTCCCCTTGCACCCATCGTATGGATTTTTTTTTATTTAAAGAGGCCATCTGGCGAATGCCAACTATGGAAAAAGTCGCCGTAATTAGCGGAAATGCTAATACGAGCCTATATTAAAAAACAAGAAAATAATAAATAAAAATAAAAAAGCAACAAAGACAAGACAAGCTAAAAAACAAAATCAACCACAACTAAAAAAAACAACAAGAAGGAAACGCGCTCCGGCGTCCGGGATAGGCCCGCCTTCCCCGGCGCAGGAACATGTGACCTACAACGAAGAGTCAAATAAAATTTAGGAACCCAAACTGCTCTAAAAGGTCGTATAGTCTGCAAGTCCTTGTGCACGAACCAGTCCCGAGTACAAGGGACAAGCGGTAGCGACCACGCTTGTCCCGGTACCAGGACAGGTAACCTGCATGAAGATCACCCAGGCAGACATTCAACAAGAAGGTACCGAACAGTCTGGGGGACAACGCAGTCTTCAGAATAAGGTGCAGGCGAGCGTTCCATCAGATGGCGGTGCGTCCCGCGAGGGTGTCCATTTCGGAAACGACAGAAAGCAACCTGAACACGCCATCGTGTGGGGAGTCTCCATGATACGATATCGCCATGCAGTATCATAGGTCATAGGCCTTCTCTAGATCGCAAAACAACGTGGCATAATTCTGAAAACGAAGTGAAGCTCGCAGATAGTATTTTCCAGGCTGAGCAGAGAATCCGACGTGGAGTAGAACTTACGGAAGCCGCACTGTCCTGAAGACACGTGGCCTCCTTTGTCCGGAAAAAGGGCTAATCAAACATTTACCAATTTCCCCATCCACTTACCAACGCAGGAAGTTAGAGAAATTGGGCGCAAACCGGTCAGGGTCGAGTGATCTCTCCCTTGTTAACTAAAAGGGAGCACAGTAGCCATTCGTCAGGAGTCTGGTCGTACCCTCAGTTCACATCCTATTGAGCTAATCGGGCAGAAATGTCGTGTCGAATTATGGCATACGGGACATTGCCCATGACAGGGGCGGTGTTCACGCATGAAGCAAGAGGAGAAAGCGACTCGCTAAACATTAACTCGTAGTAGTGTTCTGCGCCTCTGAAGGTAATGTCCAGTAGGCCGTCTTCAGTGACATCCCGACGTGAATTGAGTGCTGGTGAAGTAGCATCTCGGCTAGAGAATGCAGAGAAAGCAGTCGAGAAAGACTCCGTCAGGGATGCGGGATCCGAGATTGCTGTCCCATTCTCCTGGAGAACTGGAGGGAGGAGGGGCTAAGAGAAATTGCACCGAACCCTTTTAACTCGTTTCAACACCTCTTCAAGAGGGACCTTCCCGTTAAGTGAAATTAATATGCCCTACCAGGAAAAGCAACGGGCATGCTTCGAAATATACCTAAACCTAGCTCTCGTTCGACGATATTCCCCGATAGTAAAGTCGTTCTGGAGGTCCTTCTAGCGCATGTATGTGGGTATATCGCTTCTGTCTGAGATCGGTCAAACTATTGGCTGGAAACCAAGAAACCGGACGTCATGCAAAACTACCAAATATTATAGGAGGTTAGGCTCACTGTGATGAGTCTGTCGGAGAAAAACAACGGCCTCTTTCATCAGCTTAAACTTTTCGATAGACAGAAAAATCAGTCATTTACTGAAATGTGAAAGGCCGCGCGCCTCAAGTAACCACGTCGAAGTGCGCTGACGGTGGAGTGTACGCAGAAATAACCGTATACCTCCTATTCAGGTAAAGCTGCCTTTCCACTTCTTGAAATGAGCTATTTATATCAAATAGAAGAACGGAGGCATCACGTCGGCTGTAAATCGCGCATCATCCTTTCCGACTTCCATACACTGTTAGTGTTGGGGTCATAAAACCATTAACTTTGGAAAGGTGGGCAGGGGGCAAGCGCCCAACATGCTATCCTGCAAAAAAAGTAGCTAAGGGGGAACGAAAGGAGACTAGCCACCACAGTTCGGCCAATTGGCTCGGAGTCCATGGCAATTCCATTTACAGTAATATGCTTTGGAGGGCTATTCTTCCGTCTGACTCGAAATCTATGGCGGGCAGGGTGGCTTTAGAAGTTGGGGTCCCTCATTTAGAGGGTCCTGCGTCTCCGAGTCAACCGATCTTACCTTGAATGGGGTGTAGGAGCCGAAGCTACTTTGGTGCTGTCCTTTTCGATGGACACCTTTATTAGTCCCCAAAGAAGGCTTCATGACCACATTGGACGGGTTTTTCTCCTAAGATTAACTACTATGTGGAGGCGCCGGCCGATTTCCCTTATGGTAAACGGTCACACGGACGGATGAGTGAGAGATTCTTGGGTGAACCCTTTGTGACACCAGCTCTACCAAAGTAGCTTTTTATTATTATTATTTTAGGAGCACATCTGGTGACTGCCTACTTGGGTATAAGTCGCCGTACTGGACCCAATCTATTACTAGGCTATATTAAAAAAACAAATATGTAAATGACAACTAACAACGATGAAAAATGACAAAGGCTGAAAAAAATTAAAAACAAAGCAAAGAGGCAAGAAAGAAGAGGCAAAAGGTAGGCCCGCCTCACCCTGCCGCAGGAACATGCGACCCACAACAAACAGTCAAATAAAGTGAAGGAGAGCAGCCTTCCCCTCCCCAAAGTCGTAAAATCCACAAATCAGTGTGCACAAACCCATCCTAACTAGAAGGGACAAGCGGTAGCAACCCCACTCGACAGGTAGCGGGACAGGTAACGTGTGCGAAAATCACCCAAGCTGGGACATTCAACAAGAATGTGCCGAACAGTCTGGGCAATAACACAGTCTTCACAGTAGGGCTCTGGCAAGTGCTCCATCAAATGGCAATGCGTCCCGCGAGTGTGTCCAATTCGGAGACGACAGAAAGCAGTCTGAAGCATTTGCGGCAGTGGGGGATAGGTCCATGGGAACAGTAACGGCGCAATGGCACTCAACTTTAAGTTCCCTCGACCGTCTCCTATCTTCTTTTCCAAGGATCCCGGACAGCTGCCCGTATTCATCCCATGTAATCGGTGTGAGGAAGAACATAACGCGGGTCTGGTCACCTAGTCCTCGCAAACTCTTTAGCGCGCTCATTCCCCGCAATTCCTACATGCCCAGGAACCAAGCAGAAGATAATCTCGACATACGCCCGGTTCGCCAAAACAGTGGCGTCATGGATATCGCGGACCAGGGGATTCGGAGATTCCAATGGCTCGAGAGCACTCGGGACGCTTTGTCAGTCGCTATTAATCACAATCTGGTCTCCGAACCCAGCACGTCGCTATCTTCTGTACCGAGCGGTGTATTGCAACCAGCTCGGCCGCGAAGAAAGAGACAGCGACAGGCATAGCCCCGCTGGCTTCAAACAGAGGGGATTCGGCGTGAAAACCGACCCCCTCTTGGGACCCAGAGTGATCCGTATACACTAGCACAGTTCTAGCGTGACACGAAGTGTGCTCCAAAAAGGTCGAACGCAATACTCCCGGCGCTGTACAAGGTTTAGGAGCAGAGGCTTGGTGACTGAGGGAGGCGCCAGGCTCGCGCCTACAGGCTAACAATGCACTGTGTACGGCACAAAGTGAGTGGCATCTCCCTAGCATCGACAAATAGACTCTCAATGGGGAAAGGGCAGAAGGCCTGTGTCATAAGACGAAGTATCGAGTCCACTTTCCGCAATATAAACTCGGCTGCGAATGCATAAAATTCGCATACGTAGTCGAGCTTCGAACGAACAAAGGATCGATAAAAAGTAAGTCAGTAGCCCTATCGGTGCCTCAGGCGCTGAACATCACGGAAGGAAGAATATCCATTGCGCGGGTACAAGAAACCCCAAGGCTGCGCATATGAGCCTCCCAGGTGAGGCGTCGATCAAATACAAGACCAAGGAGGTGGAGCCGTGGATGGCGGCAGAAGTGCACCACCTTAATCTTGGCCGAGAAAAAGCGAAACCGGTGTGCTTCAGCATAGGGAGAGACGCAGTTGAATGTCTGTAGGAGCCGAAGCTCCAGAGTTGGCATCTGGGCCACGCCAAAAGAGATCGAAAGGTCGTCCAAGCAGTTTGTAGCGAGAACATCTTCCAGGGGCACCGAGGTGATGCCATTGATGCTAACGACAAAGAGTGTGACACTGAGGACACTTCTCTGCGGGACACCCTTTTCTTGCTCTACGCGGAAGCGACGATCTCACAAAAATTCAGATTGGGAGGCGTCCTCTATCGTGTGTTGTCTCAATGATATCGTATCTCCATGCAGTATCATAGGCCTTCTCCAAATTGAAAAACGCAATGGCGTAATGATGTCTACAAAGGAAGCCATTTTCCAGTCCTAGCAGAGCATCTGACGTGGAGCGGAACTTACGGCAGCCGTACGGTGCAGAAAGCAGATGGCCTCCGCTGTCCATAAAAATAATTAATCTAACATTTACCAATTTCTACATCAACTTGCACACGCAGGAGGTTAGAGAGATAGGGCGGAAATCGACCGGGGTAGAGTAGTCTCTCCCCGATTTGCGAAAAGCGAGCTCAGTAGCCATTGGTGAGGAATCTGCGAGGAAAACTTCGACCAAGATCTTGTTAAACAAATCTAAGAGAAAGGCCGTGCCCTGCTCACCCAGGCGTAGAAGCATGGCATCATCTGGACCAGGAGTGGTGACCGCGAACCAAGCTAAAGCGGAACGCAACTCACACAGAGTAAACCTGTCGTTGAAGGATTCTCCTCCTCTAAAGGTAAAGTTCAGATGGCGAGCCAGCCATCCTACCACTGGCTGTTAGTGAAGGAGCAGAAGCTCTTTTAGTGCTGTCCTCCTTTCAGGGGGGTTCTTTAGGAACCCCGGAAGATGGCCTCATGACTAACTTCATGAGTATTGCCTCGTGTGAGTATAACGACTCGGTGGAGGCAGGTCGCGCTGGGAGAAGAAGGAGGAGCCCTGGTTTTAGCCGGGTCTGGGTGTGAACTGTTTATGCGGTCAGCTATACCAGGGGATCGCCCAGGGTGGGTAGAGCCCGCAGAAGAGTTCCGAATGGGCGCAGAAACGACCGTGCTCGTACGCCCGGAAGGGCCAGGCATAAAAAGTCCCAGGCAGGCTGGGAAAGCCAGGACCAAGTCCTTAGCCTTGCAATTTGAAAGACGATCCTGGACCTGAAAGGCCAGGATTTCCTTCTCAGGGAGATACGTACCACATTGTTTCGAAGAGCGTGGGTGGCTCTCCTCAATTGAAACACTTTGTCTCACACGATTTGGACTTATCGTGTGTGGTCTTGGAGTGACTTAAACAGACTTCGGATAGCGATGCCAACTGGCACGCACAGACTGAGGAAGTTTGTCACAGTTAAACGTGACGGTGAGTGTAGAGGTGGATCTCAAGGCCCATCCCTATTTTTTCATGACACGTTTGACCTTGACCGCTCCATGGTCGGCCAGATCTAAGGTGATCCCTCTATTATGAAGTAGTCCACAAGTTCCCTAGCAAAAGGTTCATGCTAGAGTGCGGCTTCATACTCGCTGGCGTGTCATCAAGGGTTCAAAGGGCACTAATCATGGCCGCCTCTGTGGGATTCGACGCATTCGCCAGAACGCCCCCGTCCGAGAAACAAGCCACCTTCGGCTCTCTACCAATCACTCTAGCTAAAGCTCTCCGATGATGGATTATGTTGCCCTTGACCAACATACTGACATTTTTGGAGCGAATAACGACGAAGCGTTTGAAGCAGGGGCTCAAAAACGCCAGGTAGCCTCTGAATGAGGGACACCGACGTAATCGAGGCTCCGTCCTGTGCACTTGCGGTCTTAGTCTGGAACTTCCCATCCAGGGGAGCAACGGGGCCGGACGTGCCGATCTTGGTTTGGTCGCTTACCGAAATGGCAGCAGAACCGTCCGTCCCCGCGGCTCCCGCGGAAGCAGAGGAGCCATGAGTCTTCTTTGTCTTTTTCTTCCTCTTGTTTCTTTTCTTCTAAAGAGAGTAGAGTGGAGAATGAACCTGCTTCTCTCCTCCTCTGCTGGTTGTTAACCCTAAGCCAGATGGACTAGCCTCAGCAAGATCCTTCTCTGAAATAGAAAAGGTCTTGGCTGTTACAGTGGCATTAGCCAGGAGAGGAGATCCCTCCTCTCCTTGTGGATCCTCGAAGGCCGGAGCTGTCTGATAAGAAGCTTGCACAGGGGCGGACTTGTGTTCTCTGCTTGGCACCGAGCCCATGTTCGATCCCATAGAAGATTCTACCGTCTGGGGCTGGGTTGCCTCAGGGACCATGTCTATCTCTTACGGGGCCTCCATGTACCCCATCGCCCATTCGAGGAACTTTTTTTCTTGTCTTGTGCCGGCTAACCGGCATCCATCGGAAAAGAAAGAGGGGCAAGTATACTAACCCCCTGTAAGCTGGTTGCACACGCAAGTAGGTCATTAAGGGGCGTGGGCCGACGAGGCCTGCCATCCCTTGCTCCCTTAAGGTGGATAGTTGGGCGAGAGGAAGCTGGTCGGCGACTCGACTACACTGTAAAATTAAAGACCTACCAGAGAAAGTTGTGAGAGAGGTTGTAGGGAAAGTGAAGAAGTAGGGTAAAAAAAACACAGTCAGACAGAAAGAGAATAGGCTAAGCTGGGGGCGGACGGGGCGTTGAGTCCCGTCAGCACGGCGGCCAGAAAAGCAAATCACCGTGCCCCTTACTCGGATACAGGGGAGCACCCGGGGTGAATACAACACGCAGAAGGTTTCCCCACAACAATTATATCTTCCATCGAGCCTCGAGAAAGCTTGGAAGAGAACACGCAGATGCGGTGGCAACTGCTATCTCTATTTTTGTTCATGCTAATTGTGGGGCAGGGAAGGGGCATTTTGGGACCTAAGAAGGTGCTTAACCAGATGAAAACATGTCTAACACACTTGAACTGAATTCAGCCACAGTAAACAGATCGCCAAGAAAAACTGCCTCTTTTTGTGTTGTAAACTATATCGCAGGTGTTAAAGGCGACCTTAACAGCATTTGCAACGGGAATTCTTTACTCTTTATGAGGGAATCTAGTCGACCTATTTTGGAGGCTCTCTCGCAATCTTAGACTGACCTTTGCCTTGGCTTCGAAGAACATCTTAGCCCCTCCAACACCGACCTCATCAACGCTGACTTCTTCTTGGGCGGCCACTTTCAGGACACACTGAAACAAGTGGGGCGTAAGCTATGATTTTTTTTAGTATTGTTTTAGTGGACGAGAGTATTTCTAACGCCTAGGTACCAGGCTCAATCATGGCGAGAGCGGACAAAATTTTTGGCAAAGGTTGTTAAAAACCCACCACCCTAAACTGGAGCTCAGAGGTGAGGGAAAGTTGTCCCCCTCTCTCCTCCCCCCTCAGCCCTGATCTGGGATAGTTTGGTGAGAGGAAGCTGGTCGGCGACTACCCTCTGAAATTAGGCGCCGACAAGAGAAAGTTGTGAGAGAGTTTGTATGGAAAGTGAGGAAGTAGGTTAAAACACAGGCCGTCAGAAAGAAGGATAAGAAGCTAAGCTGGGGCCGAACAGGGCGCTGAGTCCATTCAGCGCCCGTTCCGGCTCCATCATATACTCGGTGTAAGGAAGAGCCAAACCCAGGTCTGGTCATCCATTCTTCGCGGCTTCTTTGGCGCCCTCATCAGCGCGGTCATTCCTCGCAATTCAAACATGTTTAGGAACCCAAAAGAAGATAATCTTGACATCAACCCGGCTGCCGGCAACCGTAGCGTCACGGAAACCGCTAACCAGGGGTGTGAAGATTCCAATGCGCTGGGACCAGTCAAAGCGCTTTGTGAGTTCCTAAAGATCACAATCCAATCTCAGAACCTGTCACGAAGAGTTATCTCCTGTATCAAGCGGTGTATTGCAACCAGCTCTTCCGTGGAGACAAACGCATCACCTGGTATAGCCCGCTTACTTCATACAGAAGGAGATACGGCGTGGAAACTGATCATCTACTGGGAAGGGATTGGAGCCATCCGTATACACTGGCAAGGAGGCAGCGTGACACGAAGTGAGCTCTCAAAAAGCCAAACGCAATACTCCTGGCCTGTGAAAGCTTAGTAAGCAGAGGCACGAGGAACGGAAGTCAAGAGTGGTACCGTCTTGGGTGGCGTCCTAGTCAGAACCAGAGTCGCCACCAACCGGAGAGTTTCCTAGCCCTAAACCCAAAGAACTTTGGGTAAGACTAGCGTCTCTCGGCCGCATGGGCACCATCGAGATCGGCTGCAGATGCAGTGAGAGCGGTTTACGACTGAGGGGAGCACAGGGTTGCTGCGTACAGGCGCAGAATGTAATATCCAGGGCGGAGAGCAAGTGACATCTTCCCGCTATCAACAAGTAGGCTTTCAATGGAAGATGTGGGAAAGGGACCGGTCGCCAGGCGGATACTAGTGTGGATCGAGTACACTTTCCGCAATACACACTCGGGTGCGCATGCATAAAACTCTTATGCAAGCTTCGAACGAACAAAGGATTGGTAAGAAAATAAACGTAGTAGCCCTATAATCAACCCAGATGCTGAACGTCGCGTAAAGAAGAATGTCTATGGCGCGGGAAAACAAGACCAAGGAAATTATGAGAATTCACCACTTCCAAGCCAAGTGCGGATGGAGGTGGAGCCGTGGATGGCAGCAAAAGTGCACCATCTTAATCTTGTTTAAGGAAAAGCAAAATCTGTGTGCTTCGGCATAGCGAGAGAAGCGGTTCAATGCCTATTGGAGTCGACACTCCAGAATTAGCATCTTGGCCGCACAAAAAGATAGAAAAGATCTTCCATGTAGAGCGTAGCGAGAACATCTCCGGCAGCACATAGGTGTAACCGTTGAGGCCCAAGGAAGAATGCGGCACTGAGAGCACTTCGCTGCGGGACAACTCTTCTTTCTCCATTGGGCCGGAGAGGGCTCCCTCCACCTCTATGCGCAATCGACGATCTCGCAAAAACTCAGAAATAAAGATAGGGAGACGTCCCCTCGCCCCCATCTTTCGGACAGTCTCCATGATACCGTATCGTCATGCGGTATAATAGGACTTCTCTATACAGCAAAAATATGGGGCATAGGGCTGTATACAAATGAAGGGTCGCAGATAGCATTTTTCATTCGGAGCTGAGCATCTAATGTGGAGTGGAGTGGAACTTGCGAAAGCCGCACTGTGAAGAAGACAGGTGGCCTCTGTTATCCAGGAAATATGCTAATTTAACATTTACCGGCCGCGGTAGAGTGTTCTCTCCCTCTCCCTCTTCCTCTCCCTCTTCCTCTCCCTCTTCCTCTCCCTCTTCCTCTCCCTCTTCCTCTCCCTCTTTATCTCCCTCTTTCTCTCCCTCTTTCTCTCCCTCTTTCTCTCCCTCTTTCTCTTCCTCTCCCTCTTCCTCTCTCTCCCCCCCCTCCCCCTCCCTCCCCAACGTAAACATAGACCTCAAATAGGAAATAAAAGTGGGGTATCGAATGGCACTCAAGATAGCTGCAAAATTATCGTGATGCAGATTTAGGGAGGAAGGAAAGCGGACTATAAGTGAGAGGAAAACTGCGAAGAGATCAGGTAGGAACGCCAAAATAGATGGACAAAGACGCCGAAATAGACCGACAAAGACGCCGAAATAGACCGACAACGACGCCGAAATAGACCAACAACGACCGCCGGAATAGACCGACAACGACCGCCGGAATAGACCGACAACGACCGCCGAAATAGACTGACAACGACCGCCGAAATAGAGCGACAAGGGCGGGCAAAATAACCCCACAATTACTGCCGAAATAGACTTACAAGGACATCGAAATAGACCTAAAAGAACCGCCGAAATAGACCTACAAGAAACGCCGAAATAAACCTACAAGAACCGCCGAAATAAACCTACAAAGACCGCCGAAATAGACCTAAAAAACCCGCCTAAATAGACCTACAAAGACCGCCGAAATAGACCTACAAGGAACGCCGAAATAAACCTACAAGGAACGCTGAAATAAACCTACAAGAACGCCGAAATAAACATACAAGGACCTCCTAAATAGATCTACAATGACCGCTTAAATAGACCTGATAAGGCTCGTAGAAATAGACCGATAAGGTTCGTAGAAATAGACCGACAAGGCTCGTAGAAATAGACCGACAAGGCTCGTAGAAATAGACCGACAAGACTCGTAGAAATAGACCGACAAGGCTCATAGAAATAGACCGACAAGGCTCGTAGAAGTAGACCGACAAGGCTCGTAGAAGTAGACCGACAAGGCTCGTAGAAGTAGACCGACAAGGCTCGTAGAAGTAGACCGACAAGGCTCGTAGAAGTAGACCGACAAGGCTCGTAGAAGTAGACCGACAAGGACGCCGAAATAGACCGACAAGGACGCCGAAATAGACCGACAAGGACGCCGAGATAGACCAAAAAGGACCGCTGAAATAGACCGAAAAGGACCACTGAAATATACCAGAAAGGACCGCTGAAATATACCAGAAAGGACCGCCGAAATATACCAGAAAGGATCGCCGAAATAGACCAAAAAGGACCGCTGAAATAGACCGAGAAATGCAACTTTGTACATTCTCCCCAGGAAAAGATTAAGCGATGGATGAAATACGTTACCTCAAGACTAATAGTGCCATTCTTGGCCGTCAAGTCCTTTACGAGTCGTATGAAGCGGTCAAGATCAAGGTGACCCTCATCAGTAGCGTATTTTTCGTGGGTCTCCTTCGCTTGAAGGTGTGTTTGAGTCAATTCCAGTGCCTGTAGGAGCCGTTTTAAGCCTTCCAGCCGGATGCCTCCCTTTTTAGTGGGGGGATCAGCAAACTTCACAAAGAGACTAAACAGACGATTCAACTCTCCTTCCGAAAATTCAGGGAACTGTCAAAAGATGGGAAAATGAATGAAACAATTAAGAAGAGGGCAATAAACGAAATAATTTGAAACACTATAAGGATAAGCAAAATGAACGATTTTTTATATAATCACACCAATCTGGCGACCTGCTACCAAGAATATAAGTGACCGCAATTAAATTTTTAGCCTAGTACTAGGCTAGATTCAAAGTCACAAAACCTCCAAAGATAAACAGAAGAAAGGCAAGAAGATGGATTAACGCTCCGGCGGAGGGAAGAGGCGTGCCTCCCCGGTAGCAGGATCGCGCTACTAACACCAAAGAATAATATAAATGAAAGAAGCTAGCCTCCTCAGAAAGTCAAATAGTCAAAAAGTATGCACGAACTCACCCCGAGTGCAATAGAAACTGTAGCAACGAAGATCACCCAGACTGGGACATACAACAAGAATGTGCCAAACAGTCTTGGATACAACGCAGTCGTCACAATAAGGCTCGGGGGAGCGTTCCAACCAATGGAAAAGCGTCCCGCGAGTGTGCTCAAATCGAAGAGTGCAGAGAGCGACCTGAAGCCGTCGCAGCATTTAGGGGTAGCTCCATGGGAACAGTCGCAGCCCAATGGTATGCAATTTTAAGTTTCCATCTCCCATCATTTTTTTGCCAAGCAATCGAAGGGCTGTCCTGATTCCTGCCATGTAGTCGGTGAGAGGTAGAGTGAAACGCTGGTCTGGTTGCCGGGCCTCGCGGAGTCTTTAACGCCCCCATTCCCCGAAACTTCTACATGTCTAGGAACCCAGAAGAACAATCTTGACATTCGCCTTGCTTGCGGCAAACGAGGCATTTCTGATATCGCGAACAAAGTGGTGTGGAAATCTCATGACCCAATAGCACTCATTGCGCTTTGAGAGTCGCTAAAGATAAGAAATCAGTCTCGCAACCGGGCACGACGCGTTATCTGCCGTTCAGAGCGATACATTGCAACTACTCGTAATTCGGCCGTGAAAACAGAGACGGTTCCTGATAGAGCCCTGTTCAAACAGAAGGGATACGGCGTCACAATAGGGCGCAGGCGATCGCTCCATCAAATAGCAATGCGTCACACGAGTGTGTCCGATTCAGAGACGACAGAAAGCAACCTGAAGCCGTCGCAACATTGGGGGATAGGTCCATGGGAACAGTCGCGGCGCAATGGCACGCAATTTTAAGTTCCCCCCGACCGTCTCCCATCTTCTTTGCCAGGCAGTCCGAAGTGTGTCTTCTAAGGAGTAGTCCACGAGTTCCCTCGCATAAAACGCTAGTTTTACCAAGTTTATGGTAGAGTGTGGCGTCACATTTACCATCTAGCTATTGAGAGTCCGAAGGGCATTAATGATGTTCGCCTAGAAGCGATCCAACGCATTCACGAGAAGGCTACGGTGCGAGAAACACGTCACCTTCTCTGCTCTCTACCAATCAAGTTAGCCAATTTTCTCATCTGAATGATCATGTTGCCCTTTGCCAACATGCTGCCATTAATGAAACTAATAAAAAAAGAGTTTTAAGCCATCGGGCTCGAAAACGCCAGGCAGTCTCTCAATTATGGGCCCCGACGTAATCAAGGCAACGCTCAGCGCACTTGCAACTTTTGTCTTGGTCTGTGACCGGGTGCCCCCGGTGAAACAGCAGCGGACCCTTCCGTCCCCAGAGCCCATACGGAGTAAGGGAAACCTTTAGTCCTTTTTTCTCTTCTTTTCTTTTAGGGAGGGGAGGATGGGGCAGGAAGCCGCTGCTCTCCACGATCGGAAGGAGCCCCTAGGCGGAATGAACCAGCCTCAGTAAGATCCTTCTCCGAGATGAAGAACGTCTTAGCTGTTAAAGGGGCGCCGTCTGGGGATGAGGTCCCTCCTCTCCTTGACAGCCCCCGTGACGCGAATAGAAGTTTGCACAGGGCCGGATCTAGGTTCGGTGTTTAGAACCAAGAACAGGTTCACTCTCATGGAAGATCCTGCTATACGCGGCTGTGTCACCTCCTGGATCAAGTCTAGCTCAGGGTGGGAGGCTACATATGATGATCCCCCCAAGGCATC